>CM046452.1:86699248-87022462 GCA_025506515.1 Flaveria trinervia | reverse complement strand
CTGAGCTCTGATACCAATTGCAGGATCGTTCAAGGGCTTGAACACAATTACAACACAACAACACAATGAGGAGATTAACTAAACGTTAATCAAACAGTGAACTAGGTAACCAAAGGTGATGCAGAGAACACAAGTAAAGCAAGAGACAGAACAGAGAGTATAGTTTTCAAGGTCAGTATATTGCTTTCTCAAGTTCTTTTATAAGTGTTACCAAGCATTCAGAAAGATACAAGAACTTGGAATACTTATACTACAACCTACAGCCGGCTATAATATGAAAGCCAGCTGGATACAATTGACTAGACACTAACAAAATCAATTGTAGATCAAAAGGCATATCTGCCTTTTGACCTTGTGACTATGACATGCCATAGCTCACATCCTTATACATTACAAAAAGGATAAAGTACATAAAGTGGAAAGTTTCAGACTCAAGACCTCAATGTACAGTTACCAAAAGCATGGACCTTTTCACCAACTCTTGTAAGTTGGTGGCTTATCAGAGACGCGCGGAAAAGGTGCTTTATGAACAGTACATCAGATAAAGCATGTGTACTAAAAGTCTTCGGAAGAAATCTGTCTTCATAGGTTGAAGCTTCGGAAGACTTTGTCTCTTCAAGCTTCGGAAGACTTCATGTTAGCTTCGGAAGATATTGGTCTTGGCTTCGGAAGATATTACACTTAGAGTATTTTCTAATGCTTTGTGTAATTCTTCCGAAGCATTCTTCACTTCAGTACTTAGTGCATGTTGCTGAAACACTTAGGCAGTTTTGGGTTGCATCAGACTTCAGGTCCAGAATCCTTACATAACGTTGAGTGACAGGTGAAGTTGAACATGAACTGGATTTTCCATCACATGAGCTGGCAGATAACCTCCATAATCAACATGCGATAAATTCAAATACTGGCTAGCCAAGTTGCTAACCGTTTTATTGCCAACCATTTGAGAAAACTGGCTCATTCCTTGCATCTACAAAAGTTATAATAATAATAAATAATAATAATAATAATAATAATAATAATAATAATATAATAATACCATCATTGTCAAATTTTGTCCATCGTTTTGAACCCATGCGGATTTGGGGCTTGATGGGCCAGGTTCGTTACAAATCTAACTGTACAATCCATATACCACCGCATGTATTCTTCTGAAGCAACTGTAGAATTTGTGTAGGTTCCATTCACAACAGTAGCATGTCGATTATGCCACGCTTGGATATACACAATAGTTTCTGTGCCCAATTACTATTTCTCCCCCCTTTACGTGATATTGTGAAGTCGAATATGTTCCTGCTGTGAAATTGGTAAACTTCTAGGGATCATTTGAATCATCCCAAATGCCTCATTACCCTGCTAGCATTGTGGGCTCAATATATTCCCACAATATGAGGAATGTATCACTATTCCAACATAAATTACCACTTCTACAAATCTCAGGTAGACAGTGTATAATTTCATCATAAGGCCTCCAGTTAAACTAATACAAAAACAAAATTAAATTGTTAAACTTTTCATGATACATTTTGTGATTAATAATAATAAAAATAATACCATTTTATTATTTATCGAATGTAATGATGATCTATATGCGCTCAAGCAACTCGGAGTGGTTGAAATATAGCTAAGTTTTCCTCCCTGCCATCTTTAAATATAATTCAAAACAAATATCGATTAAACAATTAATAAATATAATTCAAAAAATAGAATAAACATGATTGTAACATACCTTGCATCATATGATAATGCGAATGGTGTATTAGGGTCAAGACTACGGTCATTAATTGGAGAAAGGGTAGAGCCTTTCCCAAGCCCATAATTGTAACAAAAATAACGGTCCACTAACATCAATAGCTGATATTTTTGTTGCGTTGCATAATTGTCTGTACAACCATGCTAAAGTGGCACTCCCCAACTTAGTTGGCCACACTCCTCTAAATTTCTACATGTGTTAAAAAATTAACATGGAGCCAGTTGGAAGATGAATCAGGAATAAAGTCGCCCCCATCATGTATAATATTATTAATCGAGCACGCTGCTTGCATTGCTCAATAGAGGCATTTGTAGGGAAATCTTTTCTATTTCTTTTAAAATGGCAACCAAGTTTATTTTTAAGCCTTCTATATGATGGGGATCAAGAAAACAACCTGTCCAATGCCCGAACAAATCTATTATTGCAGTTTTGTTCATCGCCACATCAGTGCCAGTAATTGCTCACCATCAACTTGCAAACCCCATAAGACTTGAACATCTTGAAGGTTACCGTGCATTCTCCCACAGGTAAATGAAACGTGTGGGTTTCAGGCCGCCATCTCTCCACCAAAGCCGTAATCAACCACCATCAAGCTTACGATAACCGCAATCAATAATACCACCAAAACCCGCCATCCTTATATAAGCATAACATTACTAGGTATAGGCTTGTGTTTGATGAGTCTCCAAAAATTGGTATCCCCCCGTCTAGGACGCAAGACACCGGCATCGCTCGTTGGATTTTGAAAATAATGAGCAGCTCTATGCTTACCAACCAAAAATAACAATTCCGTATTCAAAGGACCCGATGTAACACCCCCATTAGCCATTGAATCAAATACGTGGGGTTGTTGCAAAATAAAGAAAGAATATTATGGTGAAAATGTTTGTTTTGTGAAATGAAGTTGTGGGTTTTGAAAGAAAATGGTGGATTAGATAGCACCGGGTTGTTGCAAAAAAGGGAAACCCTAAATTCCCAAGAACTCGCCGGTCCATTGGCGGGTTCTTGGGTGCTTTGACCGATGCCAGAACTCGCCGGTGCGAAGGGCGGGTTCTGAAGAAGAAGACACGGTGTTGGCAGCCTTCGCAGGCCTTGGCAGGCTTGGTTTTTAAGAGGGAGAACCCGCCGGTGGCACCGGCGGGTACCCTTGATGTCCAACAAATTTTTTTTAACCCCCTAAGTTAATATATTTTAAAATTTTACCCTATTAATAAAAAAAATTCTTCACTACTATATTATAAAACATAAAAGGATTACGAGACATGTTGTGTGCGTGTATTCTCAATGACGAACACATTGAAAATGAAAGTAGTTAATTGACTACTTAAATTAACATAGACGTATGTTTTTTCGAAGTCTCAATTTGAAGAATAGTTTTTATTCAAAGTAATCATCCAGAATTAATAGAATAATTTCAGAACTAAAATTTGAAATTTGAAAGTGAGTAATTCTCGTAAGAAGTGAAACATGTGTAACTATAAGAGACCTTTTGTAACATTCTTACGAAGGACGATAAACGTTCTGAACCATATTTGGTAGAATTACATAAGGTGTAGATACATCAGATCATTTACAATCTCGTTAAATAGAACGTAGTTGTTACGAAAACATGTAGATCGTAGTTGGTCATCCGGGAACACCAACCCGCTTAGGGTCGGGGAAGATTAAACCCGGTAGCCTTGAATACGCGAGAGGGATCCGAGCGGCTCTCGCGATCGTGCGTGGACCGCGGTGCGGAGAATGTTATTGTAGCACGTGACATCACGTGTTTGGCTTTTTCCTCTGCCCAAAATCATCTTCATCTACGCCTGTCACTTTTCCTTCAACAATCATAAAAAAACACCAGTTGTCGATGAAACCCTAGGATCAAGAAACTAGTGTCGATGAAGAACCCAACTCCAAGTTACTCTCTTGTCGTCTAAAGAAGATGGATTTCGTCGAATTGGAAGCAATCGAAGGCCTACGATGGTCATGGAATTCATGGCCAGTATCAAAAGCCGAATCAAACGATCTCGTAATCCCTTTATCGATAATGCAAACTCCATTGATGAAATTCAACGATCTCCCACTCTTATCTTACGATCCATTGATCTGTTCTCGATGTGGGTCTGTCTTAAACCCATACGCTCGTGTCGATTACCCATCTCGAATTTGGGTTTGCCCCTTCTGTTATCAGAAGAATTCGTTTCCAAGATCTTATGCTGAAATTGGGGAAAATAATATTCCTGCTGAGCTTTTTCCAACTTATAGCACTGTTGAATATCAGTTGAATAATCATCAGGTTTTGATGACTCCCAAAAGGATGAACTCCAATTTGGTTCATAATTGGGAAGGTAGCAATGGGTTGGGTTTGAGTAGGTTGAATTCTTCGTCGTTTTCATCGTCTTCGCTGTCCAGTTTGGATCAGCGAGGTGTGGGTGGAAGAGGGGCGGGGGGTGGTCCGGTGTTTGTGTTTGTGGTGGATGCTTGTTCGAGCGAGGATGAGCTTCAAGCACTTAAGAATGAGTTGTTGTTGATTGTTGCCCAGCTGCCGGAGAATGCAATGGTGGGGTTGATCGCTTTTGATGCGATGGTGAGGGTGTATGATCTTGGGTTTTCTGAGTGTTTACGTGCGGTTGTTTTCATGGAGAGCGTGACCTTTCTTCTAGCCAGGTATGCTTGGTGTCATATGCAATGTAATCATGTTTGGTGCTGATGCTAATTATGCTTTTATATTTAATATGGTACACATTGTTATGACTAAGTTTGGATTATTGTTATGACTAAGTTTGGATTAATGCATGACTAGTGACATAAGATTGTTCCTTTGGACATTAACATCTAGTTGTAAGTAATTGATAACTTTCCTTCTACGTGATGGGCACATTAGTAGTTCAAGTTAAACAATCTTTTCACCGCCGTTAAGAGTTTTCTGTCATGGGGTTTCCTTTTTAGTTTTTACTTTACAAGCAATACTTGTATAAGCTAATTCTATATTATACGAGCCAACAACTTGAATTAGTGATATAATCTCACAAGACATGCATTTAATACAAGCTTATGTTTATGGGACCTTTTATTTTTTTTTTCTAGTTAAATTACTTGGATGCATCTTCATACAACATTCTAAGTTTTTGTGTGTCAACATATTTGCAAACCAAAGTGATTCATAATGTTCTTTCATTGTTAAAGCCCCATTTTCAGGCGTCCAGGTGCATTTTGAAGCCACGTTTTTTGCAAATATTGACTAAAAACCATCTTACCGGTCTGAACAATTGCACTAGTGCTAAACAAGCCTGCAATTGACCTAAAATAGGCCAAAACAAGCCTAAAAGATGTCTAAAATCCCTAAAAATGGCATACTATGCCTCTCGCTTTTTAAGTGTTGCACCTAGGCCTTAGGCTCACCCTTTGCCCTTTAAGTGTGCCTTGCACCTTGACAACTATGCTTACAAATGTAGATGCCAATGATAAAGACTTGTCACTGAGGATGAAAAAAGCTGATGCAAGTTGAATTAGTTGTTATCTTCAATTGTAATTTGTAAGTAAGGGAATTTGCATACTTCCTCAAAGCTAGAGTCTTATGTTGTTGAATTAGTTGTTATCTTTAATTGTAATTTGTAACTTGCGTTATGATGATT
Organism: Flaveria trinervia; assembly: GCA_025506515.1. Classification (NCBI taxonomy): domain Eukaryota; kingdom Viridiplantae; phylum Streptophyta; class Magnoliopsida; order Asterales; family Asteraceae; genus Flaveria; species Flaveria trinervia. The sequence continues at coordinate 87,017,089 of CM046452.1, read as the reverse complement.
CTTATTAGGTATTGAAGCAATTTATTCTGGAACATGTTATTTTTATAACTAATCTTTAACAAAATTTTGTATTATATATGTTGTATTGTTGTGATCGCTTTTGATGGAACAGTGAACCGTTATAGTTGATTAACTAACTATCTTGTTGCAATCGTAAGTAAATAAGTTAGGGTATTAGCCTTGTTTTATAGTTGATTCCATTCAGGAAAACCCCCTCACCCCTACCTCGCTTACACACTACCACCACTTGTTCCCAACTAAATGTTGGTTTTTTTCTTTCATAGATGTGTTAATGGTTCTTTTTTGAAATTTCTGTAAGTGTTAAGTCAAATTTATCGAAAAATTCATCATGACATTGTCTTAGGTTTCTATAAGTTTGGATGTGGACGCAAGGAAATTTTGATGGACTGTGTATGATTACTTTTATTATAATCCAAGTCATCATATTTATTTTCCCTTTCTCTTTAGCATGGATTAGCATGGAAAGTGATCACTTCGGTTACATACGTAGAAACCATTATGACCAGGCATATCTTACGATCCTAGTGCTTTAACACTAACTTTAGTTGTTTCAATAACATCTTTTATCATCATTCTTGCAAGTAACGTAACCAATAGGGCAAAGATTAGATATCATATAGGCATAGCATACCAATAACCTCAATGTATTTTTGTAAAACTTAGATGGTAATAGTCGGAAGAAGGTTCATTATACGTTAACATGATAACTTTAGTTTTTGCCTCACAAGTTTTACTCATGGCAAAATATACATGTTCTTCTATCTCCACCCTTGTGTGACTTATCTAAAAAGTTTTACGATAGTAATATTTGGAAAACAAATTAATATTTTGTTGGACTATAACTCAAAGCAACATGTTGCATTGAGTTCTAGATCTAGTGAGATATAAGTAAAGATCAGATATCCCCAAGTTAGTGTGGCATCACATCTTACCCTTGACAATTATGTGAATGTGTAAGGGCTTTTGTGCCTTCTAATAGTCATTTGCACATGCTTTAGAAACTAGTTTGAAAAAAACTAGTCTGTAAGAGCAGGGAATACGGATACTTAGTTGGAGTTTAATCACCATGGAAACTTTGGAGCTCAGTCACACCTAATTTAGAAGTATGTTGAGCATTAGATGTACTTGGGATATAATCAAAGTGTGCAAAAGACATTTAGTAGAAGATAGGAGTTGGTCTAGGATCAAAGGACAACATATGAAATCTTAATAGATGAAGTAGTGAATATGTCTTGTTGGTAGACATATCAATGTTTTACTTAATATGCTTCTCTAGCATGCTTACATGTATGTGAAAATAAAAAATGGTAAGGATTTTAAAGAAGTTATCGAGCATATGTAATTGTGCAAGAAGCTTTTGTTAGGGAATCCTTATCGTCGTGCAAGTAGATATATTGTGCATGATTTGAAAAGATTGAGTTATGGGTATGTAATAAGAATCGGGAAAATACTATTTGATGTAGCTTTTAAGTTGATAGCTATTAATAATTGTAAAATGTGGCTCGCATATAACTACGTTTGTCTGTTTTAACTATTGAGATACATCCTATTCTATGAAAGTGTCTAGTGATAATATAGGCTTTTAGTGGTAGAGTGTAGACGTCGAACTAATGCAGGATTTTAGCTTATTATTATTATTATCAAGAATGATCTATTCGTCTCATTAAAAATGTCTGAATTAAATGGTCAAATGTAAAAAAGTTAGCTAAAAGGAAATGGGTTAAACATGTGAATTGTTGAAAGATAGCTCGAAGTTTATCTAAATTCCAAGCATCTAAATCATTTCACTATAAACTCACTATATGGTAAAAGCATGAAAAGCATAGAGATGTGTAAGTATTGAGATGGATTATAAGAACTGAAAAATCCTAGAAGGATAACATATAAAGGTTTCTGCAGAAAGAAGGGACAGAGAGGGGGGAAAGTTCATGTAAAAGGTGGATATTATAAGACAAAGGAAAACGTAAGATGCCTGACAGCAAACACATCAAGGATGAGGGAGGCCACATAAGACTTTTACTCCTCCAATAAAGAGTTGGAATTGAGAGTACTGAAAAAGATGAAAGTAGGTTCCATGATCATCTAGCACATTTTGTGCTACTCTCTTTTATTCATGTGGGTGCTGCTGGTATTGATGCATAGGCTGTAACTTACTATACCTTCAAAGGCTGCTCTACTATGAAGCATCAGCCCAACAACCTTCAAGTCCAAACTTAACACTGTGGTAGAAGTTTTTGTAGAAGTTTTTAGTAGCCACAACTTAAGGGTTATGAGGTTCTTGAACTCCTCCCTTCTCTATTTATGTGCGGCGGTTTATTATGAACTCTCCACCTAAGATTTTCACTCTTAATTCATTCAATTAGTCACAAAACGACAAAAAAATATATGTATCAACTTGAACGAATTCCCTACATATCAAATGTACTAATGATTACCAAGGATGCAAGATCTTATAGGTTAATTATAATTCTTGACAGAACAATTCATTTGGTTTGACATGTAATAATGACACAAGTAAACTTGAAGCTCAAAAGTATAATATCACCAAATACTAAGTGATCACAAAGAGGAGGGCCCCAGGCTGAACATGGGAAAACAGATATCCTGAGGTTTGCCACTTGCATGAACTCTATTAGATTCTACATATAATCTATAGGGTATATGTTGATTTGACATCACTTTGGTTACAATTTACCTCTTTTTTTAAGAAACATCGTCTGCATTCCTTGGGCTCATTAATGTTTTTAATAGATCATAATCTTTCGTGGGTTAGATCTTAAAACTATATCTATCATGCATTCATACAGTCATAAGGGTTAAAAGTTTACCATGAAAACAGAAGCCGGTATGAAATGAATTGAAATATCTATGCTGTTTTCATAATTATGTTTTCATGGAATTGCAGTATTTCTTACACTTGCACTAACTATTTATTTTCTAAATTATCAGATCATAGATCTCCTCGGGATCCATCCTACAAAGCAACAACTTGGAAAAGCACAAGGGGTACAAAAACATGGTCTTATTTTACCAGTTTCTGAATGCGAATTTAATATTGCAACAGCCATTGAAGATATACACCATTCACCACCACTCAAGCTGGGTCATCGGCCTCCACGGTGTACCGGCACGGCAATACTAGTTGCCATGGCCCTTCTAGAAGGATCTTCGACCCACACTGGATCTCGTTTAATGGTTTTCACATCTGGGCCTGCAACCATGGGACCAGGTATGGTTGCAAGTCAAGACCTGAATGATTCCATCAGAACACATCGGGATATAAACAATAGTCATGCTCCTTTCTATTGGAAATCTTGTGAATTTTACAAACAAATATCAGAGAAATTGACAGAGTTGTCCATGGTTCTTGATCTTTTTGCTTGTTCCCTTGATCAAGTTGGAGTAACGGAGATGCGGGCCCCAGTGGAGAAATCGGGTGGGTTCATAATGCTGGCAGAATCATTCGAGTCAGATCAATTTAGAAAATGCTTACGCCACATTTTTAGTCGTGACCAAGAAGGGTTTTTGAATATGTGTTTTGATGTGACTATTGAGATAGTTACCACAAAAGGGGTGAAGATATGTGGGGCCATTGGTCCGTGTGTATCCCTCCACAAAAAGAACGCTTCAGTGAGTGAGAAGGTGATTGGTGAAGGCGGGACCAACACATGGAAGCTTGGAACAGTAACTGATAAGACCTGCATTGCCTTCTTTTTTCAAGTAAGTGAAGAACAAAAACCGCAGCCAGGGACTGCGTTTTTCATACAGTTTATAACAAAATACAGACACGGAAATATGGGTATACGAAAACGGGTAACATCTGCAGCTAGAAGGTGGGTTAGTACCGGTGCACCGGAAATCGCTGCCGGTTTTGACCAAGAAACAGCTGGTGCAGTCATGGCTAGACTGGCAGTCCATGAAACCAAGAGGAATTTCCCTAGAGAGGTGGTGAGATGGCTTGATAAGGAGCTAATTAGTTTTGCGTCAAAGTTTGGGGACTACATCCCGGAAGACCCTTCATCATTTCGGCTTTCTACAAATTTCTCCCTCTACCCGCAGTTCATGTATCACTTAAGAAGGTCTCAGTTCATTGACGTGTTCAACAGCAGTCCCGATGAAACCACGTTTTTTCAGGTGATGTTAAACCGTGAAGGAGTCGTGGGGTCGTTAATCATGATTCAACCGACTCTTTCCCAATATTCATTTGATGGGCCCCCAATTCCCGTTCTTTTAGATGTTTGCTCGTTGTCCCCGGATGTAATTCTGCTATTCGACTCCTACTTTTATGTTGTTATTCACTATGGGTCCAAGATAGCTCAATGGAAGAACCTGGGCTATGACAAGGACCCCAACCATGAAAGTTTTAGAAAGCTATTGGAAGCACCAGAGCTCGAGGCAGAGCAGCTCGTGGGCCAACGTATCCCGGTTCCGAAGCTGATCAAGTGCGAGCAGCATAGTAGTCAGGCTAGGTTTCTTTTAGCCAAGTTGAACCCCTCGGTACACATAAGTCAAGTTATGTGGATGGGTCTGAGGTTATAATGACTGATGATGTGAGCTTGCAGGTGTTTATTGAGCATTTACAAGAATTGGCGGTTCAGGGTTGATTAAATGTTGTTGTATAGATACGTTTTTGCTCTCATGTCTGTTTTTATATCGAGTAGATCACTTACAGGAACAAGTCTCTGCGTACTACAGTTTGGTCGGTTTTAACCTTTAACCGGAAGTTTTGGTGATTGAAAATGTAAGATGGGTTGGTTTGGTTAAACGACCGCCGGGCTTTGGTTACGTGCCTGGTTTAATTGAACTAAATTTAGTACAAATTTATGCTTTGATGAAAGGAAAATGTTTTAACAAAATGTATATTTGGTCATGAGAAAGCTTGATTTGTTCGGCTGTCAAGCAATCTGTCTGGTCCTCTAATGATTCTAAACCAGTGGATGAAGCAATCATTCAGGTCATGAAAGCTCGCCTGCTAGGCTCAGGTTCGATAATTTTAACGTGCTGAAAACACCGGCTCGAGTTTGGCTCGTGAAAAGCTCGAGCCAGCTCGTGGCTAGTTCGAGCAAGCTCGTTTTAAAAAAAAAAGATTATTTTTTCACATATATTGTATTTGATAAAAGAATAATTTTTTTGCCACTTGTCATTCTTTTAACCTACTTTTTTGTAACATGTTCTTTTTATAAACATCTTATATAATTTTTCGTTTAAAGTGTATTATAATAATTTAAACACTTAAAGTAATTTCTCTCTTTTATTAAAATTAAATTTATTAATTACTACCTTTCTCACTCTTATCTAAATTTTTTAAATTCAAGCTATCTTTTTAAGTTAGATTTTATTCATGAAATTATAAATCACATATTTTTATTAAAATAGAAATAATAAAAAATAAAACTTTATATAATCTGAAATTTTCTAAAACACTAAACTTTTTGAAACAAAATATTTTAAAAAAGTCCTTTTTTAAAAAGTTATAAAAAGGTGATTTTTTTTTTCAAATCAGACTTATTAAAACAAACATAATAATTACAAACAAATTTTTTAAAAAACAAGAAATTTATAAAAAATATTTTTCTAAAAAAATCTTAAAACAATGTTTAAAAATAAAATTATTTAGATAAGAGAATTAAAAAATCATATAATCTATCTATTATAATAAAAGAATATTTTAATTTTAGTTTTATAAAATACAGAATACCTTAAATTTCAACCGTTTATCTCTTCTATTAAACAATTACCTTAAATACTTGTAATATTATTTAATTTCTTTTGAGATTAAAAATTGTTTTTCAATAAATTAAGAAAGAGATGCTTTTAAAACCATATTTTTTATAAAACAAAGTTTAATAAAAATACATTATTATTTATTTACTTAAAATGGCTATTTATACGTAATTATAATCATAATTTATCTTCAACTATAGTTTTATAATCAAAAATTTTTATTACGTAATTATAATCATAATTTATACGTAATTATAATCATAATTTATCTTCAACCATAGTTTTATAATAAAAATTTTTATTACTAATTATTTAATATTTTATTAATTCAACCCGTGTAATACACGCGGTACTAACCTGGTTTTAATATATATGAAAACACCAAAGAAATATACCAGGGCGTTTGCCTATTGTTGGGTACTTCATACTTGTGATAACAAATATCATTATTTTGAATATAAATAATTTCTTAACAAATTATATATTTTCCAAATAAAATACTTAATGTTTTTACAAGAATCTATTTTTATTTTAAAAGAACCTTTCTAAAATCATATTATAACAATAATAATAATAATAGTAATATAAATAAATAAATAAATTATAATAATAATAATAACAATTATTATTATTATTGTAATACTATATATATATATATATAATATATATATATATATAATATATATATATATATATATATATATAATATATATATATATATGCACGGAGTAACTAGCCGAGCCAACGAGCCAAGCCACAAGCTGCGTTAACCCTGGCTTGAGTTCGACTTGTTTAGAATTCGAGCCGAGCCGAGCTCAAACTGAGCTAACCTTAGCTCGGGTTCGGCTCATTTAGAATTCGAGTCGAGAGTAGCCGGCTCGCTTAAGCTTTTCTCGAGCCGAGTTTTTTCAAGCTTTTCTCTAGTGAACTTCGAGCCGTGAACTTTTTGTACAACTCTAAGTAGTGTTAAAGCTTATAAGTTTTTATTTTGACAACTTGCAAAGATTATTAACATGAAGAAAATACACGTCTAAAGGTTGATAAAAAATAAAAGATTGTGGATTTTAATAATATCAACTTTCATTAATTGGATAGGATTGATCTTAACTCTGTCGATGGCCAACCTCCATCAAGCCTGTTTTCCGTTGTCTGGCATTTATCGTCACCTGAAATCTATTTTTAATGAGTCCAGTGTTTCAGATCAAGAGGTGAAGATTGACGAGGTTAAGGTGCTGAAATTTTAAAGTGACTGATCTGATGGTATATTTCAACTTTTTTCTTAGTGTTTTGACCACATAATTAATCAACGTCATCAAAAAACTAACTGGATTAACTCTCAGTTAGTCAGGTATCGTTGGAAGAAAATAAGCTTAAAGTTGAAAGTTTTTGTAAATATTTACTGCGTTGAGATTAATCTCAATCAATAAATAAAAGTTAGGATTATTAAAATCGAATAACCCAAAAATAAAATACCATCGTAATAATATATTCAAATATTGTTATAATAGAAAACAAAAAATGAACATTTGAATGTTTATTATAATATTAAACTAATATATTAATGTAAGTTTGTCACTTGAAAATGACTCGTTTGAGAGATGATGAACCAAAAGTTTTGAGCATTGGTTATTTGGATGTTAAAATTGTTAGTAAATCTTCATGTATTATTCGTATTCGCAAATGAACATAAGAAGGTTTACCAAAAAAGCACTACACATACCATAATATTATGCGTGTTCGAGTTAAGCTTATGTTACTATAGTTCAAGAGTTCACCTATTCAACATGTTATAGCTACTAGATTTTAATAATACTAACTTTTATTTATTAACGGGGATTAGTCGCAACTCAGTAAATATTTACAAACACTCTTAATTTTGAGTTTATTTTATTTTAATGATCTATTACTAACTAAGAGTAAACATCGTTAGTTTTTTTTATTATGTAGACTACTTATATAACCAAAACATTAATCAAAAAGTTGAAATCAACCATTGGGTTCGTCGATTTGAAACTTTTGCACCATTATACCCACCAATCTCCACCTCCTGATCTGACCCACTTGACTCATTAGAGGTAGATTTAAATTGACGATGAAAGCTAGACACCAAATAACAAGCCTGGCGACGGAGTTGAATAATGACTCATAGTTGGTCTCATTTTATAAAAACACTAACGGGTTAACTCTCAGTTAGTATGAGATCATAGGAAAACAAGCTCAAAGTTGTGATTCTTTATAAATATTTCCTGACTTGAGATTAATCCTGATCAATAAATGAAAATTGAGCTTATTAAAATCCGATAACCCTTATAGTATTAGGTGTGTTCGAGTTAAGCTTATGTCATTTTTAGAAATAGTTATATGGGTAGTTGAATAGTTCACCTATTCAACATGTTAATTTGCCAACTCAACATAATTGACATCCTTACATAAAAACAAATTGTAAATAAGTTAAGCTTATGAACAACTTGAATTTGACTCTAAAATTTCAAATCAAACCGAGCTTATCTATGCCTACCATTACATATTGAGCTTCATTAAGCTCACATGCCTAAACGAACATTTATGGCCCTATCATATTCATAAAACACAGTTTTGTTTTTATTATTTTAATATATAGTGACATAATTAGTATTATATAATTGCTAGATATAAAGAAAATTAGGATGCGTTTGGTACGTAACAATTCGAATAAATATTAATGGAATTGGAATCTGAATTCCACTTGTAAATATGTTTGGTTGGCAGAAATTAGTTGGAATTGGAATTCGAATTCCATTCTTAACGTGTTTGGTGGATAAAGAAATTTGAATTGAAATTTAAATGAATTCCTTAAAATTTCTTCAAATGAAGGATTTTAAAATCCTTCCAGGTTTTGATGTTTAATTTTGAAGGATTTCAAATTCCACTAACCTTCAACCCCTGTCATCAAACGCCACTGCCCACTGCGGACCTACGAGTGTCGTAGCCTTCGAGCGATGCCGCCATCAAACTTTATCGACCTCTAATCGCCGCCACCAACTGCCACCGCTATTCGCTGACCGCTCAAAACCGTTTGAAGCCTCGCCATCCTCCCGCTTATCGCCCTGTCCCTAACAACCCAAACCCACCAATAACCAACTGTGCCCCCCGTTGTTATCAAAAATCGACAACCGACACTAATCACACCCACCGACCACTTATCGTCGTCGTCGACCGCATCTATTATAGTGCGCTCGAAAGCTATTGTTGTTTTTGTCGGCGGGGGGTAGTGGCAGGGTACGCTTGGTAGTCGGCGGCGAGCGTGGTTTTGAGCAGCAGTCAATTTTCGGTGGTAAGGGCGACACACAGTCTGTGGTATGTAGCGATGATCAGTGTTCGAAGGTGATGACGATTTGCAATGAGTGATAATGCAATTCCTTTAAGAGGGTTTTGTCAGTAAAAATCCTCTTAGATTCCAATTACCTTAAATTCCAAATCATTTGAAAATATTGAATTCCAAATCTAGTTCCTTATAATTTCAATTCAAATTCTAACTTTAATTCTAATTCTAACTTTAATCCAATTCCAAACACATTGCACATATCAAATGCCCCCTTATAGTCGCTAAGTATGCGATTACTTTTAAAGAACCATACTAAAAGTCATGAGGAAAAATATACTCAGTGGCATGATTAATATTTTGTATGGCTGGCAATCAAAACCCACTTGTTAGATTTGGTTGATTTGGACTTTAAACAAAACCAGTTGGGTTGTTTTGGGTTTATTAGTATTCTTAAATGGGTTAGGATTGGTAAATCTAAATACTATATCAAATAAAAAGCAGGTTATGATGGGTGGGAAAGGAAAATGGATGGGTTAGGATGGGTTCATCAAAAAGAACGGATAGATAAACAACGAATCTTCTTCTTTGGTAAGCTAACAGGTTCTAAACTTCCAATGAATCAATTTCTTCAATCCAAAATCCGTCATCAGACTAAAATCATGGTATGTTTGCCCTTGTCACCGACTTCTTCTATCAATCTTCCGTCAAACGGCATGGATTCGATGTTTCATTATGTCATTATCTAGCTCATGAAGATTTTACCTTTCTACCCCACTCTCGTTTTTGTACCTACTAGTAGAGGTGTACAAACCGGTTTTTTACCCAAACTGGTTCGGGTTCAAAACCGAACCGGTTTTTTTGTGGTAGGGTTAAACTGGTTTTTCTTCAAATCGGTTCGAGTTACAAATCGGTTTGGCTTACCGAAAAATCAAACCTATCAAACCAATTCGGACAGGTTCGAAACGGTTTTTTACCTAAACCGGTTTTTCTTACCGTTTAACTGGTTTAAGTGGTTTTTAACTTTCAAACCGGTCTATCAGGCCGGTCTACCAACCATTTCTCCGGTCAACTAAAATTGTTTGATCGATTGATCCACTGCTTAAGTTAAAAACATCGTGTTTTATCAAAATGATTATTTGTTATTCTATTAGTTGATGTGAAAGATGTATTTTATATTGAATTATAACTAATCTGTATGTTAACATATTAGGACCTTATGCTAATGGACAAATGAGCACAAGCATTGATTTGAGTTTGGCACCAATCTGTACCACCTTAAGGTTGCTCTATATATGGTTATTGATGTTTCTTCTTACTCTTGTGGTCTTGGCACGCGATACGGGATTTTGTCGAGAATCATTTTTGGTTATTTTGCTGCTTTAAACCTATTGTTATAGTTAATAGCAGCTGGAAACACATGCTCCACAAATTTTTGAGACTTTTTAAATCAACCGTCCTGACCCGAACCCATCTTGACCTAAACCCATTTTGACCCATACCCATCCTAACATTTTCTTTAATCAACCCATCCTGACTTGCATCCATTCTAACCAAAATCCATCCTAACCTAACAATCAACACAATCCAACCTGTTCATTTTGCCACCTCTGATATTTTGGAAACACATCTCTCATTGTATTTTTTTCTAATGTAAACGAATATTATAAGCACGACCACCTGGGTAATTTATTGGTGAAATGTCACCCATGTCCGCGAACAAAGACAATACTGATAACACGAATGACCCACAATTTCAAGGAAACCCACCACCCAAATACTCATTGTGATACAACCGCTAACCTACTTGAAGTGAGACTTGAACTCATGAGTCCACGACATTCACTTAGAAAAATCATGAGATGACTCATCCCAAACCATTTAAATCGGGACTTATTGACCGTTTATCCTTATATTGGTTCATTGATTGAGTCTATCAAATTATATATATACTAATTATCAACTTTAATATACATTAAGGGTTGTACTATAAATTTAGTTGGTTGTACTAATCTTTTTGTCTTTTGTTTCTTTTAGTCTTTAACATTTATATTTTAACCTAATATTTAATAGTTTATAATTTAGCTCCAATATTTTTACTTTTAACTTTTGTTCCCAATATCTTTTATATTTTATAAAAATTTTGTCTTACGTTGCGGTCTAAATTTTTTGAGTTAACATGCTGCAACGTGCGTATGTAATTCAACATTTTTACTTTTATTCTACCTATTTAACGGCCTTCTTGTAACACGCTGGTCCTACATTGACTTGCTTATTGTTTTATATGTTTTATATTTCAACTGCGTAGTTCAACGTTTTTGCATCTACTTCTGTTCGGTTTTATTTTTTTCGTTTTTATACGAGTTTATTTGGTGTTGATGGTTTACCAATGGTGGTGTGTCATTGGTATTATGTGATATAGTTTTACGCCTCCTGCTGCAACGAAGAGGGACTTATTACTAGTTAATCTTAAATATCAAATTTAATTTAAAGTATTAACTAAATTTAATTAACAAAATAATAATTCCAAAAATGAGTGTTTTTAAGCAATAAAACATTTAAAATAAAACACAAATCTTTCTACTATAATATAATGGCAACTAGAGGTGACACGTGACAACATTATATTTCATCTCATTAAAAGGTTTTCGCTTATTTCTTCTATTAAATAATTATATTAATTACTAATAATATTATTTAATTACTTTTTAAATTAAAATAGTCAGAAATAAATTATTATAAAAAGGATTTTTTTAATTAAAACTTTTATAAATAAAAAATAGTTATTGTTGGGAGTTCTTGTAAGATAATTTTTAAAAATGAATTTTTTATAAACAACTTGTTTTGAAACAAAAGATTTAATTTATTTTTTGGAAAAACAAAAAATCTTTAGAAACAAAAGCTTAAATAATTGATATATTGTTTTATAAATTATAGTTATAAGTAATTTCAATTATATCTTATGTTAGAATATCATTTTATAATTAATCTTTTCATATTTTATTTAATAATTTGTTTATTAGTACATGAGTTTATTAAAGTTAAAAATAAATAAAGAAAGAAAACCTCCAAATAATGCCCCTCTTGCATGACTTAAAAGAGAGACAATAAACGTTGTTAAAACTCAAATATATAATTTTGATTTTACTTGGAAATTGTATATATAATGTGTATATGGAATGGTGAACAAATACCATTAATCCCAATCATCCGGGTACATCCGATCGTGAAATGCCATCCACGTCCAAAAACACAAACAACGTTGGTGACCCATCCCGTCCACCATTTCAAGGAAAGTACCACCCAAAGGTTTGTTATGATAAAACCTCTAGCTCACTTGAAACATATTGCATTAAGTGAAAATCAAACTCATAACATCTATTTAGAAAACTTATAAGATGTATAATCTCAAACTAATTGATCTATGGTTTATTAGCGAAAGAGTATATATTCTTGCAAGCTAATTTATTTTACAAATTCTTAGAAGTATCGAAACCGTAATAAATGTGTATCCAGCTATTAACACATATTATTTGAAAATTTATAATATTCCATCCTAAAATAAGTATATGATGGAATTATTTACTGGTTATGTTTTACAACAATTAACTATTTTTCTAAAGTTACAAGGTGCAGTTAACTGGTGTGTTCCATAAAGAAAAGTTAGAGGTTTAAAAAGCTTTATGAAAAAGTTAAAGGTTTAAATACAAAAGGTTTAAATCTTGTATGATATTATTGTGATGTTTTTATTGTTAGAAGAACAAATTTAATTTTGTTTTAAGTAAGTTGAATTTTTTCAAAAAAGGTAATGGCCTAGTGAATTACAAAAGGTAACAGTTTGATAAGCAAACAAATGCAACGGAATTGATTCTTAAGAAGGATGGGTTGACATCAAATTTCGTCCAATCGTTTGCGCATTTTCTCAAGAAAAGAAAAATGAGAGGCAAAATTCCATACGTACCTTACTTTTTTCTTTAGAACTTTAAGAATTTAAATAAAATAAAATAAATTATTCTATAGAGAAAAAAACAACGGAATATTTAAAACTCAAAACTGAAATAAGTCTAATGTATTTTGTAATTATTATTTCATGATTATATATCTATTTATTTTCTAATCAAAAAGTAAATGATATTCGTTTTGATACATAAGGCTAAATTTTGGGATAGTATATTTCGTGTGACGTTTGATTACGTTTCTTCTTTCTTTTGATATTTTTGCATATTAAATGATAATTATTTTAAATAAATAAACTAAACAATCAAATATGTTAAAATAAAAATATTTTTAATCTAATAATTTATTAAAACACTAGGATAGATACCCGTGTAACACACGGGTTGAAATAAAAAATTATAATATATATATATATATATATATAATTTAATATATTTTATAGATAGCTTTTCAATAAAATCTTCTTATCCTAATAAAAAGGTATTTTGGGATTACAAATGTCAACATTACATTCATTCTCATCAAAATTTTCTTGTATATCTCTTCTATTAAGTAATTATTTTAATTACTGATGATATTATTTAATACTTTTTAAAATTTAATAAATTAAGAAAAAGATCTATTTATAATGTTATTTCTAACTAAGAAAAAACTTAAAACAAAATTTGAAAAAGTTGATATAACTATTTTATTACTTATAGTCATTTCTTATGTGTAATTTCACTTATATCATATCTTAGAATATTAAAAAATAATTAATAAATTTTATTATATTAATATTTTATTTAATCAACAAGTGTAACGAGTTTACTAAAACTAGTTATTATATATAACAAACATATTTAAGTTATAAACAATAGTATAAAAAGATAAAAGATTTTTATTCATAAATATCCATAAACCTCTTTATATACATTTTAAAAGTATTTTAATTCTAATAATTGTTAGCTACAAATCTACATCTATATCTATAGTTTATAGTATATAATAAAAAAATAAATGAGATGCCACATGGCGTTCTCATGTTACTCGCCTAAATTAATATATATTTAGTCACGTTTTTATTTTAAGAAACTAATTAATAATAATAATTTATTTTGTTTTGAATTTATTTTTTATATTATCAACTTAATTGTGTACTCATATTGTTTTGGACTATACATATGTTCATAGCCAAATACTATTCAATTTAAAAAAAATTAAAAGAAAAAAGTATCTATTGATATATTTATATGTTTTAGTTTAGTGTGATTTTAAAACAACTGCGTTATATTATTTAAAAAAATATTTGAATATTTATAACTTATAAATGTAACCTTTTATTTTTCATTGTTACAGTAATATGTAACTTAACTATACGAATATTTATACATTTATGAATTATGTATTTTTTATATTTTCAACCTGTGTACTACACGAGTTTACTAAAGCTAGTTAAACTATATTTTAACAAAATTAAGGGTTATTAAAGTATTTTTAATAAAATATTATTTATTTTAGAAATAAATTATCTTGATTAGTATGGTATTAAATGAGTTATTAAGTAAACTTTTTTGAAGTCAATATTTTTACCAAAATTGTAATTATTGTGATTGTGACACATGGACAATACTAGATGGAACGTAGGTGGCAATGACATGAACATGCTAGAAAATAACCATGTGGCTAATAGTGATTTTGCTTTATTAAAGTAGATACTAAACTAGAGGTGTACAAACCGGTTTGGGGGCCCAAACCGGTTCGGGTCTCAAACCGAAACCAGTTTGGTCAAAGTCGGTCAAAACCGGTTTGGCCCCAAACCGGTTCGGGTTCAAACCGGTTTCAAAACCGTAAAAATCAAACCTACCAAACCGGTTTGGGTCGGTTTGGAACTGGTTCGGGCTCAAACCGGTTTTTTTTTTTTTTTTTTTTGTTTGTTATATTCAAACGAAATTTTAAACTTTTAATTAAAACATAAATATTTATAACATTTTATATAATTTATATAATTTAAAAGAATTTATATAATTTAAACAATTTATAACATTTATAAACATTTATAAACATTTAAAACATTTAAACGATTTAAACAATTAAACAATTTATAACACTTATAAACATATATATATATATATATACTATTTATTAACATTATAAACAATTTAAGCATTTTAACAATTAATAACATTTATAAACAATTTAAACAATTTATAACATTTATAAACAATTTAAACATTTTAATAATTTGTAACATTTAAATAATTTAAACATTTAAAACTAAACATTTAACATAGTCGTTTCTTCGTTCGTATTATACTTGTACGTTTATTCCTCGCCACCATAACCAGAACTGTTACGAAGGTAGTCATCATATGCCGCTTCATCATCAGTCATTCCTGGTGTCAATCCGCTCTCTACCTCGTCCTCGTATAATTCTGCTTCGTATTCCAGTTCTCCTTCAAGCGATCGTTTGTCTTGTACTCTTTCCGCGGCATCCAAATAATTTTTCAAGCAAATTGACATTTCAACTGCTTGTGGAGTGAGTCGAGTTCGTCTTATTGATATAATCCTGCCACTAACAGAAAAAACAGATTCCGAAGCTACCGTAGAAGCTTGGACGGTTAGTAAATCTCGGGCCATGGTGGATAGGATAGGAAATTGATCTTCCTTACCTTTCCACCAAGCCAACAAGTCAAAATTTTTAAATTCATGTGGAGTCATGGTCGATAAAAAGTTTGTAATACCATACCTCCCGAGTTCACTACTCGGAGTGTTACCACGTTGACGTTTATTACATTCATCCCTTAAAGTATTATATAAATCAAACATTGGATCATTCGAACATTCGGCATTTGCCGCATGCCTTAAAGCATCATGGATTTGTGATGTTTCCCCGTATTTTAATAAATAAACATCATACATTTGTTGTAATTGTTTGTTGAAAGTCGCTTTTAAAGTTTTACTATACATTGGTTTACCAACTTTTAAATCCAAATTAAAAGTAATTTTATCAAGTAAAGTTTCAACCCTTGACAAATTTAAACAAGGGTTTAAAGCAGCGGCACATGTAATAACGGGAGGCATTTCTTCAAAATATTTTTAAGTTTTTCTTTCATTGGGGGTATCATATCGGAATAAAGTCTACCCCTACACGACAATTCATTTAATTTTGAAGTCATTAAATAAATTTGGTGTAGTACCAACGGACTCGTTGGGTAATAAACTCCAGAAAGACATGTAGTTGCATTTTTAAAAACTTGAAGGATTTTTGTTACTTCTTCGATGATGGCCCAACCCGATAGATGGTAAGAATTTGTCTTTCCTCGACTTACCAAACTATTATGAAAGGCTATTAAACTTTCTTTTTGTTCAATAGCCTTTTCAAACATGTTACATGTGGAATTCCATCGTGTTGGTACGTCCCAATTCGGACCTAAACATTTAGTATTTGCGTTTTTACAAAACTTGCGATATTTAGTATATCTTTGGTTGTTACTAAAAATATCACGTAACATTCTTTTAAAACAATCTTTAACTGTTTCAATCTCTTTTAAATCGTCTTGCACGGCTAAGTTTATGATGTGCGCAACACATCGACTATGAAAAAACACACCCTCACATATTGGTTTATATTTTAATTTCAAATGATCTATCGCAAGAGTGTTGTTTGAAGCATTATCAAAAGATATAGAAAATATTTTGTTTTCTAATTTATACATTTGAATAACTTTATCAATAAGATAAAAAATGTTTTGGCCGGTGTGAGGATAATCAAACAATTCAAACGCAATCGTACGTTTCATCATTTGCCACGAATCGGGTTCAACCCAATGGGCGGTGACACAAATGTACGAGTCCGGTGAACCGTGAGGTGTCGACCAAACATCACTAGTTAAGTTAACACCGGTTTGTAAATTTTCAAAATAAGATATTAATTCATTTTTAGCTTTTTTCCACATTTTTAAACAATCTCTTCGAAGAGTAGCACGACTTACATTGGTGTAACGCGGTTGGAGAGTTCGTTGAATGAGTCGAGTCAAACGTTTGTTGTCGAAATGTTTGAATGGCAAGCTTTCTTGAATTACAAATTGCGCCATTTGCTCCCGAACCGCATCAATGTTATAAGCCCAAATATTTCTTTCGTTTGTCATCGAAGCTTGACCTTGAGAAGGTTCACCTTTTAACGCTTTACAATATTTATTTGCAATATGGTTTTTCAACGTTGTGTTTGCATCTTTTTTGAAAAACTTATGACAAAACTTGCAACGAGCCTTGTTTGGACCGCTAGCCATTTGACATAAATCGTAATTGCACCATACTTCGGGGTTCCTATTCGTAGGAAGGATTGCTATCACCACATTGCTTGAAGACGCTTCACAACCAACAGATGATTGAGCACTTGTTGAAGCCATTTCAGAGATTTTTGTGAGAGCGTTTTTGAGAGCGTTTTAAACGAAAGTATTTGTGGAGAGCGTTTTTGAGATTTTTGAGAGTAGAGAGTGTTATAAGTTGTTGTGATTCAACCAAAACATCAAATACATATATATAGTAACCTAGTGGGGGTATAATGGTAAAAAACATAAAAAAAACGGTCAAAAATTGCAAAAAATGGCTATATAGCCGTTGGGTAATTGAAAACCGGTTTGGATGACCGGTTTGAAAACCGGTTTGGGAGACCGGTTTGGAACTGGTTTGGGAACCGGTTTGAAAACGGTTTGAAACGTGGAAGTGTTAAACCGATCAAGAACGGCGGTTGGGCCCGATTTGAAACCGGTTTGGGCCTCAAACCGGTTCCGGTTTTTTTGGCCGAACCGGTTCCCGAACCGGTTTTTTTGGCCACCTCTATACTAAACTATATGATCTCTATTATATCTTATCTTTAAATATAATTTTATAATTTTTATTTTTCATTATTTTATTTATAATTTTATATTTCACCAATGACTAATGATATACAACATACAAAATATTCATAAAAAGTATTAGTTTTAACATGTGACTTTATTTCATCCATGTAATATATTTGTTTCTAACCTAGTTTAGAAAATAAATAAAGGACACTTTTATGATGTTCAAATAAAATAAGATGTTTAAATCTTTAGTTAAAAGGATTCTAAAGTTAATAATTATAAAGCTAAAATAATTTAAATAAAATGTTAAATAATGAAAATATGGGAATTAACCACTAAAAATACAAGTTAATTCTTCACCTCAAAGTATTTTTTATCGATTTAAAAGTGGGGGAAAAAAATAAAAGATTGTCAAACTTATAATCCAACGACAAATGTGCAATAATGCTTCGGAGAATATATATTATCATAATCGGAACCACCTATTCGTTTACCAATCGGGAATGCACCCCGACCCCCGCAAGAGAAAAGTCATTAGTAAAAAACCCACCTGCTCAACTCTGAATATTTTGTTTAGAATGATACTTGAACTCATGATCTTCTAATATATACATGTCATGGGCGTCTTAATTTACAAATTGAGCTAATGATGATTGCTAGTTAATAAACTTCTTTTAATTAATGCGTAGTATTAATACATTACTTAATAATATAAAACTATTATTTTACTATATTATATATCATATTATTTCTTATACTTCAAATTAACTTTTAAATTTATTAATTAGTATTATTTTATTTTAATATATAATATATAGTCACTAAATATTTTTTAATTATACATGCAAACACAAACAAATAATTAACTAACAAATAAAATAGTTTAACCCGCAAATCAAAAAATAAAAATTTAAAATGTTGAGAAAAAGTTTAAAACGAAACACCTAAATTTAGGATATAGGACTTTTAGAATCGAAATGTGTGGGGGTGTTTGGGGATCGGGGGTTTTTAAGCATGAACAGAAGATCATCGTTCTCACTTGCCTCTAAACGCTAGTGCTGTAACTTTATAACGTTTAATAGTTATTAGGTTAGCAATTAATGGTTGGGTTAACGTAGTAGTTAGTTTAAAATTTTAAAATAATTGTTAGAGTATTTGGGTTTATTAGAATGAATGGAGTAGTTGGTCTAATTGCTTAAATAGTTATTAGGTTTACATTAAAATATATAGTTGTTACGTGAATGGATCGGATGCGGAATGGTCAACTTGTTTCTGTAAAGATTAAACACAATAATAATAACGAATGGCTTGAGGATGAGTAGTAATGATGAATAATAAAAAACTTGAAGGGTGCAACATAGATGATGAATTAAAAATCAACAGATAAACAAATATTATTCAATAATGATCATAATATTACATTTATGATTTATCTATCCATCACATGATTAGTATTTTATAGATGAATAATCTATGGAGCATCTAGGGAAGCATTTAAGATTTTTAGAAGACTCTATAATTAACCATCACTACAAAATGAAGGCCGTACTTAATTTATAATGTTAAATGCTCAAAACTCTACACACGATAAATCTTTTTATTATAATAAAATGGTAACTATAGATGTCACATGACATAAAACAATAACTAGAGATGTTACATGACAACATCACATTTACTTTTAACAAAATTTTCCCGCTTCTCTCTCCCATTAAATAACTCAATTAAATTCTATTTTGATTATAAGCTATTTTTAAAAAAATTTTAAAAAATAGATCTTTTTTTATTAATGTTTTTTTCTAGAGAAACAAATTTTTATTAAAAATAAATTTTTCTAGAACGTACATCATACTTTTTTTATAACATGAAATATTATAAAAATAACATTTTTTTAAATATGTTTTGTTTTGAAACGAAATGTTGTATTTATTTTTTAGAAAAAACAAAGAAAGATAAAAGCAAAATTTTAAAAAGTTGATATCATTATTTTATTACTTATAGTACTTACTCATACATAATTTAAATCATATATTATTTAATAATTAATTAAATTTTATTCTATTTAAAAATTTATTTATTCAATCCGTGTAATACACGGGTTCACTAAAACTAATACATCAAATAACAATAAATAATAACACAATAAATGTCATATCATTTGGCTTGGTCGGTTCTTTGGATCATCAGCAGTCTTCACAATCTTAATTTTTTGTGATTCATGTGAAGATTCGTTTCAACTTATCAACAATTACATTTTATTTCATTATTTAATAATCATCCAAACAAAAAAAATTGTTGGGTTTGAATTTCTCAAAACCCAACAATATGTTAATAAGTTTATATTTGTAATATATAAAAATCTCAAATTATTTCTTTTGGGTGGCGGTATCCACACACAACATCAAAAACTATCAGGGACAGACTTAAAACTTCACAAGGTCAGTGTGAAAATCTGGTAAGAATTAGTGTAAAAATCTCTTTAACATCGATCAAAATTAGGTTGTATATATGCTAATGATCGCCCTCCAACCAGACTGATTGAGTCCACCTCTACAATTTAATGAAACATAAAACCAAAAACAATCGATAACATAAGGGACTACTTTGAAATTTACTTAACTCTACAATTTATTTATTTAAAAAATGGATGCTTAGATTATCATTTGTCATTCAAAATAAAAAAATAATAAGATTATTAAATGCAGAAAAAAGAACAATAAAAAAAGAAAAAAAAGGATCTCATACGCATGCCAGCATATTTAGGCGAAAGCATGAAATCTGAGACTTTTGTTCTCCTCTCATCAACCAAATTTGTTTCAATAAAATGTGATCTATTGATTAGGGTTTTGTCTCCTTACAAACCCTAAATCGTTCACTAATTCGATTAGGGTTTTGTTCATTCACACATACTCTCATCCCAACGTCGATTTCGTTGAGTGGTTCATGCAAAACAACACACACTGTTCCCAGGTTCTGCAACAATTGGTGGTTGATTTAGGGGATGAATGTTCGAGATGGCTCGAGACGTGTTAGCGGTGCAGCCGGAGCCGGAGAAGTCTCCTGCGGACGGCGGCGTTGGGATGCTGGTGAAGAAGAAGGGAACTGCGAGCGCCAGGAGTTGGATTTTGATCGATACTGACGTCAATGAGACGATTATGGATATTGATAAGTATGCGATCATGCATCGAGTTCAAATTCATGCTCGTGATCTTCGTATTCTCGATCCTCTGTTGTCTTATCCTTCTACGATTTTAGGCCGTGAGAGGGCAATCGTTCTTAATTTGGAAGTGAGTTCATTGTTGCTATCATTGATTTTTGTTAGCTTGTTTTTACCTTAAACTATAAATTTGTAAAAGAAGCACCGAATGTATGTAAAGTAATGACGATTATTGGTTTGGGGCAAAAAAAATCTGTGATTTATGTTTTTCTTTATACAAGTGAAAAAATTGGAGGACAGACTGTCTGCTACTTTCTCCTTTGTTCTTTTTCAGGGGTTTTGCTTAATAAACTAGAAATTTGTTATGAAATCAGTGGTTGATTTTGATTTGGAAAGCATTATTTTGTCTCAATGGACCTTGTTGTCTGCAAATTGTCTATTTAAAGTTGCTTTTTGTCCAAAATTAAACACTAGAAAGCATTGATAGAAATAATTTTGGTCCAGAAACAACTTTCGGCTAATGTTCAAACAATTTTGTTAGATCATATCACAGTTTAGCAGTAGAAATAGATTCATTATTAAAAGTTTTTGAGTAAAATTACCTCTTGTTTTTAGCAACAATTCTGAATTATTGAATATTGATAGCAATAATATTTGTTGAAAAGATCTCTTTCTCTTGGTGCTTTCAATCATGCCATGTTGTTTTCTCTTTCTTTTGTTTTGCTTATTAACTCTGATACCTCTATTTCAATGAAATATATGCATCACAATTTTCATCAAATAGTTTAAGGCTACGCCTTTCTAAATTCAATTTATATTTCCATAAGATAGCACATACATTCTGTTTCGTATGTCTCATTATACTGATCACTTCACTATCACAATTTCATTACCTTACACATTGTTTAAACTTTCTGTTGGTTTCATTTGTCAGTCTGCCTCCTAATTATCGTTTTTGTTGATTTATGTTTTGATGCAGCATATCAAGGCTATTATTACTGCTGAAGAGGTTAGAATTTCGTCTTTTTCTACCATTTTCTCTGTAAAATATTTTAGCCACTTTTCTTGTATTTAAATGGTCTACCAGGGGGGATTGGGACGTAATTTTAATTTGCCCAGATTAGGTTTCAAATACCAAAACACTACTGCAGTAGAAGTCGCTAATAAACTTTTCCATGACTAATTCATGTATTGAGTTTAGTTATTTCGGTTACATGTATCATGGAACAATGTTTATTGAAATTTGCATGAGAAACTGGATTATATACGAGATGTCTCTATTCTCGTAATGCTTGTAGCATTTATTACAAGTTCATTCCTTCATATTTTGTAACAGAGGGAGAGTGTGACAATGTAATGGATTTAACCAAACTACTAGTCACAGCGTGAAGCTATCTTGATTTTATATGTCTTGTCCAGTTGTCCTTTGTAAATTTGACAAATTTAATTAGTCAACTAATTGTTTTGATGTTTTCATTTTCTTGGGCAGGTGTTGCTTCGAGATCCTTCAGATGATAATGTAATTCCAGTTGTCGAGGAACTACGGAGGAGATTGCCTGTTGTAAGTGTCAATCATGCTGAAGTGGGTGGTCAGCATGATGTTGAAACTGGTGAAGAAGACGGTATGTTTGTACAATTCCTAGTCTTTCATTTATTAATCATTGCGTTTATATTTTCTTGGGTTAGGAAATAAATAATATTTTATTAATTTTGAATAATGCATTCAGAATCTCCATTTGAATTCCGAGCGCTCGAAGTTTTCCTAGAGGCCATCTGCAGTTTTCATGCTGCTCGTACTACAGAACTGGAAACTGATGCTTACCCAGCCTTGGACGAGCTTACATCTAAGGTAGATGCTTTTCTAGGAAATTGGTCCATGATAATATTGCTGTTTTTACATATGCATATATTTTCTCATATATAAAAAGGTTTGAATGGTAAATTTTGGACTTTGGATATTACTACAAATCCCTAAAGGAAGTTGTTGCAAAGATTAACATATATGCTCTAAATGCAACGATGAACACAATGTAATTAACATAATTATAAATATAAACTAGCCAACTGGTTCACAACATGAAGAACAGTTGACTACTTCTTTGGAGAACTTATAGCAAGGAACATGCTAAGCTAAAAAAATTGTTACTTTAGAGCATCCATCTAATAGGCATACAATAATAAAAAAAATTGTTATTTTTGAACAGATAATTATCTTATTGTTATAGTGACGTTTTCCGTATTTTGTTTTGTGCACATGACCTAATTGGTTATGGTTTTACTGTTTGCTGTGTTGTGTGTTTGTCAATCTGCATTGTTAGTTGTAATACAGTGGCTGTTCTTATTGGCAGATCAGTAGCCGTAACTTGGATCGGGTGCGTAAACTGAAAAGTGCAATGACAAGGTTGACTGCTCGTGTTCAAAAGGTATACATGATATGTTTAATTTTCATGTGATTTGCCCATAACACACGCTGCGAAAAGATCGACTTCAATTACTCTTAGCTGTGTCTTCTGAATTCCATCTAAAACGGTATTTGAAATATATTAGTGAGAATATTTGTTGACTATGGGATTCTACTCTTATAAAAAAATGTTTTTCCTCACAGTGTCCTTTTTATGGAAACCATTAAGCTAAATTTCTACTTTATCCCCATAAGCTTTGCATGGCCCATGACTTGAAGTGTTATAGTTGATATGTAGCGTTCGTAGAAGTGACTGTCCCTATGATTCTAGGTCATCGAGTATGGTTATTTGCAGGTTAGGGATGAACTTGAACGACTTTTGGATGATGATGATGACATGGCAGATCTTTACTTGTCAAGGAAGCTATCTTCAGCTTCACCTGTAAGCGGATCAGGTGCTGCTAGTTGGTTTCTTGGCTCACCCACTATAGGCTCAAAAATATCTAGAGCTAGCAGGGCAAGTGTGATGACAGTTCATGGAGATGAGAATGATGTTGAGGAGCTTGAGATGCTTCTAGAGGTAAACAACTCACGACCTTCCTGTCAACTGTTTTACCATATTCTACTTTTATCAATTGTTTTCATTTCTTCTTTTGAACAGAAAAAAAAACTTGACAATAGGTTTTTTTAATGTGTTTCAGGCCTACTTCATGCAAATTGATGGAACATTAAACAAGTTAACAAGTGTGAGTGATTTAAATTCTTTAAACCAAATATATATCTGCTTTCTACCAAATAGTCCATCAGATAAAAGTTATGGCATAATACACGAACATTTTTTATAATATTTTTATGTATGTGTAGTATTGACTGCTGATATTTGATTCACAACTCTGTTCTGGTATTCTTGAGGAATGTTATATAACTGCCAATACTTTTGTTTAAACTATGTGCTCATTCTTTTGGATGAAGAGAGTATCTTAGAATGAAATAATATTAGGGAATGAGACATTATGATAAACTTGTAAGCATAAAATTCTGTTGCAGTTGCGTGAGTATATCGACGATACAGAAGATTACATCAACATTCAGGTATGCAGAAGCTTTCATTGATTTTTTAATAATTTCTTCAGTTATGTGCAAATTGTGTTTCTAAAACTGCTATCATTGTTCTTTTACTACAGCTTGACAATCACAGAAATCAGCTAATTCAGGTTCGTTGTATCCTATGTTTACCTGTTCATTGGCAGTTTTCTTGTATATCTTATCCCATTTGCATTCTTTCGTGGTGTCAGCTGGAGCTCTTTCTAAGTTCTGGAACTGTATGCATGTCGATCTATGCACTAGTGACTGGAATATTTGGCATGAATATACCTTATACATGGAATGAAGATCATGGCTACATGTTCAAATGGGTTAGTGTAGAAAATATAAGTAATTTTTGGTATGGGTAGAGTTGGCTTTTTGTCTGGAATCTTAAATTATTTTATGAATAGTTCATGTAAGTACGACAACAAAAGCTATAAAAAAAACCTGGGCTGATGTATTCACTAGTAAGTGATAAAAAATGCCACCTCTGATAAAAGGATGTTCTTGAACTTTGAAGTGTGTTGAATTTTGACAGGTGGTGATTTTGTCGGTGCATTATCTGCTGTGATTTTTCTTCTGATCGTTTTCTACGCTCGTTTTAAAGGTCTCGTTGGATCTTGAGAACGTCAAAGGTTAGCTTGTGCACATGGTTTTCCAGGTACGAAACGATAGGAGTAATACTGACTTGACTCTTGAAATACAAACTAGAAGGTTTGTAACCTGGGTTGGTTGGTTGGTATACATCATGATATAAAACATTTTGTTTTGTTTTTTATACCTTAATTTCTAACATATCATATTCTATAACGAAGATGTTTTGACCGGCAATAATGGTCATGTCCATTGGAGAGGTATGTTTTGGATGCTATATTATCATTTCTGGTAATAATGTATTGAATAATACTTTAGATTGGAAAACAATGTCTATGTTACTTGCATTTATTCAGAAATTAACACATAAATCCATGTTGGCATTTTGGGTTTCTTTATACATCTACTATTACGTTTGTTCTTCCAAAACATGATTGTCATAAGATCATAAAACTCAATTCAAAGGCGGTTTAAACATTTTGATGTGGCGAAACAAAAATATAGGTTCCGTTTTCTAATTGTTATTGTTATGAACTTTCTTATTATCCAGACTTAAAATTGGTAATAATAAACCCAATAGTTTTTAATTGGCAGAGGTAATTTTATTTTTCTTGTCTTTTTAGATTCAAACTATTTAGTAGAATTTTCCTAAACAATTTTCTTTTAACATTCTTTTGCATTTACAAAATAACTAAACCATTTAATCTTTTCTTTAAAATTGTAGAGTTTTTGTATAGCTTTGACCCGTTTTAACTTTAAAGACTTCTTTTATACGGAAAAAGTAGTGAGAGAAATAATAAATATAAGTCTACAAACAATACATTACAAAAAAACCTTTTTTTATACGCATAATGGGGTCTTAAATTATGAGTGTGTGTATATGAGCGAATGATATTTGAAAGATTTTTTAAAGTTTAATACCAAGTTTTATTAAACTATCTTTATTGAAACATTTTAACTTATTTATATTTAAGAGTTCCCATCAATTGTTTCAAACATTCTAAATTGAACAAAGCTACTTTTGATTAAAGAAATAATTTGATCTATTATATGTAAAATGTAATTTATTTTCATAGTATCATTTATTAACATTTTATGAAATTTTGTGTTTTCACAAATAATACGTTTTTTTCACTCAAGTTAGATTTACATTCATCTCTATAACACGTAAAAGTTGAAAACAATAAGTGAAATGACACCTAATAGTTAGCTGGATGTGTCATCCAAGAAACACGACCGACAAATATTTGTTCTTTATGGGAGTTTGAAAATATTTGTTCCTAATGAGATTGAAAAGCGAAATAACACTTAGATATTTGTTCTTTATGTATCCATCCAAATATCTTCGGTCATATGTGTTCATCCAAAATTCCAATATATCTAAAAAAATAAAAAATCTGGCCAAGGAGTGTAAATTGATGTGCGAGAAGTTTAAATTGAAAGGGCACACTATAATCAGCTCAATTATTACACTTTTCATAATTTAAGAAGATAGAATCTTGACTAATAAGCTATAATTAAATCAATTTGTTTGGGAGGAGGTGTCGTATAACTTTCTAAAGTAAAGATTATGAGTTTGAGTTTCATTTGGTGTAATATGTTTTAAGTGGGTTAGGGGTTTTATCAAAGTGAACCTTTGGGTGATGAGTTTCTTTTAGAATTGTGGAATGACAGGGTCATCAGTGTTGTTTGTGTTCATGAGCATGGGTGACCTTTCATAATATTCGTTGACCGTTAAAAAAAGGATTAATCTTTACTATAAAATGTTTTAAAATATTGAATGGTTATGTCCAAAGTATGATAATTAAGGGCAAAGGATTGAATGGTAAGGAAATGGTAAAGTCTTAATGAGTAAATTTGTTATAGGTATTAATGTGAATATAATGTTATGAGTTATTCCATGTACTTATAGGTCCTACAAATATGTCACACCTCAACTTTGACGGCGGAATCGTCGAGATGTGAGGGTTAAGATTGTTCACAGCCACATAACGTTATAATTAAATGTAAATATAAAATTATACGTTTCAAAAGAAATTACAAACATAAGTCTCAAACATGAAATAAGTTCAAACATGAAATAAGTTCAAACATGAAATAAGTTCAAACATAACATAACAAAACTTAATTTTTTTATTCCATTAACTAGGCCCAAATCCTAGATTATTGTAAGCTTCAAAAGATCACTTTAAACTTGGGCATGACTTGAAACATGATAAAAATAAAAGGTCAACTAAAAATAGTTGGTGAGTTTCCAAGGTTTTCGTACATAATAAGATAAGGTTACAAGTAGCAATTCATGTCATAGGTTATAAGTTAGTAAGGTTATAGAACACATATCGTTACAACCAAACCTCGACTTGATTATAAGTATATATGATTGGCTAAGTGTATTTGGTTCCCATGATGAACAAGCATACGTCATCAGGAGTCGGCAATACATCGACTTTAGCACCAAATAGGTTTGTCAGGCCCAAAGATCTAAGACGTCGCCAGGCTAGCAATAGTTAATGATTACAAACAAAAATATGTATCTCATATAAACACTTACAACACACAAATAACAATGACAAAAATATGAATTGTAAGTGTTTACAAGTCTAAACGTTTTCAAGTGTATTATGTATAAGTAATCATGTTTCACTCCAAATAGTATGAAAATATAAAAAGGGGCAAGAAAAACTCATATGATCAAATAAGTATATATTGGATGATTAATAAGAAATAATAACAGACGTCGTTTCAACGTAGCCCTTCATAATGCACCTAAAATATATATATTTCCAAGGTTTAAGTTTAATAATAAAATTAACATTTTAACGCGAACTAGGGTTTCTGTAGGAATTTGGGGGTTATTTTTATAACCAAAATTGGCGAACTATTATTTATATTTTGTTTGATAAAAGAAGGTATCATTTATAAAAATTTTAAAGGAATTAAATCCTTTATTAATAGCTTGAGTATTATAACATATATTTGAAAACTATAATTATCATGATAAATCTTTAATGAAAGAAAACATAAGATTCAATAATAATTTAATAACTTAAATTATTATATAAATTCATTTTTATAACAATACTTAATTATAATTTTTATAATAAAGTGTTAAAATATTTTATAAGAATAAATTTACAGAAATTATTTTGTTGATTTTAAAAGATTAGATATTTGTAAAAATTATTTTTATATTTATAAAAAAGTTTCTAAAATAGAATTAAGGCTAAAAAGTCATTTTAAAAATAATAAGAGGGTGCCCGGGTTCGAACCCGGGACCTCTAAGTTGAATTGTGGAATGTGAACCGGTGAACCAAGGCTCTCAGCCACGGTATAACCCGGTTCCAATTTGTTTTAACATGAATCAATAGAACGCCCCCAAATTCAAGAACCTAGAATCGTTTGAATCCAAATTAACCCCGATTTGATGTTGTTTTCTGAAACAAACTTAGGGCTTTGATTCCCCACGTGAAATCGAATACTATGGTATGTAAAACTTACGTGATTAGTATCGAATTGAGGGAGATAAGATGAAGAATAGGCGCGCTTGACGTAGCGATTGATCGATGTTCAAATGATGATATTAATCCAATTCGTTGCACAGGAAGCTTCTATAGAACCCAGTGAACGAAAGCCCTTTGTTAATTGATGGTGAGATTGTAGAAAAAGTTGGGTTCGAATGGCTACGGATCACGACTTGTTCGAGGGTTAATCTTTGGTGTTCGTTTGTTTTCAGGCGAAATTGGATGTGTAGACAGTTTAGGGATAGTTGAAAGATTGCTCAGGTTCATTTAATTGGATTATTATTAGGGATTAATGTTCAAACGGCTATGGAGTTTAAGTGTTTCGGTTAATCATTCGATCGGGTTTATAACCGACGTTTAAACGCAATCAAAGTTCATAATGGTGTTCGAATCAAGTACAAGAACGGTTTGGGGACGGTTTTAGATCAAGAAAACGTCGGATTTCGAGGTTTTTATGTGGCTGGAGAGTCGTCGGCGAGTTGACCGGAGACTCGCCGGAAAAACGGGGTTAAAAGTAGGCGGGGGTTGGGTTTGTAAATTAAAATTTTACACTTTGGTACCTCGAACTTTGGGTTGTTATTATTTTATGTAAATAATTTCCTTTTAAAGTTTATTAAATTATAAAACAACCCCCTTAACTATTTTTATTTTAGTTTAAGTTTTAAATAGTTTCAAGTTTAACAACTTTATAGGTTGATAATATTAATAACAATATTATTATTATTATTATTCTTAGTATTATTACTGTTGTTATAATTTTATTATTACCATTATTAATATTGTCGTTATTATTATTATTATTATTATTATTATTACTATTATTATTATTATAGATTTTTATAATATTATTATTGTTATAACTTGCTATTATTATTAGTATTATTAATAACATAATTATTATTACTCTTATAATTAGTTATTATTGTTATTATTATTGTTATGATTATTATTGTTATGTTCGATTCAATAGTTAAATTATTAACTTTCAAACTAAAGATTTAAAGAAACAAACATGAATAACCCTCATAGTTATAGTAATGACAACAATAGCCCTTACAAAATTATAACAAAACTAACTTTAAATTAACTCAAAATTATAAAATATTACAGAATACATACATAATATGATGAGGAATGCCTTTGTAGCTTGCCAACGTGCGACAAGTGGATGCTGAACACCGCAACTTTGGTTAACAAAATTATACTTATAATTATGTAATGTTATGTATGCTATGCAATGTAATATATGTTATGTTATAATACGTCACTAATGCATGTAATATTATGCTATATTATTTTATGTTATGTAATGATATGTACGTTTTAATGCAACTTAAATTTTATAACTCACTCAATGAAAGTTTTAATGTTTAATGAAATATTAAAACTCTTTTAGCATTACTAACTTTTAGTATGCATATCAAATTAAAGTGTAGGTGACCATTAGCATTGTGAAGGAATGATTTGCAAGAGAGAGCTAGAAAACTCCTAAAACTAACATTATGATGTTTATGTTTTGTTTATGCACTCTTGAGTCTATTTAAAGATTATGTGACATATTTGGATGCTATAATTGTTATCTTTGAATGAGCCAGCCACAGAAATGAATTTTCGGTTCAAAAACTATGTTGCGAATTTGTAAATCCGAGTTTCAAGACCCTAGGGGTTTGGGGAGTTTCACACCATTGTTGTTTAAGTTCATTGTACCAGGTTGTTAGTCCTTTTGAAATGAGTTTTCTTAATAAAGAAAAACGAATTCATATTTTCTTGAAAACAGTAGCCTCAATTGGGTATGATTATACGCGTTAAAGTTTTTTCAAATAAAGAAACTCAAAATCATGTTTTTGATCAACTTTGGTTTGATTTTTGTTTTAGTTAGCCAACTTTATCCAACAAAAAACCACATATAATTGCATGAATAAAAAGCTCTATACATATATCTTATAAGAAGATTTATAAGCCTTTAAAATCTTTTCATATGGTAACATGTCTTCCTTTTGAAAGCCTAGATGTTTAAACATCACAAAACACAGATATAAATGGTTAAATATGAATAAACTAACTCTTTAAAAAGGGAATTTAAGTTCACATGGGATGCTCTCTCTTAATAGGAAGTAAAAACAATGAAGGACCCTGATTACACACACTTCTACAAGAGTGAAGCATGACCATTGAAAATTGTTCATAGTCACATGGGTGTTTTCCTCTTGTCCCCTAAATGTAGCAGCACTTTCCTCAAAGTTGCTGCTAATGCCACCAACACCATTGCTTGCCTTTGTCCTTAATTCATTCACTTTTCTAACCTCCACTCCACTCCACTCATGCATATATCCATATTTTTATCTTAAACTCTGCTTTTATGTATAATACTTAATACACCTTTTGGCACTTATAAAAGATATATAAGTACTCCAACCTGTCTATATATCTAACATTGATCAATCTATTTCCATCATTTAGTCTTTAAGCAATATTAGTTATGGATATGGAGGATGGTTTGAATCTTACACTCGGATTGCCTGGAAGAGACGAATCCGATATAGATGCATGCTTCAACAACAACAACAACAGTAACAATAACAGTATTAGTAACAAGCGATGTCAGCCTGAGAACAACAATGAGTTCAAAGGCTGCAACACCCTAGCCAGAGACCAGGTTGACATGGAAACCGCACCTGCTACAAAGTAAGTCAGTTCATAACTATAACCATATTGAGTAAATCTCACTCATAACTGTAGTCAATCATCGATCATATTCTAATGTGTCTACTTAATTAACGATGGTTCGACCTTTAGATCACAGGTGGTGGGATGGCCACCAGTGAGGAACCACAGGAGGAATGGTTTTCAGGCGAAAAAAGCTATGGAAAGTGGGATGTATGTGAAAGTAAGCATGGATGGTGCACCTTATCTTAGGAAGATTGACTTGAAGGTTTATGAAGGGTACTCAGAGCTCCTAAAGGCTTTGGAGAACATGTTCAAACTCACAATTGGTGCATATTCTGAGAGAGATGGATATAAAGGGTCTGAATATGCACCTACTTATCAAGACAAAGATGGTGATTGGATGCTTGTTGGAGATGTTCCATGGGAGTATGTCCTCTTAATTCTCTATCTATACATGACATACATGCATGTTAAAATATATATGCTGATGATGATTGTTATGGTGTGATATTATGCAGAATGTTTATGCTATCTTGCAAGAGGTTGAGAATCATGAAAGGATCAGAAGCAAGAGGGTTGGGGTGTAATGTATGAAGATCACAAAGATGATATGTGATGGAGTGGAAGACAAGATGAATCTTTCAGCTTGAGTTCTCCAAGAACTATTTTCATATTTTGAATGTCATCAGTATCAATGAACTTGACAGGAGAAGTTCAAGAAAAAAACTTCAAAAAAAATCAAAGGATCATATATAGTTTTGTTTGTGTAAATTGTGGCAGGAATATCAGTGATGATTTTTGTTGTTCTATATCTTGTTTGTAAGGATTCTTTTTAGTTCTAATTAAAAGTTTCATCTACATACATGATTCTAAAGCAGTTTCTTATAAATCAGCTGGTTACTGTATTCTTATCCTGGTGTACTTGTTAATTTGTTTAACTCAATTACTACTTCATCAAGTTTTCGCATTTAAGGTCATTAAGATAATCGAATCTCGAAAAACAACTTCAAGAGAGAAAATGCCTTGTTATTAAACCTTTTATAGTTCTGTGATGAAATTATGGATGGCGAATTTGAGTCACATAACGGAAAGCTAACTATTATTGAAATTAAATCATAGGGAAATTTTAAATGGGATTACATGTTGAACCAGGTTGAAAGTGAACTCAAATAGACAAACAATGATGAGGTATTACAGCAAGGACATGAATGAATTATTAAAGGTGCAAAGAAAAGGTCAAACATCCAGCAAATAAGATATCATCTTCTAGACATGTGTTATGTCTGATATCATTGCATATCTTCATACAGATCCATGACAAAAAAAGCTCTCATTACACTTCTTATATTTAGTAATGCTAAATCTGTGACACCTTAGTCAAATCACAGAACATGAGTTCATAAGAAATATGTGGTCTTAAAGACCATCATATAGAAGAATTCTACACTTCAGCGTGTTTGGTTGAGAGAAGTTTACTGAGCTAGAGAGTTGAAATCTCTACTCGGGTAACAAATGACGAGTGAGATGTTGCAAAGTTCTTACAAGGTCAGCTACCCGGTGCTTGATTTTACTCCCGCTATGATCGAGAGAAACTGGACACTTATATAAATAATATGAGCAGGATGAAGTAGTTAAAGAGCAAAAATGCATTGTTTGTGTGTAATTTTTTTCTTAATATATGTTTAAATGCACATGTATATGAACATGGGGCCTTAATTTGATGGTCAATGGTATAAGGATGCATTAAGTATTGAACATTTTTTCTACCAAACCATTAATTGATTGATTGGCAAAAGTAATCAACTTGTTCCCTTGTGAGAGATTCCAACTGTATACTAGTGGTTCATGTGAATGGAATATTAATAACTAAAATATTCCTAATGCTATGGTAGGCATGAAATACCCTTAAACTAAAGAATGGTCATAAACATTGAGAGCAGTTTACTCCTTTTGTGAACATATTCTAATGTAGAGTCATAATACAAGTTGTAAAGTATAATCCTTTTAGAGCCTTGTGCTATAAATTAACAAAAGAGATGTGATTTGATTTGATTATTTTATTTGAAAAGATGGGGTTTATAATTTCCTATCATCAAGTTGGTCTTCAAAAGGGGGTTTAAGTTTTCAATGTTGAATTTGTTTAATCAAGGTACAGGTTCAGTGAATTTCAAAGGCTAATTACAAAGTAAATACTACATTGGTTTCCACTGTGGGAAACATTTAGACACAAAGTAACTCACAGAATCTAATTTAGGATATGCAAAATCAATTACAATATAACTTTTTCTAGTGTTTCACAAAAATCATTTATCACGATATTAAACGAACAAGTTATGTTTTTTATAACGGCTTCTAACTTACTCCATTACCCATTGATCTTTATTATAAAGACAAATTATAAGGAAAAAGTTACGAATATGTTATTTATGCTGGCATCATCTGTAAAATTAACAAAGTTGTTTTAGTACTTTTTGATGTTTGATCATTAAACAAATTATTTACTTATTCATACGGT
Source organism: Flaveria trinervia (assembly GCA_025506515.1). Taxonomy (NCBI): domain Eukaryota; kingdom Viridiplantae; phylum Streptophyta; class Magnoliopsida; order Asterales; family Asteraceae; genus Flaveria; species Flaveria trinervia. The sequence goes on along the minus strand of CM046452.1, from coordinate 86,983,316 downwards.
CTACTGACGTTGGTGATCAATATTACATACACAAATATGGTGTAAGTGCGAATTTTTGCGAGTGAGAGTTAGGTGGAACGAAAAGTAACAAAAATGTTAATTAAAGGAAAAATAAATTATTTTCTTGCATATTTTTCCCATATAGGTTAAAACTACATTAAGCTTAATTGTTGCTACTTTTTGTATATGATGCTTACAGATATTAAGTTAACAACTAACAAGTTAGGTCTTATCTTGGTTGTTTTATGAGATTCTAAAAAGTAACTCATCTAACTATTACATGTTAAATATGAGCTATGTCAACTCTTCCTTACAATTATTATTTAGATTGCTACTTATAAGTGATAAGTCCAGTTTTACGTCATCCAACTTTGAAGCGTTTGAACGAAAACGATCATTAGAATCGTGAAACTCCACTTTGGCCATCATAAGAAAATCCAAGTTGTTGGTTGATGCTTCATGGACATATTTTTGACACTTGAGTATCCTTTAAAGGATGCCATTGACTTACATCTACCAAAAAGATATAATTATGTTTTGTATGACTATATTGTACAAAACCACCGTGTTATACAAGTTGCAAGAATTTAAAATTAGTTGAAAGTGAAGTAAAACCATACTTAACTTGTTCGTCTCGAGAATCTTAAAATATCATTTGCCAACTCTTGTAAGGTGTTTTTGTAGCCGCAAGTTGGTGATTTATCATGGAAATTGGGTCATTTTGAACTATCATGAGAGATTTTAGTAAAGTTGTGCTCTTAACCTTCATTATAATTTATAAGTGATCGTTGATGACCATTTAATTGTGTTTTGATTGAAGTCCAAATATATTCCACTAGCTAAATGTGAAAAATAGTGATTTCCAATTAAGATTAATTTGTTAGTAGAAACCAATAAAATGAAATTATATGACGACTAATGATGATAAAGCATATCTTATGTGTGCATGATGCATACATCAATCTACACAAAGAAAGAGTTCATGTACAATTAAGATAATACATATCTAAGAGAGCATGAAGAATGTTTGACATGCATGCATGAAATTCATGCATGAAGTTATGTATGAATTTGTTTAAGATGTTTACTTAGGTGTTATTTGTTTTTTCTGCAGGAAAACGTTTGCAGTCTGCGGATCACATCTGCAGACATCTGCAGCAGAAGAGGTGGACCAAACATCTACGGTCTACAAAAAAGACTGTTTGTTTTTTTAACATCTGCATAATGTTAAAATATTCTATAATTAAACTAAACTTATTTTTCTAAACCAATCACTAACCATAAACCAAGTGTTCAAACAACCAATTAAAAGTCATTGTTAAATTCAAATAAAATGTATGATACTTGAAACCATTCATTTCTAAAATTGTTGAAACCTTCTGCAACCAACAATCCCATGTTTCTCCTAACATTAACCCCTTCACACAACTAACAACAATGTCACCACACAAACTCCCTCCTTTTTACAGAACAACACCTTTCACGGTTCCACCACTTCCGCCAGGACCGGAACAACGCCTTCCCCCACAACCGTCGCCACCCTTCCTCCACCACCGTCAAGCTGCTCAACACCACCATCTCCTTCTCCGCCGTCCCCGCCTCTCCAGCAGCCACCACCAGCTCTACTAATAGCCTCACAACGCCTACAGCTCCGATCGATCTTGTTCTCATCACTCGGTGGGAACGGTCGCGATAGAGGAGGGAGAGAGTTGCGACGATGGGGAGAGAGTGGTGGGAGGAGACGGTCTGAAAGGGGTGGGGGTAAAGGAGAAGAGGTTGAGAAGAGTTGAGAAGTGGTAAGACCATGTCTTCTCCATGCAGACGTCAGGAAGACGTTTTTTAGTGAAATGTCTTCCAAAAAACAAACACTCTGCGCACTCAAAACATCTTCCTGCGTCTGTATGCGCGCAGATAAAAAGATGGGGAAGAGGTTTTCCAAAAAAATAAACATCACCTTAGGTTATATACAAACAAGATGTCAAAATGGGCTTAAGGTTCAAAGTGGGCCTGTACGCGTCAACTGCAAAAACTTCTTGTATGGGTCATCAGTGCACATGGGCTTTGACTGAATTCATTATATGGATGTTTATGTGGGCCGTGACTAATTTTGTGAAATAAAGTTTGGAGGTGTACAGATGTGGTTTTTTTTAACTACGGTAGGAACCGGTTTCTTTTAGGGGTGTTCAATAATATCCGAATTCGGAATCGAATCCGAAATATTCAAACGAAATATCTAAAATATTTTTATAAAAATTTAGAAATATTAAATATTAATTAAATATTTTGGATATTTTTAGATATTTCGGATGTTTTAATAAAAACTTCGGATATATGAAACAAATTTTAATAAAAATTATTTTTTTTATAAAATTTATTAAATAATACAATTTTTTTTGAAATTCGGATATCCGAACTGATATCCGAATCCGAAATTTCGGACATATTCGGATTCGGATAGTGAAATTCACTATCCGAATTTTCGGATATCCGAATTTCAGATATCCAAATTTCGGATATCCAAAAATGAACACCCCTAGTTTCTTTTCAAGGCAAGTCAAACTCAAGTATCGTGAGGAACCGGTCCAAGTTTGGAGCTTTCGGTATACCCGATCCCGCCTGATTTGGGTTGGGTCTAAAACCTGCTTCCGAACAGTGGCGGATCCAAAAAAATTTCTACGCGTGCTAGAATTTTTCGGTGTCGGATATCTATCATCTATTTTCGTAATTTGCGGTCTAGTTCGGGTCAGGTAGGCAAAAAATTGTGTCAAACCCATTATACTTGTTAATTCTTCATTAGAAGTTATCTTTATTTCTTATCTTTTTAAAAACGGTATATTGCATATTCTAGACTAACTTTTCTAACAAAACTTTATAATAAATATAATTATCAAATAGATACAACTATATAATTATCAATACGTGTCTTTTAACTTTTAAACGGTATACAAATTTTTTTTCTATTTTAGTTTTTTGATAGTATGTCTTATCAAATATCAACTATTTAATAAATAAACTTTAATAACTAAAAGAAATAGACTAAATACTATTTATACCAAACTAATGTTATTATTAAATTAAAATTAACAAAAGATAACAATGAATAAAGATATAAATAATTAAAATGAGCTAGGAAAATTTTTATAAAACAAAGATATTTAATTTAAAAATAATAACATCAAATCTAAATACTCTTTAACAAGAACTAGTTAGATAATAAAATATTACTCGAGTGTGAGGGTCAAAAGTGAGCATCCAACAAAAAGTGCCCTTGCAATGAGTAAAACTCATGACCACCAAGTTAATAGAGCAATGAGTAAATCTACATATACATTAAAAGCATATGTTGTTTGAATAATATATAACACGTAAAATAAGGTAGCCAAGGTCAACACCACCAACCTTGGTAAATAAATGGGTTGGATTTGAAAATTCAAATTAAACTAGTATTAAACCCACCGCTTGTTGCGGGGAGGCGTAAAACCATGCTAATTAGCACCAAGAACACGTCACCGTTAGCGACCACCAACTGAAACGTAAAACCAATGACACATCACCGTTAGACAATATGTAAAATTATAAAACAATAATTAAGTCGATCTTAAAAGTTAAAAAAAATAAGAAAAAATTAAGTATAACTCTTAAAATTTGTTGTACAATTCATAGTACATAAAAAAATTGATAATTAATATATATATAATTATATAATATTTTTTATGAATAAAGCTTTACATAGTGTGCCTACAAGGCTAGTGTAAGACTTGATCTTTCCTAGTTTGGAAAAGCTACATGCACTTTTCACAAGTACATGAATATTTGACTAGATAATTTCTTTTTCTTCTTCTTCTTCATTTCATTTAACTTCTTCCATATCTATTTTCATTGCTTTCAAAATTAATAATTTCAATCTTCATCATTTCTCTCTTTTTTAATACTTCATAGGGTTCGCTATCAAAATTTCTTGGCTATCGCTTGAGATTTGATGGTATATGTATCAACAAAAATATTTTTTTCATGGGTGTCAAGTGAACCCTAATGTGTAAGGGTGAGCTAGTCCGCCCCTTGTTCCGAATGGTTTTAACTTTTAAAATATTTAAAAATATACACATAAAATATTAAGAACATAGAATACATCTTTAATTTATTTCAAAAGTTTATGAACTAAAAAGAAAAATTCACTAAAAATAACATAGTTTTATGAACTTATATATATATATATATATATATATAATATATATATATATATATATATGGGAGGGTTCAAATAAGAACCACCTTTTTTAATGAAAACTCTAAGAACCAATCTCAGCCACTCATTTTTTATCACATGCAAATCACATGTCATTTCTCCCTTTTTTTTAAACGTTCGTAACTTTTTTTCACGACATCATTTTTTCAAAAAAAAATTCACTATAAAATTCTGTATTTTTTAATCTTTCCAACGCCTACCATATTGATATACTTTTCTAAAAAAATCGTACATCCATTGTTTACATATGTGTAAATCTAGTTATACACATGTGTAGTACTAGATTTACACATGTGTGAATCCAATATTACACATGTGTAAAACGAATTTCGTTAAAAAAACGAGAATTTTTTTTATTTTTTATAAATTTTTTTATATTTTTTTTATAAAAGAGGGAAAGTTGGGGAACATTTTTATGTTTTTATTTTTTTTATTTTTATGTTATTTTTTATTTATAAATTTTTTAAATATGTTTTTATTACTTATAATTTTGTCATTGAGAACTAGTAGTTGAGATTGATTCCTAGAGTTCTCATAAAAAAAACAAGTTCTCATTTGATCCCTCTCCTATATATATATATATATATATATATATATTTTACTTTATTCGGGTTTGTAGTCGTCTTAGTGTTTACTCCTCACTAGAACTATTGTTTATGCGAACCAATGCATAGTGGACGAGTTTCTGTCGGATAGGCCAGAATATAGTCTCTCATTTACCCCCTGTCTTGTATTTATTATTCAACTCGCATTTCGTCTACAATACTTGTTTGGTGTTGCATATGATTCTCGCATCAACGTGATTCATTATACAAATACACTATCTCTAATGATGTCAGAGTGAGTCATGTTGTTTGTATTTATAAAACTTTGCTACTAAAAGAAAATATAAATTTCAAAGCTACTGTAAAAATTGAACGATTAGTAAATCATAAACCATAATAGATTGGATAAGAAAGTGAAATTTTTTTCTTTCCATCAAGCCAATATATCAAATCTATAGAAGACACCAGAAGTCATAACGGATATAAAATTCGTTCCACAATATCTTATGAGATCACTGCTTGCAAGGTGTTATCATTTTTTCATTCATTGGTACTCCATTCTCAAATCCCCGTATCTTATTCACTTATTGGAGCCCTTCGGTACTATTGTTATCGTATCAAGAAAAGGACATAGAGGTTTAATAGCCGAAGGTGTATGGTGTGAGCTGATCACTTATCATGAGAGTAGAACAAAAGAGAAATTTTAAAGGAAAAACATATATATATATATATATATATAATATATATATATATATTATATTCTATTTATTCTTCTAATTATATCTTATACATCACTCACATATATAAAAAAATTATATTATTCTATAAGAATATCGACCCAAACCCTAAAGCCTAGTCTTCACTTTATAATATATAAAAATAAATTAAAATTAAAAAGATTGTTGCAAAACAAAGCAAAATGAAAATATATATAGTCCTTTAGACAACGTCACAAGAGCACTTCTTTCCACATAAAAGTATCATCAAGAAACCTTGAGATTATATAAACATTACACAAACACACACACACACACATATATGATCATAAATCATATATGATCCAAAGTTTAAAAAAAGTCTTTTAAAAGATATTAATTATGCCCAGAATGCAGAAGCTGATATGATAAACCACTTGTTCTCTACAGAAAGCTTCTTCCTACAAAAGAGCTTTCTTGCTCATCACTGCTTATGTTCATCCCCTCTCCAACTCCAAGAAAGTCCCTAGTAAATGTCGCGCCACCGGACCGTTGAAAACCCTCGTCACCACCACCATGGTAGCTACCCTCTTCTTCATAAGTTGCACTAGCATTCAGATTCAACATTGAGGACCCAACATCACTAGTGCTAAAATAATTGGTTATATTGCTCTCATGTACATTGTTGTACAAACAAGTTGCAAAGTTGTTAGCACTGATGTGGTTGGACCATGTTGAGCCAAGTAGAGACGATGCCTTATGGACCAATGCTGTTGTAGAAAGTTGTGGCGTCATTGTGGCCTCATTACGCGAAAGATTAACACCACCTGAGAACATACTTGATCCCTCACCACTTCCATAATTGGTGAAAAATGTTGTGTCGCAATTTCCCTGATACTTGCATTGAGTAAAAGATGGCGCGAAGAAAGGCGTAGAGGGCTTGTAACAGTTGGAGGGTGTGATCATGTTGTTGTTAATAGTTGAGGGAACAATGGGATCCGGTAAACTTAGGGTCATGTGTGAGCTTTTGGGTGAGCTGAGTCCCATGGAATTTAGAGTTAATGGATGAGTAAATAGACCCTCACCACCAAGTTTCTCACAAAAAGCTCTGTGTGAGATGAAACTATCACGCCTGCAAAATAATGTTAACTGTTGGATAACTATAAAAAGTACTTGTAGAATTGAGGCAAAAATAGTTATTGTTTGTCAAATTATGTGTAACAGTGTCATAAAACTATGGTTGGAAGGTGTTAGCGTTCATTTGTATCGACACAAAACAATACGAATGAACTGTGAGTTGGTGACATTCATCCGTACCGTTTGTGTTTACACGAAAGGACATTTTTTTTATTCTAACATCTAATTACCATTTAATATACAATTTAGGATTTTGGCTGTAATATATTACATATTAAATAAAAAAGTTAGAAATAAGAAAAATATAGAAAACATCTTTAAATTGAGATGACTAGCTCTTACATTACTTTAAAAATATTTTTTTTATCCCAGTTTTACAAAAATATTCACTTTACATAGTGCTCCAATGGATAAAAACTGGGTTTATACAATTTAGTTTTACAAAATGCGCTTAATTAGTGGTTTATTGTCATTAATGATTGTCACTTATAAAATTATATGAGTTTAAATACTTATAACTTAATTGGGTGATATCTAACTTAATTGGATGATATTTTATTAGGTGTAAAACGTTGATTGTTAAAAAACAAATGCGTACAAAATATTTGTGTAATTTCTGTAAACCATATGTGATTTCAATTCCATGAACCAAATTTAACCAATCAAACAAGATTTTGATGGAAATCGTTCTAATTTCAATTTTGATTCATTTAAATTCTATAAACCAAACACACGCTTAGTTTCATTAAATTTTCTAAATCTTTTTCCTAGCACAGTTGAAGAAATGATCACAAATTTAGACTTATTTATTACAAGGAAAAGATAGTCAAATCATAAATATTTGTTTTGGTGTGAGTAAAAGTAGCAATAAAATATTATAAAACCAAATATAGAAATGATATATTATTTTAGAATATTAAAAATATTGAATAGTTTTGCAACTTTCGGCGAACTTTAGAGGCTATTTATAGAAGGTGTATTCAACATGTTTCTTAACCAATTGTGGTTGTGTGCTGATCAGGTCTATGTAATAAAATTCGTAAAATAGAATGCTCATGTGAGTTTTTCTTTAATCATCGAATATGAAGCAAAATGAGATAATTAATGATCTATTGAGCATATGGTGTTTGTCTGTCACAAAAGTAACGTGAATTTAAAATTTTCAAGTATAAGGTTAGGTGGAATTATGTGGTAAAACAATTTCTGTTAAAAAATAATTAATCTTTAAAAAAAGTTCGTTGAATTAAATATATGCACAAATGTAAGACTTTATAAGACAAAACTTAAATAATTATGCTGTAGATTACATTAATAATTTACATATACCATGTGGTATATGTAATCGATATAAGGATATAGTTATACATTTTAAAGTAAATGTATTTAAACTAGTACGCCTCAACATTTATATTTTGTTAGCATCTAATACAATATAATTACATGTGCATACGTAAGTATATTATACTAAATAATGCATGTACTAAGTTAAGTATTGTTAAATTTAGATGCATTTAGCTTAAGAATGTAAAAATCATATACCTTGAGAAGAGAGTGCCGCAGTGGCATTGATACTCTTTGCTACCACAAGTCTTTGTGTGAGCCTTCAAGTCGGATTCGACTGCATACATCTTGTCACACTTTTGGCACTTGTATTTCTTCTCACCGTGCTTGCGGAAATAGTGTTTTTTGATGCCAGTCAGGTCTCCGAGCGAATGAGAACGGTTGTGGTGAATACACGAGGGCTCGGGGCATATGTACGCCTTTCGTGTCACATCTTTTTTAGTGTTTTTCTTAAGGTTCCATGGTAGATTGTGACCCCTTTTGTGTAGTTGTAAGTTTTGCTCCCTTGGGAACCCCTTAAAACAGACCTCACAAACAAATCTGTTTTTGGCCATCAAGGTGGCTGGAGATAGTGCTATTATCTCTGTATCTGGACCTGTCCGCAAGCAATTTATTTATTTTTTATAATTTCAATTTAATATTTATAGAAATTGCTCTAAGACATGCATTTTTACCTTTCTGAATTTTATATTTATTAATTTATTGAAATCATTTTTTTATTTGGTGTTGTCCGCAAACTTACAATTGTTTTTGATCCTGGTCCTGATTTCACAAAATTTTGTTTATGTGTGTTTCGTGAACCCATTCACAGAATTGGCTTTGGAGAGCGATTGAACACATGATAGCTTCTCAGATGAGTTTCATAAACTGGGTTCACTAAACACTTATAAACCAAAAGTTTCTGAAAATCACATCAAAAATCATCAATCACAAATTTACAACATTAAGTAATAAAAAACTGGGATTATTTTAGTAGAATTTCAAGAAAATAAGAAAGACACGTGAAAGAAGAAGCATAATATATTAATTAGTTTGATAAATAATAAACTTAGAACAACTTACATGGGATTCTGGGTTTCGCTTCTTGGATGAATATCTTGTTCATGGTTCTCATTCTCTTCTTGATTTTTGTGCAACATTGATGGTGATGAAGATGATCCAAAAGCCATCCTCTCAATTAAACAAAAAGATCTTTGGTGTTAGCTCACGGTTAATGTAACTCCTGATGGATCAAATCAACGAATCCAACATAAAGATTTAGCAATATTTCTTTATATAAATTTTATAAACACTAGGCATAAGGACATTATGCATAAGTTGATGAGCTAAAATGAAGGATGGTTTTGTTTTAATCTGAGATTGCTCGTCGTATATTTGAACCAACTCTTAAATGTCATCTATATATTTAATTTTCCAATTTAGCATTAAATGCTCCAATTTTTTTTTTAGTTTGTTTTTTTATTCCAAGTGTATCTGTTATTTTAATTAGACCATCTATCTATTTTTCAATTGAAACTGCATCTTCAACACTCTCAAAAGAAAACCCATAAATATTTTAAGTATTTTTGTTTAGAATGAGATGTAAAAATAATGCTAGGCTCATCGGCTCAAGGTCACCTAATTTAAAACTAACCAAGCTAAACTCTTTATCTTAACGAGCTAAAATATAATCTCAAGCTTTGCTCATAAAATAACTCACGCTAGTGTTTATACTTAAACATATTTTTTTTGTTTTTTACATATTGATATATATATAACCAAAAATTAAATATTTCCAACACATACATGATGTACAATAAACTACAGAATTTAAATTAGGGTCCGACGCTTTTCCACTTGTTTAGGCTAATTTTGAATTTTATTGTTTTTTATTTTTGCTTTTATTAGAAATTGTTAAAATGATAGTATAGTTATAATATTGAACTGATAGTGAAATTTAAGTTTAAAAAAAATTGTTATAATTTAGGTTAAGATATACTTGATATACGTTTCATTCACGAAAAATTAAAGGTTTAATTTAATTGAGTCAAATGAGTGAGTTAATGATACGGCTATCAAGTAAGCCAACAAACCAAACTTACTTTAGTTCGGGCTTAACGCATTTCGATTTAAAAGATACACAAAAGATTATCTTTTTTTAAATGTTAATACCCAAAGCAAGTTACGAATTCACTTGTACGAAAAAATAGACACTCACTGATGTTCGCGGTGGTCTAGTAAGTGACACAATATATGCAAAACATCTAAGAGCATTAATATGAGGATGTTATATTTTTATCTAGATTTAATTTTAATTATATATCAAATATACTTATATACACATCCACACACACTTATATAAAGGAGTGGACCCAACTAATCGCCGCATAAGGACATAATATGTTGCGTGAGCCAAATAAGAAGTGAGGCACCTCTCTATCTCTCTCCCTCTCTCCCTCTATCTCTCTCTCTCCGGTCATGTTACGGTGTATTACATAATAATGCAACGTGTTTTATGCCACCTTCGTCCCTAATTTATCACTTTTTGACTTTCTACATTCCAACCATAACGGTTTTTCTATATTTTTTTAATGGTTACTCACATATGCATTATTTACTTCTAAATCTATAGTACTTTTATACAACTCACTAATAAAACGGACATAATAACACTTTTGTATCACAAAACTAAATACACTTTGATAATAGTTTTCAATTCATACTTGGCATTTTTTAATCTTTTTCTAAATATTTTCTATATAATATCATATCCTTGAAATTTACTTTAGAGAACATGTTTTTCCATTTAGTTCACATTCCTCTTGTATGTATTTGATTAACTTCCAAAGGGAGCGTAAATCGTAGTTAACGACAAAACTAAGGAGTTGTTGACAGCATCTGAATCAGACTCGTAATGGTTCATATATCTGAATGGTTCAATATTTAGTAGTTCAGACTGTTTGTTTCACGAGCAAATATTTGAATGATCCAAACATTTGTCTTTAAATGGTTAAACATTATACTAATGTTGAATCGTTAAAAGATCTAATGTCAAATGGTTAAGACCTCTTATCTGAATTGGTCAGACATTTGATTTTGAATAGTTAAGAGATATACTAGCTATTAATAGTTCAATCTTCTAATAATTCAACATTTAATGATTCAGACATTTTATTGGTTCAATCATTCAAAATTGTTAAACGACCCCTAAGATAGACGAAAGTAATATGACTTTTTGCTTGAAGATATGTATATAGAAAAGTTCAATATGGTGGGGGTGATAATTAAAACATAAAGAGAACATTTGACATCAATTTTATAGATCTGTAATATTTATATCTTACTACTATATAATACATATTAAAAATATGATGGTATTTTCATTCAAAGTATAAGACACCTATACAACATTTTAAGCATATAGTACAAGTGTTTTATGCAATAGTTTCACTTTTACCCTCATTTAATTAACATCTTCTAATTCTTATATTATTTAATATACATTATTAATACATTATTAATAATGTGATATTATTTAATTCACTTCATTAAATTTTAATTTATTTATAATAATATAAATTGATATTTAAATTTATAGTTACTAATTATAATTTTATAACTAAATATTATTTAAATTAAATATTATTTTATTTAAGTACTTATATCTATCTCTACTATTATATAATAGATATCTTTGGATACGTATGTATTTTGCCAAGCACATAAATTTTGAACCAATATATATAAAGGAGTACAAGACATTTAAATATGTAAAATAAAGAATTGATTAAGATTTTAAGACACTTTAAAAGTAATATGATAAAATTATCTATTAAATTTTATATACCTTGATAATTTACCCTGCCTTTTTCATGTACTTAATAAATATTATTAATATATTGTTTAATAATAGGGTAGGGTTATGCTAAAAAGGATTGTAAGCTTGATATGTGTTTTTTATTGTATTAGAAAGGAGGTTATTTTGGTCATTATATCAGTAACATCAGCTTATTGTATCTTATATGTTCATTGTGTCATATACTTTATGACATATGTTATGTGTGTTACTCGTTTTTATTTTACGTTTTAGATCATTTGGTGTTATTTTTGTTATTATAGTGTTAAAGATACACAATTGTGCTTTACCATTAAAAGTACATAATTATGTTATTTCATTCATTTTTTCAAAACTCATAATGTTCAAGATAACACAATAACGATCAAAAGACACAATGATACATTTTGTTATTTGGGCATAGTTTTTATGTAGTAGATTAATTAGTTGTTAATTTATTATTGTGTTTTACATATTAAAGATGTATAATAATGTTATTACATCATCATACATTTTAAAATTCATCATTTTAGAAAAACACAATAACTAACAAAAATACACAATGAACTACAGTAAATACATAATGACGATATAAGTTTAATAACATAAATTTTTTTTAATCTTTTTATGTAACAATATTTTACTTGTTTTAAATATAAAAAACACTCGTTTTTATGTAATATTTATAAAAAAGATAATTTCGTACATAAAACTTATGAACGCTTTATAAAAATAGAACTTGCAAAAAAATCAACAAAAGTGGTTATTCCAAAAATACCACTCTAACAAATTTTCCCTTCAAATTTAAATCTCAACGATTAATAATAAAATTGATTGTTGAGATTCCTTCTTACACTTTTTAGTTTTAGAATACTTTTTGTTTGACCATTTTTATTTAATAATATGATATTACTTAGTTTATTTTATTAAAAATTTATTTTTATATGATATTATAAACTGATATTTAAATTTATATTTAATAACTATATTTTTATAACTAAATACTTTTAAAATTAAATATTATTTTATTGAATATTTAAGTATAATATATATATATATATATCTTCATGTTTATAATAACTATAATACTAATATTTTTCTAGAGGCATATTATGAGTTTAATAATTTAATATTTATCTATATCTTTTATAATAAAAGTGAAAGGAGGATAAAACGATAATTTACATATGAATTAAGACACCTATACGAAAAGTCATCCTTAAATTAAAAAATGTCATTTTATTATATTCATGCCCTTACAATAAAGTATAACATATGATGCTCATAACACAAATGCTAAAGCATATGCATGTGGTCAAGCAAAGCCGTCATTTACTTTTAATGTCGTTTATTTATTGCGATTGAGCATAATCCCTCTTCGAATTTTCATTACAAGTTGTTAACAATTCAATAACATCAAGATGTTAATTTTTGGTGATAACTTATCCTTTAAATTTCTCTGGTTTATGCAAATCACCACCGAAAGTTGCTTTCAATTATCACAAAACTCTAACGTACATTCATAAAATGAAACTCCCTTTAAAATCTAGGTAATAAGTGATTTTTTACTACAAATACTACCCGCGATTTCACTAATATTGTTGGAATAATATAATTGTATTAAAGACTTTTGTGATATACGTAATTATTTTATTCCATTTAATTTTTTTATTAATTATATTTTGAATTTTTAATTTACTTCATAACACACTGAGCAGATACTGACTATAATCGAGTTTTCAAAAAATAACGCAACAACCATACCACGCGCAAACGCGCGTGCATTTCCACTAGTATCTATATAATTTGAAATTTGTCAACTTATTTTGTTGCATCATTGTTATTTTATAAACTATATTTTTACTCTAATAAAAGACTAACTAAGATGAACATATAGAATATCATATTCCTACTCATTAAAATATGATTGTTTATCTCTTCTATTAAATGATTCCATTTGTTACAAATAATATTTAATTCTATTTTAAATTAAAATTATTTTTATAAATTAAACAAATCCTTTTATCAATATTATTTCTAAAGGAACAATTTTTTTATAAAATAAAATGTTTTTCCAAAACATTGAACTTTATAAAGATACGAAATATTATGAAATTAATGTTTTTAAAAGTAAAATTATTTTAAACAAAAAAATATTAAAATAAAAAAAGAAAAATTATAAAATCATATTTTTAAAACGTTTTATTTTGAAACAAAATCTTTAATTTTCCTTTTTAAAAAAGACAAATAAAGTTTAAAAAGTTGATACCACTTTTTTATTACTCATACTCGTTACTCATACGTTATTGCATTTATATCTAATCTTAGAATATTATTTTATAATTAAATTTCTTATTTTATTTAATATTTTATTTTTTCAACGTATTTACTAAAGTTGGTAAACATATATAATCAACAAAGATATATAGATGATGGACACGAATACCATCTCTTGTATATTAAAACTATAAGTAAGTCATGAGTTTAATTATCATTCTAAACATTGTACGCAGAATTGAATCAGGAGTTTTCTCAACAATAAATTTTTTACTGAGGGTTTGGAGTGTGATTCTGGAAAAAGAATATATTGTTTTCTTTTATAAGATAACACATATTCTTCAAATAGGATCGCACATTTTTCGTTAAAAAGTAATAAACTGGAAAAAGAAAACGGTGATGTACCCATTGTATTAATGCGTTTTGTAACGTTTTGTTTTTTATATCCTTTTTTCCCTGTTTTCCTGCTTTTCAACAAAAGTGCAAATGTAACTTTCTTTTAATTACTTATTTACTTGTGTACGAAGTTAATTAATTGACCCAACAATTTCTTTTATTGGGATCAATTTTTTTATTAGGGTTAAAACTTAATTGGGCTTATGTATGGTATTATATTTAAAATTTAAAAGATTAACATTTGAAAATTAAAGAGTAATAAGGATGGTTGTGAAATTTTACCGGGGGTTTAGAATTTTCACTTATATATCACAAAAACAAAAAAAATTCTTTTTTACCATGGGTGGCTAGACCCCTTACTCCACACATAGCCTTGCGAGAACAACTAATTTATTTCATAGTTTTATAAGGGTAACAAAGGAAATTCACACCTAGTGAAGTAGTGTTTACATTTGTCGTTAAATAAAATAATAAGGTAGCTGACGAGATGTGTCGTTAAATATAAAATAATAAGGTAGTTGACGAGATGTAATGAAACATTGTAAAATAATAAAAATACAAGATGTTTGTTTGATAATGTTAATAAAATCAACTATCAAACAACAATTATCATCCCCTCTAAAGACATCAAAACCATATAACGCCTTTTTTCTCATTATATTCTTCTCTCACCCATACTCTCTTGACACCACCACCTAACCAAAGCGAACGATTGTTAGTTTTGGTTTGTACGTGGTGGGTCTGTAGGGCCGGCTCAATATTTTTAGGGGCTTCAAGCGAACTCAAAAACTAAGGCCCTTTAGAATTTCTTATCATCAACCCTATAAAAAATTGACGTGTGATCAACCGTAACAATCTATTTGACCCATTATCCAACTCGGTTATATGCAATAATCTTTTTCGGTTCAAACATTCAAAACCTTCTAATACGCTAGTCAAACCTTAAATATAAAAAACATGATAATGTAATTCATATCCATATGTTGATTTTGTAAGAAAACAAGTTTCATTTCCCTGGTAACTTGTTTATCCTCAGACCCAAATTCGAAAGGAGGTTGAAACATATCTTTCATATAGTGTTCACTATACAAATACAAATACAAGTAGGTGGAGTAGTACCCACAATTGACATTTAACCTAAATGAATTTGATCCTCTTATGATTCTTAGCAACTAGAATCTTAGCTATATGCTTAACCACTTGGCTATCACAATAGAAAGTACCATTCAAATAATTCAAATAATTAGATGTCTATCACAAGAAAAGAGTTTGGAATCTAACTATTCCAAATCATGATATGAAATCTTATACTCGTATTCAAATACAGAGATAAAAGTAAATCGTGATTCCATATCCATGACTTCAAATTGTGATTCGAGCACTTACTAAGTATATGTTAGTAGATTGGTAAGATGTTATAGTGCAGACTGTATACAAATGGCTGAGGAAAAGAAACGAATCGTTTTGACGAAAGGGATACGGAACCTTTACCGAGCAAAAGCGAGCCCCCTTCTAGCTACAACTCCCATATCTTCTCTCGAATTTCTTAAGCACGATTTGATGAAGTTTTTCTAGCTTGGAAGTTGGATCATCCCTGTAGATACAATTCTCAAGACCACAAACTATAGAAGACATGTTAGCAACGAAACCATAAATCAAATTTGGGGCCCCTTGAATGTGGGGGCCTGAAGCCCTTTGCTTCACTTATATATAGCATGGGCTGGCTTATGCATGTTGTTCAAAACAAGCAAATATATACATGAGAAACATATAGTTTAGTTTCACTTTTTCAACACAATTTGTATTAACATTTTAAATTCATTAAATGCACACAATAACTAAGTAATCGTATATAATATAAAACATCTAAGTATCTAACAAAATAAAATATGTACAAAACTTACGATCAAGTTAAATAAAAAACAAAAAACGAACAATTTAATGGTTTATAGGTTTCAAACCAAACTGTAAGCACTTCAAAATTGTGTGCCTGAAACTTGTTGGTGTGTAAATAGGCACATAAACCATCACCCATAATCTCCACATGTATATAAGCGTCACCTACTAGTTGTTTCCTACACTGTAAGTATTTTTTGTGTGTGTGTTTAAAATAGGTTTTTTCTAATGCATGTAATGGTTTGTCTTTTTGAGATGTTAACCCGATGTCTATCATGAGCTATGATCTATTGAGTTGGAGTTGAAAGCTAGGGATGTGGACCTGTTTATAGCATGCCAAGAAGTGATTTGTTTTTCCTAACCCTAGTGTTGGCTAAGTCGTTCTTAACATCGATGCTTCCGACAATGACATAAAGGTAGTAAATGTTTATTCAGATATGAATTAGAATTGGATATTCGAATCTTAATATCTTTGGCAATGTTAATATGGATAAACTCATATTTACTTTTAAGGATTTTAGTTTCGAAAAGTCTGATTTGTATAATTGAACCCCACTTCATCAAAACACAAAAATAACA
The DNA here is from genome assembly GCA_025506515.1 of Flaveria trinervia. Lineage (NCBI taxonomy): Eukaryota > Viridiplantae > Streptophyta > Magnoliopsida > Asterales > Asteraceae > Flaveria > Flaveria trinervia. The sequence goes on along the minus strand of CM046452.1, from coordinate 86,966,390 downwards.
CACTCAAATAATGTATTAGGCCGTGCAAAGCACCCCTCGATTGCTTGATGTGTACATTGGGTAGGCCTATCAGGTTGGTGGGGGCTCATGAACCTGAGCATCAACTGCTTCAAACTAATCATTCAACATTCAAATTAACTGTTTAACGACAACAATAATATTGTGAGGTTTCAAGGTATGTTAATATAAAATGAGAAGTATCATTCTTCTTATGACACTTTATGATAATTCTAGATAAAAATAAGATAACAAATGAACTTTAAAATACTAAAGCAGATTTCAAGAAAAGTCGAGTTTATAATAATAAAACATTTACAAGACACTTATGTGTTTGATATTCTTATATAATTATTTTGACTATTTAAACAAATCTCGATCTCCCATTTTCTATTGTATTACTATTACTATTTGGGTTGGTACGATGAAATAATTACTTTATTATCGTTGATGTACATCTAATCATAAACAATACCTTATGTCTTTAAAATTTATTATCATCATTACGGCTTGATGTGCACGTAATTATAAATATTTGATTTGTAAATCCACCAACACTGTTCCAGCTGGAAGAAGTGACTGTAACACCACCAATAGTGACTACAAAAGTAAATGTTAAATGGACTTCAAATCCATCACGCAAATCAGGGGATTTGTCTTATTCGATCACAAGTGAGCTATATCATCTAACGATTCTTCAATCTCCTTCAGTTTTCTTTTGAATCTCGAGGTTTTGGGTCTCCAATTCACTGTGATTGTGTGCATATTATTGCGATTGGTGTTGGCAATGGCATCGGTGGCGGAAGATCGATGGTCAAACGTGGTAATGGCGGTGGAGGAGGGTGAATCATCAAATCCGACGGACGCGGTGTTGTTCGTGGGGATATCGTTGGTGTTGGGGATCGCATCGAGGCATGTACTGAGGGGAACTCGAGTGCCGTACACTGTTGCTCTGCTCGTTCTCGGAATCGGCATGGGATCGATAGGTATGTGTAACTTGTTAGTGGTTACTAATGTGATTTCATTATGCGGTACAAGTGTAGAACACAATTTGAGTTCAATTTTGACCTTTTTATTCTGTAGGAAATGATGAAATTGACTGTTAAGCTATATTATATATTCATTTGTGCTTTAAATTGATATAGAGTTCTACATAACGCATGATTAACTTAATTAAAGTGAAGTGGGGCACTTGTAAAGGAACATGCAATCACTGTAAATGAGAATCGGATTCCAATGAGATAAAGAGGGATTTTACTAGTGTAAGTATATTGAACCAAGGGTAGAGTTGTCTCTACGCTTGTTAAAGGTGTCCAGTTTCTATACCTATGATGTTATACCAAACAACAAGTGGAATGGGTGGGAATACAATACACTTTTCCTGCTTTTCAGCTACAGTTCTCCTATTTTTCTTGACAGAAAATAGAAGTGGAATTATAAGTAGTATATGAGATAAAATTCCTAACATATGAAGATAAAAATAACATTGTAACTGGTATTAGTTTTAGGTGACTGATTTCAATCATTGTTTATTTCTAAGTAAAAAATGTCATCATTCTGCAGAATATGGAACAAGCCATCGATTAGGAAAGGTTGGAGACGGAATTCGGATCTGTAAGTTGAATAACTCCTTTTTAAAGATGAACCGGAGATTACGCACAACTTTTTTTTTTTCTTTTTAGTTACATATATGGTTTATGTGTAGGGGCAAATATTGATCCTGATCTTCTATTAGCTGTTTTTCTCCTGCTCTTCTTTTTGAAAGTTCATTTTCAATGGAGGTGCACCAAATAAAGGTTGATTTCTAGACTTCATGTGCTTACTAGACACTATGATATTAGGGTATCAGTTTACTCCCTTCTTCTTGCAACTTCAAGTTAAGGAAAGAGCTCTCTGCGACTCTGCAGAAGTCATGGGGATACCTGTAAAAATGTACTATTAGTTAATTATGGTAAAGTTATTGTTTTCGCTGAATAGAAAAAGACTCCATCATCCTCTCATTGCAGAAATGTATAGCACAAATGATAATCCTTGCTGGGCCTGGGGTTCTAATATCCACATTCATTCTTGGCGCAGCATTGAAGGTTTGCTTAGACGTGCCTTTTTGGGTTTTTCTGTTTAGCATATGTTTCCTAATAATATCTAAAATGCTTAACTGCAGCTAATTTTTCCATATAACTGGAACTGGAAAACATCATTGCTGCTTGGAGGACTTTTAAGTGCTACTGATCCTGTTGCTGTGGTTGCTTTGTTAAAAGAGCTTGGTGCAAGCAAAAAACTCAGTACTATTATTGAAGGAGAGTCATTGATGAATGATGGGTATCAATTTTCTGTGACTGTTTAAGCATCTTATTCAAGATAGTTATTGTTTTATTGGAAAACATGTTATAAAAATTTCTGTGACATGGTAATTAAGTTGTAATTCTGTTACATTCAGGACGGCAATTGTTGTGTATACACTTTTTTTCCGGATGGTAAACGGATCAACTTTCAAATGGTATACCATCATCAAGTTCTTATCACAAGTATCTCTTGGAGCGTAAGTGTTTTATCTTCAATTAGTAAATTGTAATATGATTGTTATAGTTGGTTTAATAAAATTATTTCCTTGGTCCAGTGTAGGAATGGGTATTGCATTTGGCCTGATGTCTTATTTGTGGCTTGGATTTATTTTTAACGATACAGTGATAGAAATTACGCTGACTCTTGCTGTGAGCTACCTGGCTTACTTCACGGTATGTTTCCTTTTAAATTCACAAAGCTACATATGGTACTGGTATACTTTGCATGCCATGCATTCTCCTGGAAGTAATCTGTTGATGGACGTGACAAGCGGCTGGTATTTGTGCATGCAAGTTGTCAACAAAATATGTATTGGTCTTTCTATCAGATTATTTGATGGTGTATATAATGTTAAGATCATTGATACTAGATCCACTAGCGGAGCAAGAGAAATTGTTTGCTTTAGGTTTATGACTGCAATACAATTACAAAGTTGGACTTGTGATATATACAACCTTATGAGCTTGCATTGATGAGATGTAGTAGCTTAAACTGATACCTACTATTTAGGACTTCCATCTTTGGGAAGGAGTTTTCTAACATCACACCTGAGTACTATTTAGCTTATGCTAGTTACAATTAAGTATACTTTAGTCTAATAGAATGTCCTAAGAATGTATGTGTTGGAAGAAGTGTTTAGTTCTTTCTGTGCATTTTGTATGAAGCTAATTTTTGTCTCCCTTGTGATAGTCTCAAGAAGGTGTCGATATCTCTGGAGTTTTAACAGTGATGACGTTGGGAATGTAAGTTCAAATGCTTCTATAGTCCATCATACACTGAAAATATACTAATCTGTTGGCAAAAATCTTGAGCAGGTTCTATGCTGCTGTTGCTAGAACAGCTTTCAAAGGTGAAGGGCAACAAAGTTTGCATCATTTCTGGTATTTTTTCCTTTCTTGTCTTGATTTAGTTTAAGGGTTGCAAATCATTAAAATCAAATAAATTTTGACAAAATCTTCCATTCACTCATCTTATTACAGTTAAATCAAGAAAAAAAAGTAGCAGCAAGTACCACTAAACTGATATTCTTATATAGATAGATAAGAGCACTTCCATCTTAAACATAGTGCTAACGGGTTTGTAGAAGTACCAAAATCAACTACTTATGAACTGTTACACTTGTTATGTAACTAGTATGACACCCGCGCTTTGTGGTGGTGTCGTCATTCGTAGTGGTATATCTTGAAACGGTAACACATTTATGGTGTGGGTGTTAATATTAGTAAAAACTAATATAACCAATTGGTGCACTGATAAACTTAAACTTTAAACTTGATCAAAGGGAAAAACAAAAAAACATAAAATCATTAGGAAATATTCATATTAGGTGGGGGGATTAATATATAACAAAAAAATTAGAAAAAAGAAAGAAAGACCAAAAGAATCTTAAAAAAATAGGAGGTGTTGCAAAAAATAAACCACAAACATTGGTGGTCAAAATATAAAAAAATAAAAAGGATCTTGTTTATGTAGTTGTATTTTGTAAGTTATATAATTATCATAATTTAAAAGTTATCTATTTATATTATTATACTTTATATAGAGGCCTTGTGTAGCCCTATTATACATAATCAAGTTCATGTTTTAGTTTGGCAGTTAAGTATTATAGCAATTTGCTACTAATTACTAAACCCTAGTTGCCACCACACGCCACGTCTCACACTCTCACCAACATTGATGAGACGCGGATTGCACTTCTAAACCCTAGTCGCTGCATACAATTTACAACCACAACAGTTGCTGGAAATCTAGCCCCTTAACCACATGCCTCTCTCACCAAACTCTAGTAGAAACAACTTGTAATCCTAAACCTTAGCCGCCACCATACTCCACCGAACACTTTCTTGTTTTCTATAGCGTACCAGTAATAGTGTTTTGAATCTCTTTCGACCTCGTCAACATCTTCAACAACATTAGATGTAATTCTATTTATGCTGACACCCTCTTATTAGGTTTCAATTTCATACTTTCATGAAAACACCATTTATGATGACAACGTTCCTTTAGGTTTCAGTTTTGTACTTTCATAAAAAGCACCATTGGGTGATGGTTACTCTTCGTTAGTCTTTTCGATAGTTGCTAGCACCCTCCCTTTAGGTTTCAATTACATTTACTCTTCCCATCTTAACTTTTTCAGATGATTTGATTGGATCGACATGCGAGTCCTACTACATCGCGTTGCTTGAATCCATTTTGTATCCCAAAATTCTTGTTATACATTTGTTACAACCTTTAATTCTCTTTAGGAGGTCATTAATATATGATAAAGAAAACTTTAATATAAATGAATGCAAAGAGAAAACACACAAATTAAACCAAACTAGTAAATCCTATTTGTTCACTTTACATTGTATTGAGGAAAACGAAACTAAAAGAGATTAGTACGGTAAAAGAGTTCAGTTATATTTATTCAGATTTTGGGACAAAAGCAATTATATTTGTTCGCTTTACATTGTATTGAGAGCCTTTGCTCAGATACGATGTAAAGTGAACAAAATTACCTGAATATAAATACAAGGAGAGGGAACCCTCAATATATACAAGATAGCAAACTTATAAAAGCCACGAGCTATATATAATAAAACCTACTATACAATGCTAGTAAATAATTGAACTCTTTTACTATACCAATCTCTTTTAGTTTTTTTCCCCTCAAACATGGAATCATCAAATACCTTACTAAACCTACATGTTGATGCTTGACAGATTACTATTTTCCTTGTGCTTAATGTCACTTGTGTTTCAAACACCTTGTGGGCAAACTTGAATTTAGTTAGCCTTGGAGCATATTGTGATCCAAATTCTCCTTTATTATTATTGATGATAAGAGAACTATTAGGTGTTGGAGAATATGTTTAATCACAGTTTGTTCGAGTCATTTGCTTACATGCCAAGTGAACCTATCACATATTACGAATCACTCTAACTACAGATTTCAGACATTCTTCGAGCAAACTTATCCACTGCGAGAGTTAATTTGTTGTTGTAGACTATTGCACCGAAGCCTAAACGTCATCTAAATAGATTTGACCCTTGCCTTGGTTGCTCTAGGAGTTCTAATGATTTGAACATGTTAACATCATTGGACTTAACTTACTACTTTGTTGTGATTCATTGTTCTTGTTTGACCAAATTGATGAAGACACAAGGATTGCAAGCTTTGACTACCGATGCATGCAATTCCAAAGAAAACGAATATGGAAGTGTTTGTAATAGAAGATTTAATGGCCAAGCACCAAGTTTTTACAACTTGAGGAGTTAAGTAATGAACAACACCAACTAATTGCCAAGGAAAAAGAATTTGAATGAAGAAAGTAATTAGGGAAGAAGACAATTGTCATTTAACAACCATCTATGGTAGTATGGTACATAGCTTCACTATTTATACTGATCATTTATTAAATATGTGTAATTTGACATGTATCTGTCATAACCCCTCCTTTTTAACCACTTACTAGTCCTTATTAAAGCGGAACACATTGTTGCGTTGCTAAACCTTTGCCACCGCCACCACATGCCGCTCACAACAATAACTCACAAATATCCCCGGGAAATCTTAGCCACAACCACAAGCAGCCCTCACGAACCCTAGCAGACACATTGTGTTCTCGTAAACCATATTTAATGCATACGACCGTGTATCCCAAACCTTAACAACTCATAAGTGTTAGGTATCGCACACGAACACAAACATAAAGTAAAAACATAACATAAGATATTTAGAATGGTTTGTGATCTACGTTCACTTTGCTACAACTAGAATTTTATTATTTAGGTGCTCACGAAATTAAAAATACAACACATGAGTTATAATACACAGATTAGGGTACAAACCTTTTCGTTCAAGAAATCATATTTTAGGTAACTTGCTAAATTCTCCCTAAACCCATTAGGGCTGGCTGCCATTTTTGGATCGACTGCCTTAATCAAGGCTCCACCCCAACAACATAATGATACGTGCCCTTATTGAAACTAATGCCATGTAATCATCTTTATCTTTTGTGCCAAAAATTAAGAATTGTTTTCCATTCTTGTTGCATTTAAAATCAAATCATAAACTTATAATAAAATGCAAGTAGTTCTAGTAAACTTTGTAACATAAATACTAGCGTCGTACAGTGCATGTCCTTTCTCGCATGAAGAGCACTGCCATAAAGTCAAGATGTACTAAACCTGCATGAAAACACTTGCCAGAAATTTGACTTCCAGTCAGTTTCCAGTTTTTGGCGAGTACGTCTACTATCGCCGCGTGCGATTTCACTCTAGTCAGTCAAACTGGCCTAGATCCATCTTCTTGTGTCACTTTTGGCCTTCGTTCCCCGTCGATGCCTTCTTTCACCACCGACGCCATCTGGCATCAGAGGTTTCTAAAACCAAAATTATTATTTTTTACATTCCACGCTACATGTCGTTCAAGGAAATATTTGACTAGTTATGTAATTATTATAGTTTAGAAAGTATCTATGTATAATACTGTACACATATATACTCAACATATCTCTTTACTAATAAGTGAAACCTAAGTGATACGTGTCACTCTCTCATGCCTCCTCAACTTTCTTTTCCCCCCTCTGTCTCATATTAATTATATAAATATAAATTTTCTTTAGTTGTTTTTATAATTTTTTGTTTTTTGTCTATCTCCTATTAGATGATTTCTATAAATTTGTTTATAAAGTATTTTATATTTTAAAATAAATATATGTTCAAAACTATATAATATTTCATAATATGTAATATGAAGATCTTTATTACTAAGAGTATAGCCTTAAATTTAAGCAACCCGTGTAATACACGGGGTTTCTAATCTAGTACTCTATATATAGAGATACAAACAATCAATATAAAATCGCCTTCTTGGTTCAGTTTGACCAAGAACTCTAATATTTGTTCTAGCTGTTTACTACTGTTTATCGTCTTCTTCCAACATGCATTGAAATAATTTCTTTGTAATACTCTTTCAGCCCTTGTTCATGTTAAACTGCAGGGAAATGGTGGCATACATCGCCAATACACTTATCTTCATATTAAGGTTTGTTTTCCTAGAAGAAAACTTCCCGTATATCATTATTTTTAGTGAAAAGTTCATAAGGTATCAATGTCATGGTTGGTGAGTAGACTATGAGAAAAACTAAATTTAATAGTTCTGTTTCTTTTATTTTGCAGTGGAGTAGTGATAGCTGAAGGTATTCTCGGAGGTGATAATATTCTTAAACATGAGGGTAAGCTCTCTTCTATCTTGCTAATTTCTCCTTTTTCTTCTCTTATACAGTAAAAAAACACTCTCCTACATGTCACACATGCCGGCATGTCCATTAACTTAAGAGGAGCATGATAATCAAGAGTTATCATGGCCAATGATTCTGTTATCATTTAATGCAAGCTTATGGAGTACAATAGAACATTATGTTTATTTGTTGAAGACTTTGGATGCAGTTTTTATCTTAAACACACAGTTACAATGAGATGCCAGCATCTCTAATCTGCATAAACTGTATATATACTATAAAGGAACTATAATCCAGAATTATAGACTAATAGTACATGACCAAGAATCAGTGAAGAAAAAAACCTTGATAAAGTGAATAGAAAGTAAGAAAGTGAAAGTATTAAGGCCACCCTTTTTTGAAATTGTTATCTTCTTGGCCTTTATGCTTTCTTTGCTATTATCCTAACCCAGAAACTTATATTCTCCCTTTGTTCACTGATTGTATTTTTATCAGTTTTTGTTGACATGTAGTTCTCTAATCAAGATGCATTCTCTGAATAATAGCTTATATTTCTCAAATCTTGATTCAGAAAAGAAAAAGATAACTCAACAAAGAAGTTTCAATTGCTCACGCTCAAGAGTCATCTTTGGTTTTTACTTTTTTGAAATCTCCAGATTCATCCTGTTAAATTTTTGTCAGTGCTGATCATGAGCTGCAATCATTCCATTAATATTATTAAACCACCATATGCTTACGTACCCTCCATTGGCATGGTATTTGGAGTGGACTACCATGTCAATAAGTGAGCCTGACTGATTGGTTAACATAATAAATGTTAGTAGGGTAGTATACTATGGAACTTTTATATGCTTTTGCATTCCACTTATTGATCTTAATAGGTTTTAAAAAGACATGGAGATTGGGAGAATAGTTGAATTTATGTTGGAAGGAGTTTGGGAATCAGTTCCTTTTCTTGTATTGAATAGTGTATAGTGATTGAAATTTATGAGGGCATAACACGGTGTTTGTGTAGAAGATAATCAAAGACAGGGTTAAAGAGCTTAGTTATGCATAAATGGAAAATGCAATGTAATCTATAAGTGGTCTGGTTGGTTTGTGGTGGTATAAATCACAGGTGCATAATTACTACTAGGTATAGGGTTCCGTCTATTAGTCAGGTATACTTGTATTATGTGGTGTCTGGGGCTCTATTTTTAAGGATTATCATTTTCTACTTGTGATGCACAACAAATGAAAACTACTCTTTTTACTATTAACCCCTTGTTCCGGCTGACACTACAAAATAAAATATTAACTTTAACATAATGATTAAATAACCCTTTAACTATTAAACTTGTCAAGATTAGTCCATTATTTCTTCTAGTTATTTGTGTATTCATGTAAAATTTCATTCAATTGTTATTGTATTCCCCTTGGGCATGACCATATTGTAATTATCTATTGCAGAAAATGTGTGGGGGTACCTCATCCTCCTATATGTTCTGCTACTACTATCAAGATCCATAGTTGTGGGATCATTATACCCCTTGCTGAGTTATTTTGGTTATGGCTTGGATTGGAAAGAAGCTATTGTACTTGTTTGGGCTGGTTTGAGAGGTGCTGTGGCATTGTCTCTTTCTTTGTCGGTTAAGGCAGGTTATCCTTGATTACTTGTAGAAAAATAATTGATATGGACCCTGAATTGTCCCATCCGCTTTTTTTATTAAATAATTCAATTGATGTTATTTCAGCAATCTACTGACACATCATCATACATTACTCGCGAAACAGGAACCCTGGTACTCTTCTTTAGCTCTTGACATTGCCATATCCCTGGTGCTATGTTTGACTTTCTCAAATAAATACTATACAGGAAACATGCATTGATTTAACATATACTCCATATAGCCTATCTCATTGTTTCCTCACTGGTGCAGTTTGTGTTCTTCACTGGTGGAATTGTGTTTATAACACTTATTGTGAATGGATCAACTACCCAGTTTGTTTTGCGGATGCTACAAATGGATAAGCTGTCAGCAGCTAAGGTGTATTTATAAACCACATATGAAGACAGACAATGTTTATTAATTTTGGTTTCATTCCTGAAAAGCTAATTCACTATCCAACAGTTTGAACCTAATAGTGTGACCTACCTATCACATGTTGTGTCTATTAATACGAATTTTTCTCTAATTTCTATTGCCGAATATTCATTAATATGGAAGCTATTGATGTGTTGAATAACAATAAGTTCTTTCCAATTTGCAGGTTGGTCAAAATATGAATAGAAAACTGCATGCATTATATGCATATTGTAAATGATAGTCGTTTAGAACTCAAAATCCTTGATATTGAATATTTTTCTCACACCAAACACTTCTAAAGTCCAAACCTCCATTTCTCCTAGCCATTGTTCCTGTTTCTTGGCCTTCCCTTTACGGATGCTCTTCTATTTTGAAAAATTGAATACAATTAACTAAAAAAAGGTCTTATATAGTTTGTGTGATTAGACTTGAACATAATAATTGTTGGGGTCCAAGTTCATATTGGTTCAAAATTGTTGGTCTTTTATTTCAACATCAGAACAAGGGTTTCTATAACTATGTGGCTTTTTCTATTTGGGTAGAGGCGTATACTGGAGTACACCAAGTATGAAATGATGAGCAAAGCTCTGGAGGCTTTCGGTGATCTTGTAGATGATGAGGAGTTAGGACCTGCTGATTGGCCTACGGTCAAGAAATATATCTCATGTTTGCATGACTCAGAAGGAGAGCGTATCCACCCTCATACTGCATCAGAGAATGACAACGTCAGTGATGTGGAGCACATGCATCTATCTGATATACGTATACGCTTTTTAAATGGTAGGCCATTTTATGCTTTGATATATTTGAATGTGCATTCTTTATCTAGTTCCACATGTTTTTTAGTCAAGTTCATGTAGCAGTTTAATCCAAGCTTACATTAAGTTTAGGCCTCTTGAGTAATCAACCTAAGTGATGATTTTGGGTCAAGTTCGTCAAACAATTTCTGTCCACGAATTATTTTTGAGAGAAGAAAAAAAGGACAGTTTTGGGTAGTTTGGTCTACCAAATGTGGGAAGATTTGGAAAGGTAAGGTTAACAAGATTTTTTTATTTACTTACCAGTAATCCTCTATTTAACCTAACATGTTTTATACTTTAAGGGCATATTGGTAAAATGTTAGTTTTCTTTCCATAATCTACACAAGCAAAAATTTGTACGTGTCTTCTTTCTTTAAAATTTGAAAACAAGAAATATAATTTTATCATTTCTTTCTCACCTTTTTAATTTCTTTTTGCTCCTAACTCGAGAAAATAACAGCGTCGGGATGGTTTTTGTCACAGAAAATCAGAAATTCCATGTCCCAAAATGATAACTGGAACAATTGAGTTGATTTTTAAAGAACTGTCTGGATTTTCTATTTCTTGTATTAAGTTAATTGGATTTTCGTTACATTGTAAGCTACTACTGAATAAAGCTTCTTGTCATCTGGTATTAGGGTTTATGTATGTTAACTTCCGGGCTTCATCATGGTATTAGCATAGTTGTAAGGCCAGCAATGTGATTCCCTAAACAGACTGGGAGGTTGTTTACAATAAAGTGATTTAATATTGAGATATAATTTATTTTTTCATCATAAATGCTGGATTCTGTTCAATGATGTTAGGTGTGCAAGCTGCTTATTGGGTGATGCTAGAGGAAGGTAGGATCACCCAGTTTACAGCAAACATTTTGATGCAATCTGTGGATGAAGCACTTGATTTGGTGTCGTCACAACCACTATGTGATTGGAATGGGCTGAAAGCTAATGTTCATTTCCCTTATTATTATAAGTTTCTGCAAACAACCACATTTCCACGCAAACTTGTAACCTACTTCACTGTTGAAAGGTTGGAATCTGCTTGTTACATATCTGCTGCCTTTCTCCGTGCCCATAGAATTGCACGACAACAACTACATGACTTTATAGGTAACAACTATGCTTCATCTTTTTTATAAATTCAATCTCATAAATTGAATCGCATATGGGTATTGTGTTCGCTTCATATTGTGTGATATGATCTAGTGTGCTTATTGGAGCTGAGGGTCTTACTAAAAGCAGCCTCTCTATCCCTTTGGATAGGGGTAAGGATTGCATACATCTCACCCTCCCCGGACCCCGTCCATAGCCTTGCTATGGACTGGATATACTGGGTATGGTTATGGTTATGGATATCTTATCTGAATGTATTACAATGGAGGGAAATAAGATATATAGGAAAGAACCCTAGGAAAACCTATATCGGGCTCTCTTGCCATAAATGAATAAAACATAGACTAATGCACTTATACAATATATACACTTAATACTTCTCAAACTGTAGCTTAAATGTTAATCATACCTAACTTATTAATTGTAATCATGGAATAACTAAAAGTAATATTTTGAATATTTTGTGTATTACATGTATATTTTACATCGGACTACAGTGTGTATATAGAGAAGGGAACAAATTCTGAGCTAAACCTTAAGCCCATTGGGCTACATTCTAGATTATGAAATAAGTAAATAAGAACCATATAATCTAACATCACTCCTTAAGCTGGAACATTCATGTTTAGCTAGTTTCAAATATGTCAGCTTTTTCCCAAGTGAAGTGAGAATCAACTTTTATGTGTTTGGTTCTTTCGTGAATGCTATGTTATTTGCAATATGAATGGCTGCCTCACTATAACATTCATTGGTTTAGTTTGTCTAAACTCAATCTTGTCAAGTAGGTTATGAAATCACACAAGTTCACAAGTGGTTTGTGCCATAGCTTTGTACTTCGATTCTGTATTTGAACGAGATGCAACATTTTGCTTCTTGCTTTTCCATGACACAAGATTACCCCCAAATAAAAACAATACCTTGTAGCGGATCATTTTCTTTTGGGTCTTAATTTTAATACCTCGTCATATGATTGTGTGCTTTGTTTTAAACCGTTTATGATGTTTTATTAAAATTTCAAATATAAAATCTAAGTTTAAATCAACCACACAAATAATAAAACAACCACAAACATAACAAATCAAGCCTCTAAAGTTGTTTGTATTGCTAGAGCCAATTAGAATACCAAATGGGTCAAGAATACCAAACGGGTCAAAAGACAAATTCGAAAAACAACCTTTATCTTGAATTGCTCCCACTTGCTTCAAAATCTCCATTTTGAATCTCCGTGTCGTCTAGGTTTCTTGATCCTTAAGTTTCTAGATCTCGTCTTGTTTTGATTACAATTTACAACAAATTGGAAAACCTTAATCTATTACAATAAACCTTCCAAAACAGCCAAAACATACAAGATACAATTTTAATTAAACAACCAAAATATACAACCACGGATCTAGGGATTTGATTTGCATAAAAACAACACAACCATAAATTATAAACATAAAACCATAAATTTATAAACATAAAAGAAGCAATCTTTGGCCAAACAAAAGTTTAGCAAAATAAATCTTGATTGCTATTAAATGGTTTTTTAACCATAAATTGTTTTAAGGTTTTTCAAAAGTGTCTCTAATACCATTGTTGGGTTTCATATGTTGGTTATTAAACCTTTATAATGATAGTGGAAGCATTCGTACGAACCGATCTTGATCCGACTTTAGATCACTCACTATTAGACTAGGTTATTATTAGTGAATAGTTTAGGGTTAATTATGTGATATTGTCCTCTATATAAAGGACCCTCTCTTGTAACCCTAAACACACAATTACTCAATACAATTACAATTACAAGGTTTAATTTGGTATCAGAGCCAGGAAGGCTCGATCACTGGTGAAACCCTAATCGGGCGGCCGGCCGCCATCGCTGCTCTGTCCAACCATCTATTACCGCTGCTCCTGTTACAATAATCACCACTACCATCTTCACCTTCAACAGACGAATACAAACCGCCATCGTCTCTTTCCTTTCACACAACCCTAGCAGTCACAAACCCTAACCCTAGCCGTCACTAAGCCTAACCCTAGCCTCCACTAAACCCTAATCTTAGCCACCGCACACCACATATAATCACCGCTGCTCCTTTTCAATTGCATCAACATGATGCTTCACCTTCGTTGCCGCTGCTATACAATAGTGGCTCTGCCATACAACGACGACGCACCTTCATGCAAAAGTTTTAGGTGTGGAGATACGCGAGAAGACTCATAGGATAAGAACAATAATAGTTTCAAACTCACATCACATACAACGCGATAACCGAAGAAGAACAACCGGTGCTTCACACATTTGGCGATTGCAACGACAAACAACAAGACCAATAATTTACTTATTTTTATTTGTATGTTTTTTTTAATTTAAAGCTAAATCTCTCCCGAGCTTAGCTTGCGGGGGAATATTAGACTAGGTTATTATTAGTGAATAGTTTAGGGTTAATTATGTAATATTGTCCTCTGTATAAAGGACCCTCTCTTGTAACCCTAAACACACAATTACTTAATACAATTACAATTACAAGGTTTAATTCTCACCAAGAGTTCAGTTGTAAAACAATAAAACAAAACAAAACAAAACAAAACAAAACAAAACAAAACAAAACAAAACAAACAAAACAACAAAACAAAACAAAACCATAGATTTAAAAAAGAGTTTATACCTTTCGCGAGAAGAAACAAATAAACCAAAATGAGACACCACAAGATCAATGGACAAGATACACGAAACACCGGAAATGAAAACAAAAACAGAACCTGGATCTTATCCGGTTCAATCGCACGGCTCGAGATCACCAAAAACCTAAATTTTTATATATATTTTAAAGTGAGGTAATATGTAATACCTAACTATAAACAATAAAAAACTATTTAAATAATATATTGTTTCAAATAAATTAATTATTGAAACTTTATTATTTCAAAAACATTAATAAACACATGGACTCAACTATTTCCCAATTAATTAATTTAACCCTCATTGTCATTTCGTGGCCGGACTACTTAAATATTTTAACATTCTTTATATGATCCTTACTCATAATGCAACCCTTTGGATCTTATCTCAATAGTAGTGATGTTAAATGTTCCTACTTGGTCATATAGTTTTAATAGAGTTAACACTAAAGATTATACCTGAGTGAGGCGAGTTGCCTTGCAGACCAGGGTCTACTCCTAAACATATAAAGTAGTCTAGTTAGTAGCGGCCATCTTGGCTCTAGACGGGGAGGTGGCTAAGATTCAAGATCGGTAGCAAGACGGTTCATACAATTGTTCAATGTGTATCCAACCTCATTGTAGTAGTAACATATGAGAGATAATCTAGTGCCCCCTATAGTACCCTTCCTCTAAGACACATAAGAACCTCGAGTATGCATTGTAGACTTGTCCTAACCGCACTTTTTGGCAATTAGAAAACCCCATCTCCATTTATGAAAAAGAGCATAATTAAATCCTTGTAAGCTACCAATTCTTAAGCCATATTTTCTTTTCCAATCATGACCAATCCCATTTAATTTTAAGGGTTTTTCTTGACTTCCCCACACTTCCCCAAAAAAAGTTAGCACGTAATGATTCTAAGCTATTCTTCACATTCACTGCATTAATGAGACACGTAGTAATTAACTAGAGAGCCCAAAACCAAGCTATGTTATACTGGAGTTATTGTTGGCCAACTAAGAAGATGCAATCGTGAAACTTGGAGGTAGCAGAGATGCTAAGGGGGATGTACAAAGTTGTGCCAGTAAAAAATGAAGTATTTAAGGATAGATTAGGGGTGGCACGCATCTCAGAGAAGATAAGAAAATGGAGATTTAGATGGTTTGGGCATGTGCGGGGAAGACAAGTGACAACACCATTGAAGAGAGTAGAAAACCTCTCGGTGGAGGGGAGTAGAGGCAGACCAAAATTGACATGGGATGAGCATATTAGACATCATTTGGTAGATGTGCACCTCTCTGAGAACATGATCGATGATAAGAGCTCTTGGAGGCATCAGATAAAGGCTAAGGATCACTAGAGGCTTGGGAGTCGTATCTTCAACTTGGTTGTGCTATGTGTGTTCTTTAGGCTTGTTAGACAAAATATTAGAACTTGTTTATCAATTATTGCATTCTAGAGGGATTACTTATGTAATTGTTTACTCTATTTATAGATCTGCTGTAATTCTTATCAATTAATCAAAATCAATTACACCTCAAGGTTTTACTTGGTATCAGAGCCAAGAAACCTTAACCCTACTGCCGCCACCTTAATCAGAACCTTAACCCTACTGCCATCGGCAGATTCCTACTGCAACAGCTCTTCGATCAACAATCTATCATCTTATCTTCTCTTCGATCTCCCTCTAAAGTAAAACCTTGCGGTGTAATTGATTTTGATTAATTGATAAGAATTATAACAGATCTATAAATAGAGTAAACAATACATAAGTAATCCCTCTAGAATGCAATAATTGATAAACAAGTTCTAATATTTTGTCTAACATTCCCCCGCAAGTTGAGGGCGGGGTGCGACCTGCAACTTGGACCGTAGAAAGATAAATCTCTGAGATGACAATGGCTTAGTGAACACATCAACAATTTGATCGTGGGTAGAGATGAACTTGACATTTAGTTGACCTTGAGCTACTTGTTCTCTAACAAAATAATAGTCTACCTCAACGTGCTTTGTACGAGCCTGAAAGACTGGGTTAGTTGAAAGATAAGTAGCTCCAAGATTGTCACACCAAGTGTGGGTGAAGATTTGGTAGTGACACCCAGTTCACGTAGAAGTGCCTTCAACCATATTAGTTCTGCAACGATGTCCGCAAGAACTTTGTATTCTGATTCGGTAGATGACCCGGAGACGGTTCGTTGTTTGCGGGCAGTCTAAGAAATAAGGTTAAAGCCCAAGTAGACTGCAAATCCTCCCGTGGACCGGCGATCGACAGGACAGCCTGCCCAATTAGAATCGGAGAAGGCCTGAATAGCGGTGTCATGCCAATGAGCATCGGTGAAGGCGTGTAAAAAGGAGCCAGAATCATGACGGATGAGGAGACCAAGGTCAGATGTACCTTTTAGATAACGTAGGATGCGCTTGATAGCAGAAGTGGTTCTCTGTAGGGGCATGCATAAATTGGCACACTTTGTTGACAGCGAATGTAATGTCTGGTCGGGTAAGAGTGGAGTACTGTAACTCTGTAAGGCTCCCACAATTTGGCGGTATGTTGTTGGATCAGGCAACAGAGGGTTGTCATCCAGAGACAGCTTGAGAGATATGCATGGGTGAGTGAACAGGCTTGCAATCTGAGAGACCTGAACGTCAGAGAATTTCTAGGATGTATTTTCTTTGAGATAGCAAAACATTCTTTTGGTGATGTATAACTTCAATTCTTAGAAAATAATGAAGCGGGCCAAGATCTTTGATTGCAAGAGAGGAGTTCAACTGTTTAATGATGCTGTCAATAGCGGAGTTGTTGTTCCAGTGATGATGATGTCATCCACGTAGATGAGGATGTAAACCAAAGTGGTACCTGCTTTAAGAATGAATAACGATGGAACAGTTTTAGACCCGTGAAAGCCCAGGTGTTGAAGGGCAGTTGAGAGACGATGGAATCAGGCTCGAGGAGCCTGTTTGAGCCTTTAGTTAGTAGTATTACAGATTACTTACTGGTATGTGTGGCTTTATTTGTATGTTGCCTTTAGTGTAGGTGAGCATCTAGATTTAGGATGCCTTTAGCCTTTGGGTTGCTGTTTCGAGCGCTGCCTACCTTAGTCTTATAGATTTGCTTGATTGTATATCTTCCTGGTCTATTATCATGTCTATGATCAATTATTGTATGCCTTTGTTTGATTGTGGATTGATTTTCCTTACTGGTATTTTGCTTATGTCATGCCGTCTGGTCTCTTTTGTATGTGTGTTTCTTTCCTTGAGCTAGGGGTCTCTCCGGGAGCAGCCTCTTTATCATTTGGATAGGGGTAAGGCTTGCTCTCATCCTCCCCCCATCCCCACCCTAGACGCTACTGTACAATTAGGATGTATACTAGCATGTTTGGTTTGGTTTTGTTAGATGTGATTAAACAGCGTGTCGAGCTTTCGAAATTGTGTTTGTGCTGTGGTTGTCACTGCTGCTGTAGCCTGGATGATTTTGAGGGCCTAATAACTGGTTGTGTAACCATGAGGATATATATTACTTCATGGTCAATATTAAGCTCTAAAAGTATTAAAATTATTATGTCTCCAACTCTAATGTAGGGGATAGTGAAATTGCTTCGACAATAATTACTGAGAGTGAGACCGAAGGAGAGGAAGCAAAAAAGTTCTTGGAGGACGTCCGCACTACTTTTCCACAGGTTAGTTCAAATTACCAACAATCATTTTGACATCCCAAACTTGCGAACTTACACTTGCAACAAATATCCATGCAAAAGCAACATAGATTTCTTCATACATAAGTGTACTGGTACATTACATCATCCAGTTCAACAAATAGGTATTGTTCTAAACATGCATCGAACGCAACTATTTGAATTTTCTTCCCCGAATAGATCCTTGCAATAAATTTTACAGATTTAGCTCTTGTAGTGCAACACAGATTACATCCTGCATTCATATGTGATATGACTTGATATTTACAAGAGCAGCTATATTCATATTTATGATGATGGTTTCTCTAGGTTTTACGTGTCTTGAAAACAAGGCAAGTAACTTATTCGGTGCTCAATCATCTAATTGAATACGTTCAAGATCTCGAGAAGTCTGGATTATTAGAGGAGAAAGAATTGGTTCATCTTCATGATGCTGTTCAGGTATTCTATGTCTTGTATTTTAGCCTGAGTGGTCTAATCGTCCAAATAAATTATGTTGATTTTAATGCAGACTGACTTGAAGAAACTTCTAAGAAATCCTCCTTTAGTTAAGATTCCCAAAGCACATGATCTGATTAGTACCAATCCTTTATTGGGAGCTCTTCCATCAGCTGTGCGTGAGAAACTTGTGGGTTCCACCAAGGAGACAATGAAACTACGCGGCGTGAGACTCTATAGAGAGGGATCCAAAGCAGATGGCGTTTGGCTGATTTCTAATGGTGTGGTCAAGGTAATTGATAGGATCATAGGATTTCAGTGTTAACTAAAAGAGTTTGTGAAGAAGCATTTGTGAGTTGTGGTTCGCTTTTGACAATTTCTTTCATCTTTCTGCAGTGGGATAGCAAGAAGATTAAGAAAAGGTACTCATTGCATCCAACAGTTGCACATGGAAGTACATTGGGCTTATATGAGGTACTGGCCGGAAAACGTTACATATGTGACATTATTACCGATTCTGTGGTTCTTGGTTTCTTCATTGAAGCTGAAAAGATACTGTCAGTGCTTGGAACTGATGATGCAGTTGATGACTTTTTGTGGCAGGTAAGTTGAAAATGTACTTTTTAGGGGTTTAAGATTAGGGATTGGGTATAATTCCAAAAGTTATCTTTGGTATGTAAGACTAGGCGTAAAAGGGATAAATATGTTTCCGCGTTAGACCTATTTACCATGGACATCATTTTTGTTTTTATTATATAGAAAGAATGATACTATTTCAAATGGTCCTAACAGGAAAGCGCAATTATACTCTCAAAACTGTTGGTTCCTCAAATCTTTGAGAAAATGACGATGCATGACTTAAGATCTCTTGTGGCTGAAAGATCAACTATGAGCACATATTTAAGTGGAGAAAGTTTTGAGTTACCTCAGAATATGATTGGTCTGTTGTTAGAAGGATTCATCAAAACCCAGGGTACTCTAGAACTTATTACTGCTCCATCTGCACTATTTCCTTCCTACAGTGATCGCAGTTTCCGGCTGTCAGAAATAGCAGGTAAAAAGGAAATTTATCAAGGCATTCATTATATTCTTTTTTTGTGATAATTTTATGTTGAATCAACTAAAAGACTGATATACCGATTATTGTTTTTTATATTAAGCTGGAAGCTTTTGTCACCAAGCATCCTCATACATAGTTGAGACAAGGACAAGGGTGATGATGTTTGAGATTAGTGGTTTTGAAGGAAGTGGAAGGCTTCAGAGGAGGGCATCTTCTTTAATATCACATGGTGGGGCGGGGGATAACCTATCCCCAACCAGAGAACATAGCGGTCTAATGAGTTGGCCACAGGGATCTTTTAAGTCTAGGCAACATCCCGGTGAAATTGAACACCATGGAAAGAACTTTTCTGCCCGAGCAAAGCAACTAAGCATGTATGGAAGCATGGTACGAAGTATCCTTCTTTTAAATAAAGCCACTTGAAAGTTTAGTTTGGAGTGTAAATGAGCCAAGCATGCTCGCAAGCTACTCTAGATCGGCTCGAATCAAGCCGAGCTTAACCGAGCTCACATTATGGCTCGTTTGCTAAACGAGCTCCAGCTCGAGCTTCAAATATCGTACTCGAGCCTGGTCGCAAGCCTAAACGAGTTTTTTATTTATATAATCTTTTATTTACCTTTTTATATGTATAATATATTTGCATAAATCATATTATTATATATAATATTATGATAAAAGTAATTAAGTAACATATATTATGTTATATATAAAAAAGTATGATTATAAATAAATTTAAAGTAATTATAAAAAATAATAATTTAACAATAGACGAGCCGAGCTTAAAAATCTTCTGACTAGCCGAGCTCGAGCTTTAGAAGTAAAATTACAAACGAGCCAAGCTTGATCTCGACCTTTCTAAAACCAAAACAAACCGAGCTCGAGCCTATGGGAGCTCGGGCTTGGCTTGTTTATAGCCCTACTTTAAGTCTTCTCAAGGGCTAACTGCATCATTTTGATTACTGATCAGATATCTAACGACCGACTTAGTTCGCGTACTTCTCCAAGCGGAAAAGCAAAACCAGCTGAGAAGCCATCACATAGCAAGTCTTATCCAAGGGTCCCACCAACAGAAAGCCGAGGCCTACTTACTGTGAGATCAGAAGGGTCTGCTACAGTGAGACAGGACATGAATGTGGGAAGCAAATCTCGTCCAGCCACCAGTCATGGTCATGAAATGGATTACTCAAGTGATGAGTCGGGTGGTGAGGATGAACATATTGTCAGAATCGACTCACCAAGTACGCTCTCGTTCCCCCGAGCTCCCTAAGTTCTATATCATGTATACCTTTCCACAAACCGACTGTTGCACAATAAAATTTGATTTCTAGTGTGAAGCATTGTAATATATTTGGCCTTGGTAGCTTGGTGTGTTATGTTGTGCTTGTTTGTGGTATATTATATCCATATACAAGTAGCTAGGACCACAGGCGGACCAACATGCTAAGTATTTTTTTTTAAGTAAATTATGGTTTTCATGGGTGTTTCGATGTAACTCTCCTTTTGATCTATTTTCTTTCTTTTTATATTTTTTTTCAATCCTTGTCGTTTCATTTTCTTGTTAATTCAATCCAGCTCTCTAACACTATTAAAATAATATTATATTTGTAATTTACTGTGAATTATCTTCACAACCTTCTAAATAATAATAGAAAACCTATGAGGAAATATAAATACCATTTTTCTCTCTGTCTCTCATCCTCTCTAAAAACGCTCATTACCACCAGTCACCACCACCCCTAACTTGTAATTATTCTTGATTCGATAATTTGAGCCCAGTGTCTTTTAATCGATGTCTTCAAGATCGTTATCTGGATTTTGGAGGTTTTTTTGCTTTTTGAGTTAATTATTATGTAATTCTTTTATTTATGAATGTTAGTATAATGTTTGTGTCCTGTTTGGAAAAATTGAAAACATTCACTATTAGTTTTATTTATTTTTTTTAAAAGAAAGAAAAAGAAACAAAAAAAGCTAATGAAAGATGGTAATAACAAAGTGCGTGAAAGAAAAAGTGAAACGTATTGATAAGATGTTAAGGTGGACTAGAAGATAGCAAATATCCTCGCCCTATGTTAGAAGCTTTCAACTCTGGTTTATACGTCAACAGCGGTTGCTCATATTTAGGATCCATCCCCATACTTGTTATTTTATATTTTTTACAAGTGATTGTAAATGGTAAATATAAAAAAAAAAATAATAATAATAGTTAAATATTATTTAATTGAAATAATGATAAATATGAAAGCTGATGTAAAGGCTTTTAGAAAATGAAGGAATCTTTGCTAATTAATTAGAAGGGATGAAAAACCAACTGTAAATAAATTATCTTAAAAGGAGTGATATGGATGAGTTGGGATGTATGTTTAATTGGGGCAATATTACGCATATGCTATCAACTTTTTCCTCATTCGTATCATATTCGGTCTTTGAAATGTCCGTCGAAACGGACACATTTATTTCTTAGATTTAAGTTTTTAAAAGTTTACAAATACCCACACACTCCCTCTTTTGAAAATTGAAAAACAAAACCTCCACCATTCTTTTCTTTCTTCTCGATGTCGTTATGTTCTCCATCGTTCCTTCCTGACCAACCATTCAACCCCATAGTTGTGATTATTCTTCCAAGTTGAATTGTAGAATCACTAATAGTATTATCCAACTTAATGTCCCTTTGATTAGGCCCAAAATATCAAAATTAATTGTAAGAAAGGTTTCTTTTGTGATTCTGGGCTTCTTTCACACGATCCAAGTCCAGATTACAGGCCCACTCATTCCCTTTTTTACTTATGCAGAAATAATTAAAATAATAATAATATAATAATATTATTATTATATTATATTAATAATAATAAAATAATAATAATATTATTATTATTATATTAATAATAATAATAATAATAAAATTATTATTATTATTATTATTATTATTATTATTATTATTATTATTATTATTATTATTATTATTATTATTATTATTATTATAATATTAAAATACATAATATGAAAATTAAAACCTAACTGAGGTCTTTCATAAGTCTCAACTCTCCGAATGGAGCGTTGTCAATTTCTGGAGATTTTTAAATTTCAAGTGACGGCTCTGTCAATTTTCTGTTCAGTCAGTCTCAGTTTGTTCATTTTTGATTTGTGTTCAATTAGCTCTCTCAAGGCTTTCGACTTGATCGATTTTTGTGAATTGACTTGTGCTGGTTTTTGTTAAATATTTACTTGATTGACAGATTAGATGAAACTCTTAACTTAATTTATTTTTTTAAAGGATTAATTAGATGATTTCTGCTAGGTGCTATCAAAGAATTATTATGTTATTGTGTTATTATGCTAGTTTGAACGTTAAATTTAGTTAATACTTGTTGAGTGATTATGGGTGTTGATGTTGATTTAGTTAAGAGTGGTCACTAGTGTTGTGAATATCAGGGTTTAGGTCGTAAATTTCGATATTTATTATTATAATAAATATAAAAATAATTCTAATATAAAAAAACCCCACATTATTATTCAACACCTCTTATACATCTTGTAGAGCACAATGCGTGACGTATAGGGCCGAATACATTAAAAACAAGAAAATTTTAGGGGGTGAGGGGGTATCAGAGGGTTATACATCCCATATTGTCTTATACGACACTGTATACAAAACGTATAATAAATTTCGAAACTAACTACGAGAAAAAATTTAAGGGTTGTCGCTTGTCAGATGGGATATACATGTCATATAGAACTATACGACTAACCTATATGATGCGTATGATACTATATAATCCGTATAAAAATCTGGAATGTTGATTTATAACTAGACTATCTTTAGTAAACCCGTGTGTTACACGGGTTGAATAAATAAAATACTAATATAATAAAATTTATTAATTATAAAATAATATTCTAAGATATGATATGACTGAAATTATGTATGAGAAATAACTATAAGTAATAAAACAGTTATATCAACTTTTTAAATATATGTTTTTGGATTTTTTTTTGAAAAATAATATTTTATTTAAAACAAACTGTATAAAAATGTCATTTTTAAAAATTTCATTATTATAGCTCCCAAATTTAATATTTTTTGGTTTTAAAAATTGACTTTTAAAAATATCAATTTCAAAATATTTTGTATTTTAAAAAAGTTTTATGCTTTATAAAAATTTATTATTTTATATTAATTTTTTTTATTTTAAAATAACATTAATAAATATATCTATTTCTTAATTAATCAAATTTAAAAGATGTTAAATAATATTATTAGTAATTAATGTAATTATTTATTATTATTTCTTAATTTATTAAATTTTAAATAATATTAAATAATATTATTAGTAGTTAATGTAATTATTTAGTAAGAGAAAAATGAAAAAACATTTTGATAAAAATAGTTATGATTTTGACACGTTTTATTTAAAGACACCCTTTGTTAATAAGGATATAATGTTTCATTAACTAAACCCTATATAAAATTGAGTTGAGTGGCAGTCAACATTAGTAATTGTGAGTTATACAATCTGAGTAATACTTTGTTTGGTCAGTACTCATTATGTGCTCAACAGATGAGCTTTATGTCAAATCAGAAGTACGAATCGTTTTGTTTAAAACGAAAATAAGGTAAGCTAGAAGTCTTAAATGAATAAGAAAAAAAGTCATTTGAAAATTCGTAACAATCACCAAAAATAATGTAGTACTTAAAAAAGTAATGCTTAAAACAATTTAAATAAACTTACAAAAGATAAATGAACAAATCAATATTTACAAACCAACAAATTTCCGTACTCTAATAAAAATGAAAAATAGAGTGTTACGTGTGAACACGACAATTATTATTATCAAAATTTTACCGTTTCTCTCTTATTAAATAATTACTAATAATATTACTTTTAAATATTTAATAAATTAAGAAAAATACCTATTATTAAGGTTATTTTTAAATAAATTGATATTTTTAAAAAGTCAATTTTTTAAAAACAAAAAATAATCAAAATTAGGTGTAATAAGAAAATTTTTAAAAATGGTATTTTTATACGGTTTGTTTTAAAACAAAATTTCATTTTCTAAAAGAATTTATAAAATAAAATATTAAAAGGTTATATCATTGTTTTATTATTTCAGTCATATCATATCTTAAAATATTATTGTAAAATTAATAAATTTATTATATTAATATTTTTTTATTCAACTCGTGTAATAAACGGATTTATTAAAGCTAGTCTTCATATAAATAAAAACGGTTGAGCCCAACCCAGATGAAAAACAACCTCGTATTTTTAGTTCGTTTTGTTCTCAAAATGGTTGAGCCGCCGCTTGATTGCGGTACTAATGATCAATAACCTTTGTTGTTGATGAACCCATATTTAGACACTAGCTGTAGGATTGGAAACTATTAACTTACCTAGACTTTGTTTGCAGCCGAAAATCAAGATTGCAAAATTTTGGAAATGAGTAACAATTCTATATATGAAAAAAGTAGCTTGATGAACAATATTTTAATGGTAAAATTGGAATTTCAATTTTAAGCATGAGAGACATGACGGTGGGAGCTTGTGGCGGCCGGTGGCCGAGGTGGGAGAGAAGGTCGGTGGAGGTGGTGCCCTTCGCCGACAGGAAGCGCTGATGATCTTGGATGTGGTGATGGTGAGCGACAAGGATGTTTGTGGTTAGAGTTCATGGTGGGCGGTTGTGGTACTGTTGCCGGCGGCGTGATGGTGGTGAGTGTGATGATGGTACCGTCATGGTGGTGGTGGGGATATTGGTATTATGATAGTGCAACCGAAGATGTTTTTTCCTAAGTTTTTATAATCTGAAATTTCTATTAATTCTATACTAGATCGAAACAACCAATTTAATGACATGTAACCAAATAAAATGATTTCCGTTCAACCCATTAGTTCCTTGAACCCACAGAAAATTCCAACCATAAATCTCTCACATAAAAGTTAAAACCTCAAAGAAGGCAAGGTTACAAATAAGTATATACTTGAACTCAACTAAAATATAAAATAAAAAAATTTAAATAACTATATTATTCTGGTAATCAACGAAACAAGCAAGCAAATAAGTAGCAAAGTAAGGCCTAAGGGTTATACAAGTGACCATCGCATCTGCACTTCCACCCAAGCGGTTTATAATTAGAGTACCTGCTGGTAGACGGTGGTTGATCGTAGTACGGGTACCCAACAGTCGGGTCGACCCGGTTGTGACCCGGTAACGTGGGCACCTGCACCGGCATGCATGGGTGGCAGAGGTTGCACTTGTTGTGGCAGCTCGGTGGCCTTGACCCCAGTCGACTTAATTTCTCCTCATACACCAGCAAACCCTAATCAAGAATTCAACCAAACAAAAAGAAATTATAACCCAAATCAATCTCTTCATAATGGTTTCACAAGAGTTAGTTGTAACTTGTAACTGATTGGTGATGATTAATTACTATACCCTGATGTGGGTTGTTGTTGGATGATGATGATGATGATGATGATGTAAGGAATTAGAGGTTACATGAGAGAATAGATGGAAGGTGATGAGTAAGAGGGAGAGAGTGAGTGCAGAATGCAGTGGTGAGTTCATGTCGTCGATTGAAGTGGAGATGGAAGCATTTTAAGGGTGTCGCCGCCACCACCACCACCACCATCACCACCGGCGGCGCCGGCGCTAGTGATCGGAAACAGTGAATGATGAATTGGGGGTTAATTAGTTAGTACGTACAAGTGTACAACAACGCAAGTAGAACACAACACTAGCTAGGATTGATTTCTTCGTTCCTATGTATCTGAGGTTTGTTTAATTTGTGTTTCTGTGTGTATGTATGAGTATCAGTATATGACTAGAGTATGAGAGAGAGAGTGTGTCTGAAAGTAACAGCACGTGAAGGGGAAGAGGAAGAAGTTAGGTTATTGAAGACAAATTTGTTCAAAATAAAAACTTAAACTCATGGATTTCTTTTATTTATATATCACGGATACTTTATCTTAAAACAAACAGACTGAACCATTAAGTGTTGAACAATTCAGATATCCGAACCATTAAAAAACTTATTCAGATGATTGCAAACAGGCCCTAAGTATTTAAGTTTTGGTCTTAAATGTTTTTTTTTTCTAGCGATACTATACAAGTAATAAGTCAACTAATGATGAATAAAAGTAAGGGTGATGATGGGGTTAGATATTCAAGTTTTGGATTATTTGAGTTTTTGAGATCCGAAAGGCTAACTAAGACCCAACAGACTCTAATTACAGATGATTTAATCGGTTTTAAAAAAATTAAATTAATTTTTTTTATAAAAAAAAAAGAACTTTTGGTCTTTGTTTGACTGGTATATTGATTGAGAGTAGCAGGTATAGGGATAGGGATAGGGATAGGGGTAGGGGCAGGGGTAGGTGTGGGGTTGCTGCATGGTCCATGTCAGCAGAGACATGATAATGAGGTAAAGAGGGATTGAC
Source organism: Flaveria trinervia (assembly GCA_025506515.1). Classification (NCBI taxonomy): domain Eukaryota; kingdom Viridiplantae; phylum Streptophyta; class Magnoliopsida; order Asterales; family Asteraceae; genus Flaveria; species Flaveria trinervia. Next base: position 86,939,356 of record CM046452.1, on the reverse strand, counting down.
TACATATGCAAGCAGCAGTACCACTTCAAACACCATATGCATCAACCCAACTGTCCTCTCTTTTTGCTACTTTCAACCTATGACTCACCAGACTAGTCAATTTTTCACATTAATTTTACCTGCCTGTGCCTTTCAAAATATTAATTTGCTTCAAACTTACTTCACATTCACAATGTTTTGTTATATACAAATTTCATTTGAAGATAAAGGTACCCACTCACGGCCTAATTAGTTTTTAAGTTTTCCATTATATTTTCATAATATATTGTAATTAAATTTATTAATAATTATTCAATTAACCTTTTACCTTCTTACAAATTTTAAACTATTATCTACCGAACGATAATAATTTATATTATTAATTTGATCATTAACATTTTAAATTTTAACTTTATTATTTAATAGTCCCATAGATCATGTTATCAAACTTTTACGTTTGATTTGTGTTTATTTATAAGCTTAATTAGCTTGTATGTTGATTTATTTTGTTCAAAATTATTATTGTGAATTAAATCGAGTGCAAATTGAATGTAAATATTTGATAACTATGTTAATAGAACTGTTATTGGTAATAAAAGTAAAAATTTCGAGTGTTAGCAGTTAGATTAATAGTATGAATTATTAGAGACTAATTAGTAATAGTTTGGATTATTAAAATCTAATTAGTCTTTATTAAAATGCTTAATGAAATTAATTTTCAAGTGAGATCAAGTATTTGAAACGCCTTGAATTTATATTTATACTTCCTTAAATAAACAAGTAACAAGATCGAGTTTCACATATCAAGTGTCTTTTGGTTGAAACTTTTATGGAACTTGTTATTTATTGGAAATGTACTAATTTTTATTTAATGTTCCATATATGTTATTAAATTATAAATGTTAATATACATTTTCTTATATATTAAGTTATAATATAAACATATAAATAGCTATATATTCACATAAATGATGTAATTAAATATTTATATTTATAAAGGAAGAGCACTTTAGCTCTAACAAAATATTAATATAAGGTATATCACCTTGTCTTCACAACCAAAAGATATAATGAAAGCCTGTAAACGTAGGTATAAATAAACATATCGTATGTTCGCACAACCAAAACGTTAAATTGCAACTTAGGAACACCTATTGAAAATAGGATGCCGCAAAAGTATATCCGGAATTTAAAAAAATAAAATATTGGGGTGATAAATCATTAAATATTTAATTAAGTTTAAGAAACTTTTAGTAAAATATTAATAGGGAATCAAAAAGAAACCAAAAAATAAAAGAAAATAATGGTTAAGAAACAAAAACAAAAACAAACACCAAAATCAACAGAAACTAAAAGCCTAACAATCAGCGAAATGATCTAAACAACATCGATATATTTGTATATGAGAGACAATCAGACATGACAACCTTCAAGTTCGTTACATGTTAACTTTTCTACACATGGCATACATCCATAATCATGAGGGCAGCAACCTTGTTGCCACTGTTTATAAAAGATGTTGCCCAAGACATGTTGTAAAAGAAATGCTCTGTGCAAGCTTTTCTAATTAGTTATCAAGCAGTTATTGCTCAGATAAAAAAGAAAGGTATTCGGTTTCTAGATTTGGTTATCTTTTATGTTTGGTGTTCTTTTATCTTTAACATCTATATTTATAAATTTATAAATATTAATAAAAAAAGTTTTTTTGACATATGTTATATTTTTAAACCATGTTTTTGACACTTGTTATTTTTTAAAACATTCTTACTTTATTTTCCATCCAGAAATGTATTAAAGTAATTTAAACACTCAAACAATTTTCTCTCTTCATAAAATTAATTTAGTCAATTGATATATATTTTTCTCTAATCTATATTTTCTTAAAATCAAACTATGTTTTCAAAAATATTTTTATTAAAAAAATTAAAATTTATTTATTTTTTAAAACATTGAACCTTTTAAAATAGAATATTTTAAATCAATCCCTTTTTAAAATAATTATAAAAAATATGAAATTTTCTAAAAGTAGTTTTATTAAAACGAGCAGAATACTTAGAAACTTGAGTTTTTAATAAATAAAATTTTAATAAACAATAAAGTTTTATAATAAAATCTTAAAACAAATATTTAAAAATGAAACTATTTAGATAAGAGATGTAAAATTAGTATAATTGTTTTATCTCTTGAACAAGTACGTATATATAATTTTATACATATCTTATATTAAAGTATCGTACTGTAACTTTTCGTGTTTATTATTAACTATAATCCGTTTAACTAGACTATATATTTATCTGTCTATAACCTATCTATTATTTATTTTTTACTTGAAATAAATATTCATATGTAATTATAATCATATTTTATCTTCATACATGGTTTTATGATTTTTAAATTTTTATTACTAATTATTTATTATTTTATTTACTCAACCAGTGTAATATACTGGATACTAACCTAATTTGATATATAATAACATGTTAATAATATTTCATTTAGTCTTAGTCTGATTCTTATTCCACACATCCTAATTTATTGAAATTATTAATCGTTCATGTAAACGTAGGGCGTCCGAAAAAAATCCGCACCCATAAAATACAAATAATACCAGCTTTATATTAGGGCATTGACACGTGTCTCACATCTAAGATCTCATAATTATCACCGAGCGACCTCCAATTACATGAGGGGTAGGACTCAATTATGTAACAAACTCTTTTAGGATTGTTTTTATCATCACACATGACTAATTATGCTTACATCATGCAACACTATAAAAAAAAAGATAAAATGGATTAATTTTCCCTTGCACAAATACTCTCTAAGCCCTAAACTCTCTCTCTCCCTCACACCTTTTACATTATTATTCCGATTACTTATTCTTATGTTTAAGGATTGTTACAGGGAGATTTTACTCCCTGTGACGTTTTAACTGGTGGTGTTTGATTGTGTGTAGGCTTAGAACAACAGAGATTGTCTCAGTGAATTGGAGTTCAACTGGTGCAATTAGAATCCGGTTGGAGTTCGCATTTACATTGGCGTCATCTGTGGGATTTGAACCCACGAACACTGGTTAAAAGCTTACTACTGCATAAGAATGTTGCATAAGAGCATCATACAATTACTGAATAAGCATAAGTAATCTTAAAATGCACAAAGAGAGTGTTTACATTGAAAACACATCATGATTCAATGTGTGGTTATGTAAAACACCGAGTACGAAGGACTATATAAAACTAATTTTTTGTTATCATTTGAACTTAGAATTTTTTACATATATCACATTACTAAGACGGCAACAAAAAGCTTTGAAAGGCTATCTCAACATCCACTTGTTTAAAACTTAAAAGCAAACGTTCGAACAATGATTCTCTGTACAAAGAGCTTAGAAAGAATAATTGTTCTGTCATGTAATAACCATCTGGGTATAATTTTTACAACTTACAAGCAAATGGACATGCGGAAAATGGTTAACACCCATTTTTTATAAAAAAACGTCTCTGATAGTGATTCGCTGTCGATAAGCTCTGTCAACAGCTGCCGTGGAAATGTAGTCATCTTCCTATGCAACGACCGCATTTTGTAGCAACGCTTCCAAGTCCTTTAATCTGAATAAGAAAAACTAACTGTAGATGACTAGAAGAAAAACTGAATAACACAATCACACAATGATACGTAGCAACAAAATTGTACGGCTTGATTTTCTGCTCAAATCTATTACAGAAAGCTTAATATGCAACAGTTCTAGTTGATATAATCAACCAAAGTAATGTCAATCCACAAAAATTGGAAATTAGCATAGAAGGAAAACTTGTCTAAAGTTGCCCAAAGTGGTATAAAACTTCCGAAATCATCTTTATCAAACAGTTGGATACTTGGATTATTATTGAACAATAATATGTTTGGTAGTCAAAAGACACATTGATTATATACAGAAAAGTTAAATATTTTATTTACATAACTGTCTCCAATCGACCAAAACCTGGCTACTTCAATCCTTTATAAAAATCATCTATTTTGACCTATTACCAAACCCGTCGACTAGATCACTAACAAAGTTGAGATCATACCTGACTTCACTTAAATCAGGGAATTTCGCTATTGCATCTGTAAAGTCCTGGTTTGCGGTTGAAGATGTGTAGGTAATTACACAGGCCATTCCAGCTTTTGTTGCAGCCTGCAGAGTTATTTGATTTGATTTCATGGTTCCATGAGAAAAGTAAAGGATCAAACAAAACAGAGCTATATGTTCTAATCATAATGACTTTCTATATATCTTTGTTGTATACTGCAGTTCTGGATATAGAAATGGTTAACCTGTAGGCCAATAATACTATCCTCCACCACTAAGCAGGCCGTCTCTGAAACGCCTAGTATCTGGAAAGATAAGAAAATATTCAGTCTCATGGAAGCACATATATATTAGCATCAATTTTCAACTGGTATACTTTTGAATTGGTGGATTTAGGTAATTTTATCTCTATCATGTCAAATGGGTAAAATCAGAAAAGAAATATATGTGTATATATATATTTAGCTTATTTTAATGCATAGAGAGTCCTGAATGACCACAAGATTAGATCATTATATATAGTATACGTAATCATGTTATTTATTAAGCAAGGTTAAAACATTTAGATGTAAAACTTAGGGGTCAACCTGACCGGACCCATACAACTATGACCAAACCGTTTTGACCCGCTACTCAATTCGTTCAACTTGTCTATTTTCCACCTCCACACAAATATGTCAAGTTTTGATGTCAGGAGCCCACGGTGTGTGATAAAGTTCTTTATCGATTATTACCTTAGAGGCTGTGATATATATAGAAGGATCAGGCTTCTTTTCCTTTACGTCATCACCTACAAAACATAATGTTCTGAAAACCGAATAATAAACAACTGAGATACTGGAAATTACTGGACCTTAATTTCACTTGAAGTCCTATAACATTTAATGGGGGACTTGATCAGGTAAACAAACTCCAGACTGGAAAAGGCTAGTCATTTCTTGAATCAGCATTATGATTACCTTTATTTTTCACAATATTACAACCAGCAACAACTAATTACCATGACTCATTTAAGGTTATAACAGGTAACTATTGAGTTGCTTTAAAAAGATAAGCATGTCTAGTAAATATTATGATACAATAAATGCTTGTTAGTCTCAACAGATTTTTGTGCCTCCAAAACTCTTGATACGTACTAAATTACTGTTTCACACATTAAAAGAAACACACTGGTTTAGTGACTGCTGAGTATGTCTATAATATCTAAAGCAAAGAAACTCATTACTTTAACAAATCAAGCCTCCTCGAACATGCAATAAATTCATCACTGATAAAAGATAGATTGCAATATATAGAGTTACCTGCAAGAAAGCAATCAAGACTTTGGAAACGGTCCTGAAGTAAGATGAATGGCCGCAATAAAGAAAGCTTGTCACTGAAGTGGTATATAAATCAGATTAATGCACAAAACATGTAGGAGGGAGGGTTTACCATTCCAATAAGATTTTCCAGACAGAGAACAACTGAGCTTTTAGTTGCAGCTGAACATACCGCTAGTTTTTTACCCTGTGGTGCAATAAAATATAAATAGCAAGTTTACAAGTCATTTCCAATGGCTGTCTCTACAAAAACAAGTGCAAAGCACATGTGAAATGTCATCCTTGGCCAAGAGATCAAAAGACAACACCAATACCACAATACATATTTTATTAACAGCAATTATGAGTATTCCAATGTGTTTTGATATCCCTTTTCTTTGCACACTACAGAGCCACAAAAGATTCATCTTCATTTGCAGATCAGTGGGGAGTTGGTGTACCCCCAAACTATGTGGCTCTACAATTAAACGCTATACTAACGCGATGAGGGCTCTATACCCAGCAAATAAAGGGTATGGAGAGCAGCACTTTCTTTTTTCGGTTACTTGTGCGCGTGGAATTGTGAGATTTAATCCCCCCCTCGCTTCTTTTAAGCACAGGTCCTTACTCAACACATATCAAGCTTACGTTGCAGCACAATGAGTTATGTAAAGGGTCCAAGAAAGGCATCAATTGTATTATAAAATGAATCTCTAGTATCTTACAGAAGCCTTCGCCTCATCCATCAATCTTAAAACACCTGGTCTGGGCTCAACCTGCCAAATCCACACCAACCATGGGGAAAAAAAAAACAAACCAACTTCATTGATCACACAATCAAACATACATACACATCTAAATAAAAAAATCATGATAAAGGTCACTTCTTACAGTTCCAGACTTGAGTATATCCTTATACTTCTCAGTCTTCCAATCCTAACAACATCAAACTAAGGCGTTAAGCTTCAATTTGCAAACCACTGAAGCAATTTTCAACAATTCAACTACTTGAAGAACACGTATACAGACAGAATCAATAGAGCAATAAAAACAAAATTAAACATGCCTGAAGAGTGTCGATCAGTTTCGCCCTATCTTCGTCACTTTCTGGAGGCGTGGAGAAGAGTGTTGAAGAAGGCCATCCATTCTCCTTAAAATACCTGATCACATCAGCTCCATTACGTACAGTCATAATTACTCAATTAACATCTATTAAGCAAAATTACTGGAGATAGAGAGGAGGAGGAGAACCAGCGCATTTTAGGTTTACCACCACCGATTTGATTCTGAAGGACGTCGTAGAATTCAACGTCCCAATTGAGAGGCTGAGAGAAGGGAGGACAACAGACATTGAAGTGAGCGAAAGCGAGATTGTAAGCTTGACGATGCAAGTCCTCCGATTCGAGAATAACTCCGTCGCAGTCGAATATTAGGGCTTCCATTGCACGTGAAGTGGCAGAGATTGGGCGTGATGATGATCTCGTTGAAGCAGGATGTGAGGAGAAATGGGGGATACGACGGAGACTAACGGCGGCGGCGGCGGCGGCGGCGGTGGTTTTGTGGAGGGAGAAGAGGTGGTGGTGGTGGTGGTGGTGGGTGGTGGTGGTGGTGGGGAGAAGAAGGAAGGTGTTGGAGGCCATTGTTGCAGTGCAGAGGTGTTGGGTGGAGATGAAGATTATTATCTAAGTATGTGTTGGTTGTAGGGGTTATGTTCTTGTGGCTATGGGAAGAGGTATAACGGATTTACCGAACGTTACATATGAAATGATCTAACATAGTAACATACCTCAATTGATATTCTATTTGTTTCTTTTTCACCTGGAATTCTGTCACGAATCAGAATCAAAGCGGGAATATAATAATACGTCCGATTGACGATTACAAACCCAGTTTACAGCAATGGGAAAAAGAACATGAAATCTAGGATGGGTGCACTCTTGAACTTGGGTTGTTAGCGGTGACGTGATTCTGAATTTCAAAACGAAAATAAAATATCATGTTGCGACGGGCGTTGCCATTCTGTAGATCCTAAACGTACTTAAATCGTAAAGTAATGTGTAATCCATCGAAAACTTGAAGGGGGTATTATGTAATGAAAAACTTACTTTATTGTAAAAATAACCAGTCATTTAATCGTAAAGTTCCTTAAGTAGAAGATATACGTTGTAATGTTATGTGAAAATTGTAACTTTTGTAAAAGTAATATGTTCATATTTTTTTCACATTTGATAATTATACCAATTTTGAATTTCAAAAAGAATTTCCAATCAGAACTTGAAATTAGAATTCAAATGGAGATCTATAAAAAAAATGTAAAAATTGAAATTAGAAGTGGTTCAAGGTTGAGATGGTCAAACAATTATGAACTACACAAGTATAGCAATGCCCGGTCAAAAAGGGTTTGAGAGTCAAAACTAGTGTAAAAAGATACTTTAGTCATAGTTTCTAATCTTTATATATTTTGGTTCATGCTAACACAATTTGAATCGAATCTCACATTAGTTATGGACAAATAACAAAGTTAAAATCAAGTTTGTATCACTCTAAACATATCTATCATTTAAAGAGAAAACAAAACAAAATAAAAAAAGTCAACTGTCACATAGACTATTCAACTCCTAAAGAATTTATTTTCTCTTTTCTTTCTTGTATTTTAACAACTCACTTTCCAATATTTTTAACTAAATCTTGTACTTTTAAATTCAAAAATACTTTTCTAATTCTTGAGTGACTATAACATTCTGATTATATAGTCGATATAAGAGAGTAAGAGATTAAGAGAAAGGGTGTTCTATAAATTCATTGTAATTATCTCATTAGACTTGAAAAATTATATCACAATACTTCAGGAGGTTGAGATTGAGGGCAAATCAAGAAAACTAGTTGTTAACATCAACAATTCTCACACCAAAAAACTCTTGTAGTTGACCAATTGATATGTTTATCAAGTAGAATCCTTATGTTGGATAATGTTATTGGATGATCCTATTGGTTGTAATTGAATCTTTTAGCAGTTTTAGAAGTTGGATTAATTTCATAACAATTTCTCACTATATATCGAAAATTTAGCTATTTGACACTTGTATCTAAACGACATGAATACATGATTTCGTCAGAACTTGTCTTGACACGAGCCTATTTTGGTCAAATTCATTTGATCTAACCAATCTAACCTTTCTTAAATTGGCAGACTAGCAGCCTAACCTGACCGTCTGTTTTGCGAGAATATAATTGTATGGCATTCTTGTAAGCACAATAAATATGCTTAAGAGTATAAATGTTAGCCGAACAATTATGACCAACAGAGTAGGTTTGAACCAAGGACCACATTGAAGCACGAGGGTGCATGATGCATAGGGTGCTACTATAACTTTTTGAGTAAAGCAAGTTCTTCACACGAACAGACATTTAGCGCATTGGTATCTAGACATGTTAGCTGGATTTAAAAGTAGATTAGAAATCGTTTAAAAAAGCAAGTTCTTTATTCCACCCCACAAGTTCTTTACATCCTTTACATTATGTAAATCATTTATGATCTCTTCATCTCTTTGCTTGTTTCTACATATCACCTTCCTACAGGCCCAATCTTAAACATTGTTGACAAATTTTGACCCAGATGTACATTAGCGCCGCCTCAAGGCCTTGAGGTGTGTTCCTAATCGACTCGAGCCCCTCATGCCTCAGGCACAACTTTCAAAACAAAGCAGTGAATATCAATTTGAAAGTGAAGGTATTCCCATGGAACCTGCAGGTGCTGTATGAACAATGCAGCAAGAATAAAATGGATTCAGTCACCTCTAGGCCACTTTGCCAATCTAAGTCGTCATCAGCAACAAATTGAGGTAACATCAGGCCAGATACTTGTCTGGTCAAGGTCAAGATTTATTCTCGTGTGGATAAACACTGAACGAGTTAGTGTATGAAGTATCCGATATTATAAAGATTTATAAACTATACAACACTTTTATGGAACCTATTGTAAAGAATGTGCATTAAAAATATAACTGTAAGTTTATATCAAACCCCCTTTCCAGCCTATTAGTGGTTGATGAGGAAGGATTTCAAGTATTTGTAGAGCTCTTTGGGTTTCTCTTCGTTGACTGCATGCCCAGCGTTCTTTAAGACTACCAGCTCCGCATTGTCACCTATATGTCTGAAGAAGAAAAGAAGCAAAAAACATGAAGTAGACATCACAAACAAACAAACAAATTCTTTACAAGTAAAATGAAGGATTATGTTGATACATACTGTTTTAACCTGTGACCCAATTCCAATGGGAAGATCTTATCATGCTCTCCCCAGATGATCAAGGTTGGCTGCATCATGGAGAATGAACTGAAGTTACCACAGCTCCAAAAACCAATAATATAGGTGTGTGGACAGGGATATAAATGAACCTGAGTAATCTTGGGAATATTAGAGACTTTTCGACCTTTATATAATGTTTCAATCAATTCTCTTCGCTCTTGAACATACTCTGTGTTCATTACCTTCGCGGGAAAATCCAGTGGGTTAGAAACTTTCAACCTTTATATTTATTATTACAACTCAAATGCCTAATCTCTTAATAGTCACTTACAAATTGCATTATCATATTTAAGCCAAATTTCAAGAAAGTCAACGTTGACCTAGTTAATCACATTCACGAGCAGAAACTTTGCTACAGTATACACCAAGATTCATCGGATTTTGTCAATCACAAGATACCTCATTACCTTTGATGGTTAATGGTGTTTGGGTATACATATTTAAAGTAATCATTCGGAGCATAGTCGTCGATGGAGAATAGCGGTAAATAGCGACAAACCACCTCTCTCTCTCTCTCTATATATATATATATATGTATGAGTATTTATATAGAGCAACATTTGACATGACTTATGTGAACCAACCATTTAATTACAATCCCCCGTATTCATTCCTGTCATGACGCAGTTGAATATAAAGAATAACCATGTAAACGACAATTTACCTACCTCTTTATAAACTGCAGTGGTGCATATGACAACTAACGACTAAGGACTAACCGGTATTGGTAACACTTACTTGGATAAAATCGGAGAGAAAGCAAGAAGGGACGTTCTTAGGAGGCTTAAAAAAAGCCATTCGCATCAACTCCCTAAGCTTGTCAGGCGTCTGAGCCAACAAAATACTTGTAGCATCATCAATGCTCTTGACACTAAGCACCCCTTTACCCATATCACTCTCCTCCACACACACCCCGGAGCACACGATCACCACCTTCTCCACCATCTCCTCGAACCGCACCGCCATACTGTACCCCACAAACCCACCGTAGCTCAGCCCCACAACGTGCAGCTTACCCACAACCCCCAGAGCCCCAATGGCCTCCATCACGCAGTCCGCCTGGAAGTGTTCAGTCCGGTCGGGTCGGGTCGTGTGGGAGGATCCGAAGAAGAGGAGGTCGGGGACGTAGAGGTTGAATTTGGAGGAGAGGGGGGAGATGAAGTCGGAGTACTGCCACATGGCGTTGGCTCCGAAGCCGTGGATGAGGAGGAGGTTGGGGTGGCGGGGGTTGGGGGCTTTGGGGTGCCAGAGGTGGATGACGGTGGCGTTGTGGTGGAGGTTGACGGTGGTGGATTTGAGGCCCGTGCGGGTGAAGGTGAACCTGAAGCAACGGTCGCGTGATGCGGTGAAGCTGATGCAGGTTGCCATCGGAGCTGTTAATTAGTTAAGGATCTTGTTGTGGGGAAAGGTAACGATGAGGATTTATCCGATTTAATTTGCATTTGGGCGGTGACGGTACGTCGACGGCGGTGAAGTGGTGGTGGTGGTGGTGGTTACTGACTTATTGGTTAGGTGCTTTAGGCTTGAGTGATGAATGATGATCTAGAGGATGATGCGTTTGACCGTACGCTGCCAGCTGCTGTTTTGTTTGTGGTAGAAAAACTTGTCGTCCTAATTAATTGTTTATTGTTTAACTACGTTTATTGAAGGGAAAAATCGTTCTTTTATTAGTTTTTTTTAATGGTTTTTTTTAGTTTTTTTATTATTATTTTTGGGTAAAGGGGAAAGCACGCGGTAAATTTTATAAATTTGGAATGAGCACTACGAGAGAGAAGGGAATATTAAATCAACTCAAAACATGTCCCAAGTTAAAATTTTAAATACTAATTGTATTATTAGACCTAACCAATGAAAATATGAAAGAACACTAAAAAACAGTTTCTTTTTACTTTACATTATTTTCCTCATCTCTCTCCTCTTTTCTTTAATTTTTTTTACATCTTCTCTTTTTTCATATCATCTTCTTTTTTCTTCACATCATCTTCTCTTTCTTTCACCTTATATTTTTTCTTTTCAAAAACATCAAAAAAACATCTCTATTGGAGATGATTTTATAATTTTGAAAGGATAGATGTTATTTTAGTCGAACGTTTGACTTTTTTTTAAACATTTTTGTCTTATATGATAGTATAAGTAGATAATGGTGTATTGATTTGATCACAACATTCAAACACTCAAAAGCATACTAAAAAACATTCTCATACAATCTCTCTTCTCCATACTTTCTAGTCTCTTATATCTTTTGAATTTTGATATGGCTTCCGAATCACACGTTCCAACCGATGTACCCTAGAGCGAAGCTATCATTATGAGGATTCTACTAACAACGATAAACAATGAACTTTAGTGCCATTTTGATTTATGTGAAAAGTCGAATGGTCAACACAAAGCTCGATGAAACACTTGTGGTATGTTTTTCAAGTCGTATTCAAACACGAATTTGAGAAATCATGTAATAAGATATTGTAAATAGTTGAAAAACACACCAGATCATGGCCAAACAACAATCGAAACCGATGGTGGCATATGAAATTTTGACATAGATGTGGTTCGGGAATGAATGACAAAAGTTCAGTTTTTTAAGAAGGCTTGTTGTTCAATCATTTCGGCAACCTTTGGTTGACAAGATTAAATCTAAATATGTCCAACTGCGTTACAATCACATATGTCGCACTACATTTAGATGTGATTGTTTAAAATATTCAAGCAAAAATTGATTTAAAATTGTTATTTGAAAATTTAAAAACTATATTATTCTTGTTGCATAGAAATAGTCCCCTTTTCTAAATATAACATAGAAGTAATGACGTTAACATAGAAGTAATGACGTTGAAACGAAAGAAGCAACATAAATAAACATTAAGAATATTTTTAAATATATTATTCGTCTTAATTTTAATGATTTTAGTAACCACTTTTTTAGATTGTTGGCTTGACATCTTTTTGATGACACTCTTGATGTAAACTAAAAGCACGTTGTTTAATGGTGTAAAAGAATACAATAAAAGTCTAATTAGATTTAATAAATAAATATAATTATAAGAGTGAATTGTAATTATCGTCTTTCAGGTTTATAGTATTTCAAATCTCGTCTTTAAATACAAAAAATTACGCTAAACATTTGTTCTGTGTAAAAAAGTTTACAAGTTTCGTCCTTTTTTGTTAGCAGTTGTCTATTTTATACGTTAGATAAAGTCACATGACACTCATATGTGAGTAAAATAGTCTTTTTATCTATATTATATATAAAATATCTCTTTAGGACAAATTGATCATTTAATACAATTTTTAACACTATAAAACATGAGGTAACAATGTAATAATTTATAATTTACTCTCATTTAATAAATTTTTTCTGATTAATACATTATTAATTCATAATAATAACTATTATCTTATTTATAATATTTTAATTAACATTTTAATATATATTCTTATAACTAGATGCCATTAAATAAGTATAATATTATAAAAAATAGAATACTTTAATCTAAAAAGATAGTTATAACTTAATGGAACTAAAAGTATGAGCTTTATTAAAGTGTTATCTTTTACAAATACTAACGTATCATTTATGATCATACAATATTCTACATTTATTAATAGTTTTTATTCAAACGCTTCTAACGTAGATGTTTTAATTGACATCCATGACTTATCAAATACCATATGTTCGATAATAATATCATGACTGTATAATAGCGAATCGGTAAAGCATATGTAGATATCCATGAGAATTCGAGTGCTTATATCATTAAACTCGCCAAAACAAAAATAACTCTAAAAACTATCATTGCGACATTCTTTTATACATTTAAAACGAACCACGGCTAAGTTAAAATTAAAATAAAAAAACAAGTAAATAAGAAAAGAATTAATTAAAAAATAAAATACTAAGTATTATTTAATTAAATAAAAACAAATATGTATAATATAAAAAATTTAGAAATTAAAAGATAAATTTATATTGTTTAGTTAAATAATGGGGAATAGGAATAGATGGTGGAGTGTGAATGCTTTAGAGTCTCAAAATAAACATTGTATCTATTTTCTTTTTGTTATATTTGGTTCTTCACAACCATATTATTAAGAGTAGAAAGTTTTCTATATAAAATATACAATTTGTGTGAAATATATAAAATAATAACAATCATTGATCTACCGTTAAATAATTCAGATTAAAATGAAATAATCTTGCAAGGAAGGGGCTTGTAGGGTTAGATTTGAAAATGGCTTGTAATTATTAACTTTTTTAAATTCTTTTGGATTTTTAAATGCGTATTCTTATAAGATATTATTTTTTTAAAGATACATCATAAAATTAAGCATTTTATTATCTTTAATTTAAGCATAATATTGATATATTTTTTTAAAATCAACATTAAAAAAACGTATATGTGTTGTGCGTATAACTTGTGTGATTATTAACTGTGTAATATAAACACAATTTGCGTAATTATTTTTTATTGATTGAGTAATTTTTACTTGCGTACTTATAAATATACCTTGCATATTTATATACCTTATATTCGTAATTATGACGATGACGAAATTACTTATCTCTTCCCTAATGACATTTATCACACCATGGTGACTTCGTACATTTCGCACATGAATTACATCTATGTATTATAATAAAATAAGGTTTTGAATTGTCACTTGTCATAATTTTAAATATCTCAAACTGAATTTTTCTACTTCTCATATTAAATATTTACATTAACAACCAAATATATTATTCAATTATTTTTTAGATTAAATAGTTTTTAGTAAATTAAAAAAAGTCTTTTTATAAATAAATATCTAAAGAAACATTTTTTGTATAACATAAACAATATTTCTAAACTATCAAAGTTTTTTAAAAATACAAAATAATTAAAAGTAGTGTTTTTAGATTTTTTTTGAACCATAATAATTAAAATTCAGAGTTATAATAATAATTATTTATAAAATGACATTTTCTTAAAAAGGTTTGATTAGCACAATGTTTTAATACTTTAATAAAAAATTTATACAAAAGTTTAAAGGAAATTATATAATTGTTTTATTACTTATAGTCATTACTTATAGGTAATTTTAATCGTAATATGATTTTATAATTAAAAACTTGTTTACTTACTATTTAATATTTTATTTATTTAATATGTGTGATACACAGGATACTAACTTAGTTTTGTATATAAACGGCCCTTATTAAGAGTATGGGAAAGAGATGGTTGGTTACACTTAGTTAAGTGGTTAAGTGGTTAGTTGCACAATTAGTATAAATACATAGTTAGGGTTATTGGTCTTCAATGGGATATCCTAATGGTAAGTTGTATACTCCTCAACCAAAATATCGTGAATATGATCATTTTATTCTAGAAAATCAGGTTTTATGTAAAACTAGAAAAATACAACATGATAAATTCCTAAAGAGTACGTCAAGACTATGGGCGGTGACATACAATAATTAAACTAATGCAAATAACATATGTTACATTACATCAGGGTCAAGCCGGTTCTAGCTTTAATGAGAAAATTTTAGTTACGTATCTCATCATAATTGTGATTAGTTTTGGTCCAGAACAAAATATTTGTTAACGATTGTATATGTGTTTTCACATCCTCATGCATGCATATGAAGTCATACATACATAATATGAAAAAGGAGAAATCAGAAATGCAATGTATCCGACTTCAATTCCCTATCTGTACTTTCAGTTATGACACCATATATATTTTAATTTGAGTCACTTTGAAACGTTTCGATAGAATCAACTAGTCAGGTAACAAAGTTGAGAATTTGTATGGTGGATAATAACTCACGTTATTGTCACTTTCTAATTTTTATTTGTGAAATTTTATACGTGGGAATGTGGAATTTTTTTAATATATAATATGACAAGGAGCTCTATTGACTTCATACCTACGATCGACTATTCGAGAAAGTAGTTAGAGCACTCACAGTGGATTCCTTAAAAAATTTTGAGTGTTTTTGGTATATTATATGAAATAGTTTTGGGTGGTTGTGAGTGAAAGAGAGAGAAAATATTATTGTGGATTGGTATATATGAAGAATCACTGTTTAATCTTTATACATTTTTTAATATTTTTTTAAATGGTTGTGAGTGGAAAAAAGAGAAAAAAGTAATGATAAACGTATAAAAAATATTATTTAATTGAAAATGAGAGAGAAAATGTTGTGATTTTTAGTGTAATTATATAGATAAAAATAAAGAAACTATTGTGAATGCTCTTAGCTAGACAACAAATTGGCTTTTAGAGTTTTAGGTCCTCAAATTTTAATACTTTATGGATTTTTGACATAAAAAACTTTATCGTTTGATGTTTATTATTCTTTTTTCAAATGTCACGGACAATATTGTATTTAAAAGTTTGATCCGTTTTAGTAAGTATAACTAGCATTAAACTTCTTACGTTGTGCCGTGGGGCGTAAAACCATACTAATTAACATCAATCGTACGTTTGCGTCACTGCCCACTAGATAGGTCCAAATATGTAACAAATGATGAAACATACGATTGCATTT
The DNA here is from genome assembly GCA_025506515.1 of Flaveria trinervia. Taxonomy (NCBI): domain Eukaryota; kingdom Viridiplantae; phylum Streptophyta; class Magnoliopsida; order Asterales; family Asteraceae; genus Flaveria; species Flaveria trinervia. The sequence goes on along the minus strand of CM046452.1, from coordinate 86,923,167 downwards.
GAATTATTTGGACATTCTCATATCGGTGAAAACTTATTTTACATTTTAGATTAAAACTTATTTTAAATTATAGATTACGTAGTAAAAAATAGAAATTAGAATACAAAATTTTTTCAAAGTCATGTAATAAAGCCTCGAACAATACAACTACTGTTGAAAAAATAGAATTAAAATATAAACGGATTTGTCACGGTGCCTTTTTAATTCACAAGGTGTTGCACATATTATTAATTCAGTTGTACAAAATGGGTTTGGCGTTCGGAAGTTGAAAATTTTAAAACTTCTTTAAAAAAATGTCATGTGATATTTTTAAAATTAGTAGAAAAAGATACGTAAGTTATAAGAAAGCATCTCCCGTTACAAATCTCATTTGCTTACGGACCCAATTGTGATGTATTGACTGGATGGAATTCATATTGAAAAATATTTCATAGTGCTTTATGTCAATAATAACATTTCAAATAATTCTATCATAGTCTTGAGACACGTGATTAGGTTATCCCGTTACCGTTTGAGGGTTGGAAATGTTTTAAAGGTATAACTCAACATTTAGAGTTTAACAAAAACATAACTACAAGATTGTCAGGGCTTTATTATCCGATGAGTTTCTCTGACCCACAATCATAAGGTGACAATAATGAGTAAAGACTCGGGTTTAACTAATAAATCTGGCTTAAACTAGCCCATCACAAATTATTTTGAATTAGTAGGCTCAATAGCAGAATTTTCATATGATCCAGTCTTTTCTGATGGAACCTAGAAATAACTAGAATTAAGCTACCCGTGTTGCGGTGTAGGCGTAAAATCGTGGCAAATAACATTAATGTCATGCCACCACTAACGACCACCAAGACTAAAATTGTGGTGTATTGATATGGAGAATTTAAATCAAAACGTAAAACATAGAAAAATATAAATAAATCGATCTTAGATTCGTGTGTTGTGACGAACCCTTCAAAAGGGAAAAATAGACGTAAATTATGTTGAACCACACACACATTGTGTTCTGTTAACTTACCAAATTTAGTACGAAACGTAAAATTATTGAATCACACATGCATGTTATGTCGTGTAAACTTACAAAATTTATTACGAAACGTAAAACGATGATTTACGAAATATGAAAAGTATATGGGAATAAAGTTGAAAATATAAATTTTATGAGATTAAAATTGAAATATATGAAGATGTAACACCTGGTTATTTTAAAAAGACAAGACATGAAGAATAAATAAAAGAAAAGCAATAAAGTCCAAGTGGAAGGACTAAAAGTGTCCAAAATGATAAATCTTTGAAAAGTTGATGTAAAGGTGGGCATGGCCGCCCACCCTCACTTCACATCACCATTTTCTTCGGTTTTAGAAAGAGAGAGCAGAGGAACTCTCGGCTGAAGAAAAAGAAGAAGAAGAAATCGAATTCAAGGTAAGAAATTCGTGGTTTTTAAGTGTTTATGACGGGTTTTATCCCAGTTATTTGCTTATGTGCTTATGTGCTTATGTGTTGTGTATGTGCTCGGGTGTGTGTGTGTGGTGTTGTTTTTAGGTGTTTGAACTCATTTGCAAGCGGGTTAGAAAGGAAGAAAACACCAAGTTGCACCAGGTGAGTTCTAGACCTCGGTTTTTACTTGTTTTAAACTATCTTTGGGGCTGAAAATGTATTAAAATGATTTTACAAAGTTTATGTATGTTTACCCGTATGTATTATGCATGTTGGATATTAATTCTTAGATGCTTATAGGTTGTTCTTGTTTAGAATAGCCTTGGTAAGCTTAGAACAGATGGGTTTGATGATTGGGTTCGAAAGCATCCTAGGCATGTTACACAAAAAGCTCATGCGCCTAGATAAGGCTTATGCGCTTGAAAATGCCTTAGAAGGATTTAAGTGTAATCCATGCGCCTGAACAGTAGCCCATGCGCCTAAGATTGTCTTAGAAATGTTTTAAGTATAGCCCATGTGTCTGAACAGTGGTCCATGCACCTAGAAATATTAGTCGGTTGACTAAGTGTAGGGCCATGCGCCCCAATAGTGCTCATGTGCCCAAGTGGCCCATGCGCCTAAGTGTTCATACGCCTGAATAGTACCCATGCGCTTAGAATTGGGCTGGAATTGACTAAGTGTCTAAACGTCCAGGATTCCCCATGCGCCTAGGCACTCATGCACTTGCATAGTACCCATGCGCCTTAAAATTGCCCATGCGCCTAAGTGTTCCCCATGCGCCTTCATAGTGTCCATGCGCCTGCATAGTACCCATGCGCCTAAGGACTTAGAATATTTTCTGATTTTTGAGGGAAAGTGTAATGTAGGCTTTGACTTGGGAGATTCTTGGAGGCTATGTAAGTTGACTTTTTGAAGTCATTTATGTTGTGATGATGTGATGTATGATTGTATGATATGTTCCTTATGATGAATGTTTGTCTTTCCTATGGCTTTACGTGTTATGTTATGAATGAATAAAGTATTATGTACGTAAAGTGAAAGATAATGAAAGAGGAACACGAAGTAAGAATGCATGCATTATTGAATGATGAATGAACGAAGAAAAGGCTTGCAAGCACATATTTGAGGTGAGCAACACAGTTGTTGCAACAGACTCGAATAGCGAGCTATCATGAAGTTGCCATGGGGTGAGCAACACTATGGTTGCAACAGACTCGGATAGCGTGCTATCATTGAAAGCGGCAATTGGGGTGAGCGACCCTAATGGGTGCAACAGACTCGGATAGCGTGCAAACATTTGTGCTTGTTCATGAGGAGAGCGACCCTGTTGTCGCAATAGACTCGAAAGGACGAACGTATAAAATGGACGAAGTTAATGAATGTAATGGAAGATAATAATGATATTATCTGTATGTACGTATGATGCATGATCACGAACGAATGAAAAGTATAGTTTGATTCTGAAAGAAAGTAAAGAATGGTTTTAACGATTGAAATGTATGTTTTATTTTAAAACTAGAACTCACTCAGCAACGCTGACTTTTATACGTTTTCAGTTGGCAGGTAAACGTTGCTGAGGATGGCACGAGGCGGCTACTCAGCTCTTTTGGATGACATTCTTTTGTTAATGTTTTTGCATTGTAATGCGAATGACTGATGTTTTGAAATGAACACTTGTATTAACTTGCAAAAGTATATGTAATGATATGAAAAGTTATTTTTTTATGTTTCCGCTGCAATATTTTCGTAAGGCAAATGTAATTATATGTTTTATGTGTGATGAGGATCCAACTGTAAGTGTCCCGGGAACGGGGCCTTACAGAAGAGTTTTGTGTTAAAAGTAAACAAAATCAAATTTGATAAGTTTAATTGTAAAAAGTGAAGAACTTTTTGTTAAAAGTGAAAAATAATTTTTTTTAAAAGCTCTCTATGCATAAGATACAACACTATTATACATAGAAAAGTTGATAAGTAGTAATATATAAATCTTTGTTATGGTTGTTTTCCCTCATAAAACTTTATGTTGTGACGGATCAATTTTGAATAAAGTTTTAAGCCAAATACAATACAGAAGTAATGATGTTGAAACAAAAGAAGCAACATAAATAAACACTAAGAATTTTTTTAATACATTAATTATTCGTCTAAGTTTCAATGATTTTAGTAACGACTTTTTAAATTGTTAGCTTGACATTCTTTGGATGGCACTTTTGAAGTAAACTAAAAGCAAGTTGTTTAATGGTGTAAAAGAATAAAATAAAAGTCTAATTAGATTTAGTAAAAATATATAATTATGACGCCATATTTTAATTTGAGTCACTTTGAAACGTTTCGATAGAATTATCTAGTCAGACAACAACGGTGAGAATTTGTATGGTGGATAATAACTCACGTTATTGTCACTTCTAATTATTATTTGTGAAAATTTTCACGTGGGAATGTGAAAATTTTTAATATATAATACGACAAGGAGCTCTATTGACTTCATACGATCGACTATTCGAGACAGTAGTTAGCTAGACAACAAATTGGCTTTTAGGTCATAAAATTTTAATACTTTATGGATTTTTGATCGTAAAAAACTTTATCTTTTGATATTTAATTTTTTTTTTCAAATTTCATAGACAATATTGTATATACAAGTTTGATCCGTTTTAGTAAGTATAACTAGTATTAAGCTTCTTACGTTGTGCCATGAGACGTAAAACCATACTAACTAGGATCAATGTCTCACAACTATTAGCAACCACTAACACCGGAATAACTAGTATTAAAAAAATCAAAAACGAAAAATATAAAATCGAACAGAAAGTAAACATGAAAAACCTTAATTCACACACGTGAAATGTAAAATACTAAAACTAATTAAGTTGATCTAAGGCTCCCGAGTTGTGAAATGTCGTTAAATGGGAAAAAAGTAGACGTAAAAACGTCGAACTAAGTACACACACGATGGGGCATGTTAACTGTAACATCCGCCATTTTTTCCAAGTTAAAACCCAAACCTGAACCTATTTTGAACTTCTATTATTAAATTATTTTAATAATTTTAATGGATCAAATGCATTAAATGTGAAATTTATATTGTGAATTATTCATTTATGAAACATCTAGACAACTTATAATAATTTATGGATTGTAAATAATTCTTTTTCACAAGGTTATAAAGTTTATTTATCATTTTATAAAAAATAATTAAATGGAAAAGTCTTATTACATTTATAAAGTTATAAAATAAAATTTTAATAAACTTATAAATCTTTATTAGTAATCATGAATTTAAATTATAAAGTGAAAATAAATAATCAAATTATAAAGTTTAAAAGCTTTACAAAAGTTATGATGATTAACAAATAATTAATTTGATATATTATTCAAATTAGTTTTATAAGTCTAAGGTTTAAATTGTAATTTATAAACCTTAATATAAAGGTTTCAAGCATAAAATAACAACTTTTAAAACCACAGGGACCGAAATTGCAAACTATATAAAAACAACCCAAACCGGCCCCCACCCCCGTTTTTCCGGCTGGGATCTCCGGCCAAACTCCGGCCACCTCAAAGACCATCGAATTCAATCGTTTGTTGACCCAAAAGCGTTCGTAATTTTCCAGCTGCGATCTCCGCCCAAACTCCGGCCACCTCAAAGACCATCAAGTTCAATCGTTTCTTGACCCAAAAGCGTTCGCAATTCCTCCTTGGACATGTTTCGAACTTGAATGCACTTATTTATCACATTTAAACATCGGTTTCAAAGTTTAATCGAAGGAATAACCGACGAATTAAATCTTAGAGTCGTTAATCATTAAACCGCACTAATAAACTAATTAACTCAACAAAATGATGATGATTGATGATGATGATGATTGATGATGATGATGATGATGATGATTAATGATGATGATGATGATTGATGATGATGATGATGATGATTGATGATGATGATTGATGACGACGACGACGACGACGACGGCGACGACGGCGACCGACGACCGACGACCGACGATGGCCGACGATGGCCGACGATGGCCGACGATGGCCGACGATGGCCACGATGGGCGACGATGGCGACGAGGACGACGATGGCGACGAGGACGACGAGGACGACGAGGACGAGGACGACGAGGACGACGACGACGACGACGACGACGACGATGACGACGATGATGACGATGACGATGATGACGATGATGACGATTGATGATGATGATGATCACGAGGAGAGTTGGTTATGCAAGGAAAAATAATGCACGAGGAGAGTTATCGAGTTTTGAGTCAATTAACGGGCTTGATAATGACGGATGTTGTGTAGTCGCCGGCGGCCTCGACATCGGAAACATCTTACAAACGCCACTCTCTCTAGAATGGAAAGATCAAAACTAAATGGGAGAGAAAGAGACGATGACGTGATCGAGATAAGAGAGAAAAAGATACAACAACATCTTGCTCCACATGCATCAAAAGTAATAAATAGGATTAATTGTTCAACATGTGACAATCAATATTACAATCAACTAAAGATTATTACATAAAATTATTTATATTATTTGATATATGCTAATTTTATACTTTACCTATAATTTATACGTAATACATATTACCGAATATCTGTTTACAACTATTACTGTTTCTATTAACTTATCAAGTCAGTATCAAGTAGCTCACACATCTTGTTGTTTACACATCATAAGGCAACCCAAAATAAAGTCGGCCATAGGAACAACCGAACGGACCAATTAAGTGTCTGAACCTAGCCGTTTAGAAAAAAATGCCTGAATCCTAATTAGCTCGGTTTTGATCGGTTTGTTTGTGAAACCATGCATTTTAAACTTTAAATCAGGTAAACATTATGGGCGTGTATTATATTCTACTATCTTAATAAATTACTTGGTGAAGATTATATTTGTAGAGTTTTTGAACTAAATGGAAGCTAGAGGCTACTTAGTAGAAAGGGGTAATTGCATATGTAAGTACACGACATTGGCATACTAAAGCAATATGTAAGTACAAGATTTTTTTAAAAGGAAGAGAAAGTCTATCTAATTTTTTAATTATTATATAACTAAACACGCAAACACGTTGATCCCTTTATAAAAACAACCACTGTCATCAGTAAACATCAGTACTTCAAAAGTCTATGTGGACATATAATATTATAAAATTATGAAGCAAAAAAGAAAGCGGACATTTAAGCCATCACATTGGCAACGGGTTGTGTTAATCTATGTTCCTTTTTTTAAAGATCACCTGCTGTTTGATTAATTATTCCTTGTGACTGCTAATTAAATATCTTTAATAATAACTCAAGTGTCAACAATATCTATAAATAGTTACGTTCCCTATCGATCTTTTATCAGTCTATTAAACGTTAGAGAGCAAAAATGGCTGAACATCAACAGAAACCCACATTAGAGACTAATAAGCAACATGACATGCTGCTTGGTGAGGTAATTATCAACTCGGGTGCACCAGGGAGTGATTCGGGTGTTGATACCAAACTCGCGTGGCTGCGATCACAGATTATAGGCGAGTTTGCTGAGATTGAGACTTCCTTTGGAAGACGAAAGCTTAGTTATGCAGATCATACGGCCTCGGGACGCTGCCTTCGATACATTGAAGACTATATCATCCATAATGTTCTTCCCTACTACGGTAATGTATCATCTTTCTTTGGTTGTATTTTAATTAATTAGTTTCATTCAAGAATGTTTTTATCCTTCTTTCTGTTTTTTTTTCTTTTTGTATGATTTTGGGTTTCAGAAGCCTCAATCCAAGCGTTGAAAGAGATATGTGGCGACTTCACTTTACAACGTTGATGCCTGACACCACTAAAAATACATCGTTTTTTAACAACTGGTTAGTTGTTAGAAGTTAGTAACACCTAGTTAGTGTTTGAACCTTGGATCTCCAAGACATTTCACCTCCACCTTGAACCACTAGGCCAAGAGATCATTGCCACTAAAAGTTTGATCAGTCAAAGCTGAGGCGTTTTTGTGTCAACGCGATAGACCACACAAGAAAAACCTTAAAAAAGCATGCATATAACAGGGGCGTCTCAACAGTCCTATAGGCTCAAGGCGACTAAAAAAATTGGGTCCCCCTTTCATGTTTGAGGCTTGAGATTGATAACTAATAATGTCATCAACTAATCAACCAATAACACAATTATTAAACAACTAATGGGATAACCCAAGTTTGAATACGCAAACATGTATATTAAATCTTGAAACACTTCAATTTTTTATTATAGCATATGTATATGAATCGTAGAGTACATAAAAAGTCATTTTGCAACGATTAAAATTATATAAGATTAAAAGTAAATAATATTTGTTTCTCTTTAAAGTATAATTATAAAAATTAAACACCTTTAAGAAGGTATTATAACAATAAATTTGAAAATCATTTTCACACTTTATTTAATGTAATTTATTTTATGTAATGAACTTGATTAGTTGAAGCATGTTAAGGTTTTAAAGAGATTTTTAATCAAATTAGTTTGATCAATGAATGTTGGCCGAAGCCGTTGAACCAACAAAGATGGACCATGTTGAAAAAGAGAGTAAAAATTAAGTGAGGGCTTAGAGCATAAAGACTTAAGTTTGAAAGGAAAAACAGCTAACCAAAGCTAACCAAATCATCTATATTAATTTTTTGTATCTCTATTTTAATCTTGGTATTCCAATAAAAAAAGTATTTTGAGATGATACGTGTCAACAGCACAAGTATCCTAATAAAAATTTTCTCGTCTCTTTCTTATTAAATAATACTTTAATTACTAATGCTATTATTTAACACTTTTTTGAATTTAATAAAGTAAGAAAGAGATCTATTTATTAATTTAATTTCTAATTAGAAACAAATTTAAAACAAATTTTGAAAAAATAATATAATTTTTTTATTACTTATAATCATTTCACATATATAGTTTCAATTAAATACCATTTTATAATTAATAAACTTTATTATATTAATATTTTATTTATTCAACTCGTATAACACACGAGTTTACTAAGGCTAGTCAATTATATATATATATATATATATATATATATATGTATAATTAGGTTATAAAATTGTAGGACTCATAACTTTTGGAGGCTAAGGCTCGTACTTATTTAATAAACTCAAAGACTCCCCTGGCATATAGACTAACAAAATTTAAAGTTTAGACACAATAGCTATCTTTTCTTACAGTGTAGTGGCTTGTGATCAAGGTTCATTTGGTTAATATTTAATTAATTTCGTGTTTGATTTTGATTTTATATATGATAGATTATCTATCATGTGGATTTCTTGGCTTTTCATATGATGCAAAGATATCTTACTGGTCGCAACATGTCATCAATAGACCAAGCCCAAAGGTTATAAACTCAAAGAGAGTTGAGTACCTTAGCTACGTGTGCATGTGTAATGAATTTACTCTACGAAATCTAGGTGATAGTGTTAAAAAACATCTGCCTTAGCTAGTTTCAATATTATTGTATCTAGCTTTATGTATGTAGTTGTTGGTCATATGATTTAGAATAGGTAACTATTTTTAATTTTTTTAGCGGGGAACACAATCTTTAAACCATATATACTGTTTTTAAAACTACCACATATTCACTGAGGCGGACCCATAAATTTTTTTCTCCGGGGTCGGTTTTTCTTCAGTTTTCGAATAGACGTGTATATCTCAACTCAATGTTGAATTTTTGGTTCCGGGGTCGGTTTTTTTTTAGTTTTTGAATAGATGTGTATATCTCAACTCAATGTTGAAATTTTGGTTTGGGTCAGGTCAGACATACAAAATACATTACAATTATATTATAAGACATTTGACAAAAATACGATTTCATTAGAAAAAACATATTACACTTTATACTTGTTTACGTGACTTCATCTTTTAAAAAATATCCAATATATTATCAATCGAAACCTTCTTAAAAATGTCTTTCTCTTAAAAATCTAGCAAATGCAACATTGTTTATGGTATTCTTCTAAAAAATTTAAAGATAACTAAAGAATGTTAATAGATTAATGAAATACGTGTTAAGTGTTTAGTTAAATAAATGAGCTTAGAAATTTTATACAACATAGACCTATTGGTGTTTATTCTGATATTATTTTTCTTAACTAAGTGAACTATTATTTTAATTTTTAGTGGGTTAAACATTCCAATAAAAATAGGGTTTAAGGGTCGTAAAATGTTTTATAATGACCAGTATTAAAAAAATACACGAAGTCAATAAAAAATCACCAATACACATTATACAAAAGGGGGAAAATCTGCGGGGTCGGTTGACCCCTCCCCTCCCTTCTTAGGTCCGCCCATGCATATTCACTTCGTAAAATTTAAATCTATTACTTTTAATTAAATAATAGATTTAACTTTGGTTTTACTCTATGAAGTTTAACGAATCTAACTTTTTTTCAAAAGATAAAAAACTCTATTACCTTCAATAATTTCATTAGTTGTTTAATTTTATTCCAAAATTTCATGAATTGTTTTGATTTCAAATCAATTTACCTTCAAATATGAATCTTTTGCGCGGAAATTAAAACAATTGATTCAACTTTTAAGTTGAAATTGATGTATTTAAACTGCAAAATGAAATTTAACTTTAAATAATATTTATCATACGATATTTTGGACAGTGTGTATTATATAGGTTCAAGTTCATTAGTTGTTTCCTTCTAGCCATATGGTAACCATATGAATATATATACTAGCTTTAGTAACCCGTGTAATATGCGGGATGATAAAATATTAAATAGAATGAAATTTTGTTATAAAATGATAGTCTAAAATATTAAAATGATTGAAATTACATATAAATATTTACTATACATGATAAAATAATGATATCAATTTTCTAAGCTTTTGTATTTAAACTTTTTAATTTTTCTCAAAAAGAAAAATTAAACATGTTTCAAACCAAACTGTTTTAAAAACATTGTCATTTATCTCTCGGTATTAATTATTATTTATTAAAAAAAACTCTACTTTTAAAAAATATCAATTATAAAATATTTTGTATTTTTTTTAAAAAGTTTGATGTTGTAGAAAAAATTATTATCTTACAAAATTTTGTATTTAAAGATATAGCATTAATAAATAGACATGTTTCTTAATTTATTAAAAACTATTTATAATCTAAGAAAATTAAATGATATTATTAATAATTAATTTAATTATTTATTAAAGAATTAATTTTAATTTTGCTCTCTAAAATTTGACAAAAAAACTGTTATCCTCCAGCAATTTATAAACACCATTTTAGCTCCAAAAGTTTTATAATTTGTTTTAATTTCAGTCCAAAAACTTATTATTTTGGATTAAGTTTAAACAAGTAAGGAAAATTTTGGACTAAAATTGAAACATTTATAAAAATAGTGGAGTTATATTGATGTTTATAATCTTTTGAAGTAAAATGATTATTTTGTCAAATCTTAGGAAGCAAAACCGAACTTAATTCTTTATTAAAAAAGACAAGTAGAAAATTTTTGATAAGAAGTTGTCATGTGTCTCACGTAGTTAAATTTTTATTATAATAAAGATCATTCACATTATGTTCCTTAAACTTTTGTGAGTACATTCTTGATATGTTATGGAATAGTTGTTAGTAGTTGTATGTGTCGGGGAGAGAAAATATTATTATTTATCTGTATATTTAAAGAAACAACATTCAACCTTTTATAAAAATTTTAATATGTTTGAAAGTGATTATAAGTAGACGAGAGAGAAAATATAATGATAAATGAATAAACATATTATGTAATTAATAATAATAATTTTTAGTATAACTAAAAATATTATTAGAAATGAAGTGTTAATGTTTAAGAAGATTCAAACAGAGACGGTTATATATTTAGAAAACAAATAATTACTTCCTTAATTGTTTCCGTAGGTTCTCCCCTCCTTTGCCTGCTCAAGAGTATTTTTTTTGGGTTTATGGTTATTTATTGTTTTTTAATTAACTCGTGGGTTATATATTCCTTTAGGAAGAAAATGTACTATAGTTTATTCTTATTTTCCTTTAAAACATGATATTAACTAGAAATTAAACCTGCGCGTTACAGCGTATTGCTAACTTTATAAGACGTATAGCAACAATAACGTTAACGTAATTAAATGCATAAAAATGTATAAATTTGTTACGTGTAAGTTTTAAATATGGAAACATAAACAGAAAACACCACTATGTCCCGCATGTTGCAATATAATAAATAAAAGAAAAGTACTTTAAACGGACAGAACATAAAAAAAACTAAAAGCATAATAATAAAAAATAAATTCATACCGCAAGGTTGAGCACATATTATCCGGGTCAAATAGTGAATAAGATGGTGGCACATAGCATTCGAATTTATTTGATAGAAGAAAACAGGAAGGGATTCTAATAGAAATTAATCAAGAGAGATCAAAATTAATGATTGCATCAGATAATTTTTAATTTTAAAAATAATTACTATTTATTATGAAGGAGAAAGAAAACAAAGAGATCACAACCGGAAATTGATCCCAGCTCCATTGATTAAGGAAAGAAGAAACTAACCATTGGAGCTTTATGTGACTGGAGATGGTTTGTAGAAAGGAAAAAGTAAAAATAAATAAATAATAAATACCACCGCTTTACCTTTCAAGATATAGTATATAAAGTATATAATTAAGCGGGTAGCTATATTTCAATAATCATATTTTATGTTCATACTTCGGCTATCATTGCATCCTTTTTTGGACCCATAAAGTGCAACTACACGTTATACAAATATTTGCAGATAAATAAGTAATTAAAACTGACTGGACTGTGTGAGTTAAAAATGTATTTGTATGACTTTTAGCTAGTATTTGACATAGTTATAAGTTTTGACGGTTAATAAACATAGATTAGCATAATATATTGAAATTTTGAATTTGCCGTGAACTTGTCATGTCGGTTTAGGTTCATGTTGACAAAAAGAACTGGTTACATATGTAACTGTTTGAAACTTTTCAGGTAACACTCACACATGTGACAACTATGTCGGTCACCGGACCATGCTAATGGTCCAGCAGGCAACTGAGTTTGTAAAGAAATGCTTAGGAGGAACCCAAGATGACGCGCTCCTCTTCTGTGGATCGGGCATGACCGGGGCTATAAAACGACTTCAAGAAGTCTGGGAATCACGACCCCGTCGGTTTTAAAGGAGAGAGTATTGAGGTCATGTGTAGGAAGTGAAGAACGATGGGTGGTGTTTGTAGGTCCTTACGAACACCACTCTAACCTCCTCTCATGGAGGCAAACCCTAGCAGAAGTAATAGAGATCGGGTTAGACCAAGAAGGAATGATTGACATGGATGATTTGAGGCAGCATCTAGAGTTTTATCAAGGCTCGGGCCGCCCAATGCTTGGTTCATTCTCTGCTTGTAGTAACGTTACTGGAGTTTGTTCGGACACTCGTTCTTTAGCTCGCTTGCTTCATGAGTCTGGAGCCTTTGCATGCTTTGATTTTGCAGCAAGGTACGTACGTACGTAATTAAATATTTTTCATGCCCCAAATGTATGTGTTCACCAAGTAAATGTATATATTGTCAAACTGTACATGAGTTTTATGTCCTTTGTAATTAAACATATCCATTGCAAGCCAGTACGATTACGCCACGATGGTAAACGTGGAGGTTTTTGATTGGCCCTTTGGATATGTACAAGTGGACAAAAGGTTCATAGAAATGTTCTTAACTAAAACATACATTTTGGTGATTTTCAAATCCCCATCGTCATGTATAGATTGTCACAACTTAATCTAACGTTGAATGTATGAATTATATAAGTGGTCCGTACGTGGAGATTGACTTGAGATCAAGTGAAGTTGATGGCTATGATGCCATTACCTTAAGTCCACATAAGTTTTTCGGTGGGCCCGGATCACCTGGGATTCTATTGATGAGCAAGGCCTTATACAAACTGAAAAATGTGCCCCCTTCAACATGTGGAGGTGGAACTGTTGATTATGTTAATTGCTTCAGTGAACAGGTACAATGTATTCGACTGGATAACTATATACATAAAACCCGTCAAAGTATATTATACATTAAAGTGTTCGATGGATTGTATCTAATCGTTATCTACAACTTATAGGATACTATATATGTTAATGACATTGAAGAAAGGGAAGACGCTGGGACGCCACAAATTATTCAACGAATAAAAGCAGCTTTAGCCTTCGAGGTTAAAGAATACATCAAATGTGAAGATATTAGCAAAATAGAAGCTGACTACATGGAAGGGCACTGGAGAGACTTGTCAAACATTCTAATCTACGGGTGTTGGGAAATACCAAAGTGGAGAGACACTCAATTCTATCCTTCCTTGTATACACAACCACAAGCTCTAATACGAGAGACAAACCTCTTAATGGTGCTTTTGTTGCTAAGCTTCTCAATGACCTTTTTGGCATCCAAGCTCGAGGAGGATGTGCTTGTGCAGGACCATATGGCCATTTTTTGCTTGGTATCGATGAACCACATTCGCTTGCAATTAGGTCTGCAATCAAATTGGTACGTAAGAGTATACTTTACATTTCTTCATATCAATTATGTTTGTAAAATCCGATATGATAAATTTTTCTACTTTCGGGTTCGGTAACATTTTCGTCCATCTACCATCATTCTAACTTCTTCGTGTGCTTTTCAAACTAGAGGCGGTTTCTATGATTGATTGGGTGCATCTTTGCCTTCATCTTTACATTTACATTTAGTTTATGAGCACTTGTATCAAAACTTGAATCTATTCGAAGAACCATGGCTTTGTTACATAAGGGCATTCATAATAGCATATTCTTTTCCATCTTTATACTTTATTTAAATATCATATGTATTTATATTCATCTCTAACTTTTTTTAAATCATCTACATCCTATTCTTCATTTTTTATCTTACTTACAAACACCTAATTTATTATTGTTTCCCTTTCTAAAATACTCATAACATATATAGAGATTGATGAATAGTGGATTTCTATATTTAAAGAATCACTTGTATACAAAACTTTAAAAATTAAAGATAGGAAAAGAGATAAAGATACTAAAGAAGATGTAAAATACAAAAAATGTCTTAACAATAAAGATGAAGATGAATATAGAATTTCTACTGTGAATGATTTAACAATAGTTTGGGGTTGTCATCGAAAATCATTAAAAAACTTTGAGCCTTGTGTGGATAGGAAAAAACAGGTTCTTATAATATGAAGTTAATAACTCATATATAAAAAAATTTAAACCCAGAATGAATAGAACGATAACCTAGTTCGATCATTCGATCACACTGACCTCTTGTGTTTCTATCGTTTTTTTATCAACCCCACCACATATCACAAGTTGTTTTCTTTTGATTTTATAATGCATATAATTTTAGTAATGGGTAAATAGTAATGCGCTAAAATACTTTAAAATGTTAATGAACTCTAATGTAAAATAGACTTAAAATAATTAAATGTTAATGGCTGGGTTTAACAAAGTATATAGGCTTTTTCTTTAAAAAAAATATACAAACATGTATATAATATTAAAAAAAAAAATAAAATTCCAAGCCCGAGGAGATCGTGCACTGAGCGGTCGCCCAACCAGGCTCTCCTCATGGCCAGCCTTGCAATATTTTGTGAACTATGGCATGAGTTTGTAACACACATACATTCAAATATTTATATTATCTTTTACCTCCATTGATAGGGATATAATGGAGCTAAGATGGGGTGGACAAGAGTAAGCTTTCCTTACTACATGTCTAAGGAGGAATATGAATTCATTATAGCTGCAATTGAATTTGTAGCTGTTTATGGACAAAGATTTCTTCCCCTCTACCACTTGAATTGGAATACAGGTAGTTGGACTTTCAAGAGTAATAATACTTTGAATGAGACTTTTCACGAACAGAAAGATTGTGATCTTTGTGCTTCATTTTGTCATTATATACCAAAAGCAAATACTCAACAAAAGGTGGCAAAAATGGATAATGTTGACATGCATGCATTCTATATAGAGGCTGCACAACATATAGGGAACATGCTTCCACAGTTCCCATCTCATCGTACACTTCCAAAGGATATTGATCCCAGTTGTATCTTCTTTCAAGTGTAGTTTCAAATCTGGAAGCTGGATATATACACATGCTAAGATATTATATATTTTGGTTCATACTATTCACATTACGTGTCTTTAAAACTCTTGTGGAGAGAGTGTTATGTAAGCATCACATCATTAATAAATTTATCGAGGGTGATAATATTATTGAAAGATTCAAACCAGAAATATAATATGGCAATATATAGTTAGAGTTAACTAGTTTTAAGCTCTCTCTGTTGTAGTGGGGAGAATAAAACGTGCTAAATAGCATCAATCGACACACTTCCGTTAGCGACCACTAACACCGAAAAAATTCGTATTAAAAAAGTAAAGAAACAAAAAAATTAAAACAAACAAAACGTAGACGTTAAAAAGTTGAACCACACAGACGAAACGTAAAACATATAAAATAATAAGTAAATCAATTTAGCACAGGTGTACGTGTTGCTACATGCAGGGGCGAAGCTTTTAAGGGGTCCGTAGAGTTAAATTTTAGCCCGATATTGTGAATTTTTGGCCCGGTAGTGTAAATTTTTATATAAATATCGAGTTCGCCCCCCTAAAAAAAAATTTCGCCCCCGCCCCCCTACCAAGTTGATTAAGCTCCACCACTGGCTACATGGCCGTTAAACGGGAAAACAATAAGTATAAAAACGTTGAATTACACAGGCATGTTGATGCGTGGTTACTCGCAAAATCTAAACTAAAATGTAAAATGAAAATTTTCTTAGCGGCAAGGCGTTTAGTGGTTAAATTATCTTTGAACCAACATTTAATCAGGACAACTAAAATCACAGCCACCACCATCAAGAAAAAACAAAAACATAAAACAACCGACTCAAATCTAAGAGATCATCATCATGGGGACAAAGCAAAGAGGGTCAGAGGTAGTCTTCCTCATATTCGTCGCCAACAAAACACAACTTAGTGTCGCCACGGCTGCAACCGCAGTTGTCATGTCAAGAAGTAAGCCACCATCATCGTCGGCTTAAAAAACATTCAACAAAGAAAGACCAAGAAACTGACACTGTCCCATGCGAAGATGGACGGTAATACGGTATAAACATGGAGAATGTTATAATCAAAGTGGTTGTGGACATTTACCCAAAATACTATATCGCCAACGACAATGCCACTAACGACAAAGATGAACGGTATAAACATGGTGACACGATGGTGTGTGTGTGTATATATATATATATATAGAGAGAGAGAGAGAGAGAAAGAGAGAGAGAGAGAGAGAGAGAGAGAGGGAGAGAGAAAGTAAAGAGTAGAGAGAAGTAAGAGAGTCTACACATACAAGAGAAATGAGTAACGAGTGTGTGTGTTAACCCAAAAATAGATGCAACCCATAAAACTATATTACAACCCTCACATGCACAACACATTAATCAAGCATGATGTTTAAGTTGTTATGCAACAAAATGTTGCTTATTATATTATTATTTATGTATATAATTTGAAACTTCTAGATAGCTATAAGGAATTTCTAGCTTCTTTTGTGTTTTGGCCATAAAGTTCTTTGGTTTGTATATTTGATCTTTTTTGATTCATCATGTCTTATGACACATATTTATGCTTATATAAAAGTGATTTTAGTGATTACAATTTATACTTATAAAGTTCCAATTAATGATTTGTTATTTATAACCCACCATGTTATTTAAAAACAATTAATCATATTATTAATTACGACCCTTTATGAAAAATTATTTAGATTGGTTAGGGTTTGCTAAGTGTCGATCAAAGGATATCATATCACAATCACTTGGTACTTATTTAAAACTAGAATTATAGAATGAATATGAGTATTTTTATTGCAAATCTTTAGCAAAGAAGTTGATCAATCCCTTAGTTAGTGTGATGCCCCTCCAAAGGGCGCGAGTTAAGGTTCCGTTGTTGTTGTTGTTGGAATTGTTTGCATTCAACATATGTTAAGTTTATTATGTTATATTGACGTTAGTTATTTTTTCTATTTGCTTGATTTCTTAGAGTTACAACTCAGAGGGATAGTTGTTACAGTGTTTTTATATTCTAGTTTTTATGTTTAAATCCGTGATGCAACTACCTCCGCAACACGCATCGGGACATTTATAACATATATAATAACACAAATATTGCAAATCAACTTTAGAATCTAACTTAAAAAGTTGTACATGTGAAATTTGTAAAGAGAAAAAATAACTCAACGTGATTTTTGTTTTTTCTTACATAACAGTCTCAACTGTTTTTCCTCTAAATAACAAATGCCACAATATTACTTCGCATGAATATGCCTGTGCTCTTTTAAACGCATTAATTACATGTCATTGTTCTTATGACTCTTTAAGTTCATACAACATTTGTAATATTGTGATTTGTTGTTAGTTGTATATCTTTATCCAGTATGATCATCTTAATTTCTGTTAATCACTTTCAGCGTCTTCTATCATCAAAGCCTGAAGCTTTCTTAGATGGATTCTTGACTTACAGCAACATCCGCAAGGGATCTGTGACTGTGACGTATGTATGATTGGGACTCCAATCACTATTACATAATTGATTTTATGAGGCGGCGAAAAATTGCATTTAAGGCGGTTTTTAGCCGCCTCAAAAAACAATGCTCTAAAAAATCATAATATCTTTTGAGGCGGTTTCCAAACCGCCCAAAAAATTTCAATAAACCGCTTTGATATTTAATTTTCAAATAATACTTGTTGAGTCGCTTCAAAAACTCAGAAAAACCACATCATTAAGAAATATTTAATTTTTAAATAATTTTTATTGAACAGCTTCTAGAAACCCTTTCATTTACTTTTACAATACTAAAAAAGAGAATTATGTATATTCCAAGTGCACATAAACAAGAAATTAAGCAAAAACTTTCTACAATTATAAATTATTGTATAAATAATGGATACATTTACATAACGATGTAAAGTTACATTAAGAACTTCTCTTCTGGTAAATCCTTGTTTCTTTTCTGAAATAAAAAACAATATATTTAAATTAGAAAGTGTATTAAAGAACTTGATATTCATAAAGTGAATATAAGGACCAAATCAAGCGTAATACATGTTTGGAGTGGTGAGTTCCAACAAGAAATGGGTAGTGTTCCTGCGGTGAATATAAACCCTTTCACAACAGTTAGAAAATATAAATCTTCAATCCAGAATATAGGGCGACATAATGAAAGCATAACACTAATTTATTACCTGAAGATCCACAGGAATACTAACATATGGTCTCTCTTAGCCGTAAGTCTGTCAGAAAAATCAAGATGATGCCCAATTAATTTATTAAGCTCACAAAAATAAATAAAAAAACTTACCTTGCTACTTCATCGCATATGGTTAACGAGGCGAATATGATCAGCCATATGCAAGCTCCAACGGTGGTGTACTCCACCAGATATGGGTAGAAAGAGGAGTCGATTTGATATAAGCTGATTTGGATGTTAGCATCAACAAGACATGAGAATCTTCCAGGATTTTCATAACTTTGATTGAGTGTATGTTTGAGATTGCTTATTAAAATGACTTTTGATTTTTTAGAGGGGTAAAAATACAAAAATACCTCTCTAAAAGTCACCCCTCCAAAAAATTAAAAGTAGATTTAATAAGCAATCTCAAAAATGCTTTGAGTATTAAAGGGAGTAGCTAGGGGTTGAAAATGGCCCATCAACTTGGGGCGGAGAGAAGAGAGTGGGTTAATTAGGGTTATGGGGAGGGAAATCAATTTATTTGTGAGGAGAACTAAAATATTGGGCGGGAAAGATGGAAATCCTATCGTGGGTTTCTTCTTTTGAGGCGTTGTTCATATAACCGCCTTAAAAGATTATTTTTTCAAGCGTGTTTCTGTAAATCGTTTTAAATGTTTTCTTTTTTGAGGCGGTTTCATTTTTAAAACCGCTTCAAAATTTATATTTCAACCGCCCCAAATAAGCCTTTTTGTACTAGTGAATGGCAGCTTCTATTGCTCTCAAAGTTCTTATTTCTGAATTTAGCAAGCGGCCATACAAACTCTCTTTTCCATATTGAATAAAAAAATATAGTAACGAAATGTTTTCTTAAAAAAAACGAGTCTCAAAAATTAAACATTGTTTCTTTTGTTATATTTGTTTCTTTACACAAAAAACCATATTATTAAGAGTGTAAGAAAGAGATGATTGGTTACAATTAGTCAAGTGGTTAACTAGCTAGTTGCATCAATTAGTATAAATACATAGTTTGGGTTATTGCCTTCAATGAGATATTTTGGTGGTACATTGGGTACTCTTCAATTAAAACATCGAAAATTGTGGGCGCTGGCGGAGCATTATGAGGAGAGGGGGGTTCTGTTTTTTCGTCCATAGTGTTAAATTTTAGCTCGATATTATAATTTTTTGATCCGGTAATGTACATTTTTATATAAATATCGAGTCCGCCCCCTAAAAAAATTAGTTTCGCCCCCGCCCTCCCTACAAAAGAATTAAAGCTTCGCCACTGATTGTGAACTTGAAGCAGTGTATAATATAATGATTTTGTTCTAGAAAATATAGGTGTTATAAAACTAAATTCTTCTACCGTTTAAAAAATACAACACGATAAATCCTAAAGCGTCAAGAGTACTATAGCCGAGTCATACAATAATTAAACTAATACAAAACATATGTTATCAAATTGCCCATCCTAACATCAGGGTCGAGCCGGTTCTAGCATTAGTGAGAATATTTTAGTTACGTATGTCCTCACAATTGATAATGTGGATTTGAGTTTTGGTCCGAAACAAATGATTGATAATGATTATGTATGTGTGTGCGTACACGTACGTATAATTTAGTTGTAAGCAATTCTTTTTCTAATCATAAAACTAGGAAAAGTAACTTTTTGATCATTCATACCATCATGCATGCAGGTGTATGTTGTTATACATACATAATATGTAAAGGAAAAATGCAATGCCTCCAACTTCTGTTTCGGTGGTTTTATTTTATAATGATGTATTCGACATTTGATTATCTTATTTTTATGTAGGGTTTGGGTAGAAGAAGTATTATTTATTTTCTATATATAATAAAAGATAAAAGAGGTTATTCATTTGTTAATATAAATCATCTTATGTCACATGTCAAAATTTTAAGCCAATCTTGTCATGTGGCAACATCTACTAATCTATAATTTTTAAACCAATGTTTGAAATTTTTATATGTATAACAAGTTAACAACTTGAATCACATTTTAAGAAAAAAGTTATTATTTTTTTCAAAAAGAAAATAATATTAGAAAATCATAGAAAAACATAATATGGATATGATACACCTAACGTTAAGATGTAAAATAAATTTTGACGAATATGAGTATTTGTCGAATATCATTTAAGATACGAAAAGAATTTCCAAAATTAATTATAAAAACATGATGTAATTTACAAAATTATGGGTACAAAATTTCATACCTTATATGTATGTTGTTAACATATTGATATATTATTTGTTTAACTCGTATGATATTAATGTATTTAGGCTAGCTAGTGATCGAAAAGATATTTTAATTAGACTCGCAATCAACTAATCAAGCAACAAGTTGGCATTGAGAATTTGTATAGAAGATATGTGATAACTCACGTTATTATAACATTATATTATTATTTGGTAGAACTTTACATGTGGAAGTTGTAATAACACGACGAGGAGCTCTCTTTGACTTCATCCGATCGACTATTAATCCAGACAATAACAAATTTGGCTTTTAGGTCATCCTATTTTAGTAATTTATGGTTTCCTTCTTGACGTGAAAGACTTGATCTTTTGCAATTTATTATTCTTTATGAAAATGTTATAGATAATATTAGATAATACTGTATAAAAGTATGATTTCTATTGAGAATTGTTTGAGGATAATAATTGAGTGAAAAAACAATGAATTTTTTTTCTACCTTACTTTCTGTAACTCAATCAAAATGTTATTATCTTGACGAAAAAAGTGTTTGCAATGTTTAATATTTTTAGTTTGATCTATCTTAATCTGCTCTTTATTCAAATAGTTTTTCTTCACCAAATTGTCCAAAGCGTATGATATTTTAAATTCAATTGTAGATATCATGCCGGTCATACCCTTGTTCTTTTTTCTTTTAGCCTTTGTTTGGCACGTTGTTGTAAGTTTTCGATAAGATCTTCACTAGTACCCTAGAAAATTCAGTATTTATTCGAGAAAAATGATAACAATTGAGAAGATCAAATAAGTCTGATGGTATAAACCTTCAATTCAAACAAATTCTCAGATAGCTGTGAGAAATCCGGCTCGCCCCATTTCTCCATTTTAATCATTTTTTCGGCGAAATACCTTACAAGCTTAGAGTCACTTACAATATCTAATTGTGGGTGTGAAAGTGATTTGTGATATAGTAGGGATAGCTTAGTTGGTATAGTAGAGGATTGAAAGTCCTGGTGTCACCGGTTATGAGTCTCTATTCTATCAGTTCATTGATGTGAATACATATTCATTAAGTATTCATAAATTTGACAATCCCAATGAATCTCTAACTTTATTGTATTTTTTTCTATACATAATAAAAATACAAATCATAATACAAATGAAACTTTAGTTACTTTTTCTAGTCTAGAATAGAACCTTGAATCTAGTTGTAGAAGTGAAGTTTAGTTTTTTTTACCATTCAATGAGCATTCTGTTTTTAATAACAAATGAGAGCAATATAATCCCTACTTAGAGGTCATGCTAATCAACTTTTAGGTATTAAAATATGTTTTAAATATGGATTGTTATCATAAAAGATTCTAATATATCATAAGATTCATATTAGTCGATTAGCTAAAACTTCACGGTTGGTGCTGATCATGGGCATCAATAGCTAGCAATGTTCTATCGCCAGTAATAGACAACTAGTTTTTTTACTAATCGCGTACTTCAATGAAAAGTACGCAGTATGATAAAATATAACAGGTAAAATAGCTAGTTATCTTCGAAAGGTTGTCTGGAATTTTTTGTTAAAATAAAAAAGTTAACATTTTTTACTTGCCACATTTTTACCAAATGACTATTTTCATTATAACAAGTGGCTGTATTTTCTAACTCTAGATATCCCCTAAATAGTAGCGTGTTAGAATGAAATAGTTGTGAAAATAATTCTTGAAAATTAATTTAAATTGATGTGGATGAAAATCTATAACAATCGGTCTAAAATAAAATTTGTTGAGATACACATAAATATAAGATTTTCGCAACGGTACATATTCATAATCTATTAAAAACCAGTAAGTAAATTTGATGACTTGTATTTTCTCGCGGTTGTGACAGGGATGTTGAAATTAGTAAAGCTCGTTTTTTACGATTTTTACATTAGTATTTACTTTTTGGTTTCAAAAAAGTATAGTCGTGGCAACTTTTTGGCAAAAAGCTTATAATAGAAAATAAATCGTAAAGTTTCAAAACTTTGAAATAGCATTAACGATTGTTTGTTTGGGCTTCAGTAATCCATATAATATTACGTATAATTCTGTTTTGAATTATATATATATATATATATAATATATATAATATATATATATATGTATGTATATATATGTGTGTGTATGAATAAAAATAAACATGTCAAAATAGTATATTAAATATTATAAAAACATCAAGTGTTAAAAGTTATAAGGGAAAAAATATATGGCCGAAAATAATTATAATATTAAAATAGTGTATTTTAAATCACAAAAAAAATCAAAAAACAAGATGAAGTAACCATGACGCATATGCGCGTTCCAAGTAAAAAATGTAATAGAGAAATTCTCAGCATCATAGGGTTGATCGTTAGTGGCGTATCCAAAAAATCTTTTCATGGGGCGGGAACTTTTTAAGGGTTGGTTGACTAACGTGGTAATGCTATATAATAATTTTTTCAAACCATTTCGGGTCCATAACGTGTTGGATCGGGTCGGCTCATTATAAAAAAAAGAAGACAATCAAACTAAATTTAATAAAACCAACAAAAACATATCAAATGTCATTACAAAAACAGATTAAATGTATAATATATCTAAAATTGTTCTGTACGAGATTTCAATTTATGAAATCTTTCCATAATAACATATAGGGAGATATTACTAAGTAAATCTTTCTTCATAAAACATATGAAGTTATCACTTAAATTTTCATCACTCATCCGATTACACAAATCAGATTCACCTACTTCATTTTCAAAAAACATCTTTCAATTGTTGTGGTTGTTGTCACACCCCCGCTAAGAGCGGAAACACGGGGGCGTAACGAGACGGGAATCGTCATAACACATGGTAAGCGATAGAGATGCAATAATAATAATGATGACAAACGTGTCATGACAACACCCGACAACAAGGGGACTTGTGTCGTGTTTAGTCAGTATTCACGACAACATAGCCATAAGCATAAACATGATACATAAATCATAATACATAGATGATAACATTGTATGCAATTCCCACAACCGGAAACAAGTTACAAAGTATAATGTTGATTGAAATAGATACATCAATTGTTTTCAAAATGACAAGTTTGGCCCGAAAATGCATCCTAGGGTCTCCACTAAGGCAACACACCTAGAACCTCAGCTAGCATGATCACCTGAAAAGATATGCTCAAAATGATCAACAAAATTATTGGTGAGTTCGTAGGTTTAAAGTAAATAAGTAATTGATGTTGTATAAAGTTGTTATAGAATATTGTGCATATAGTTATAAGTAAGCAAAATCACGTGACAAGAGCTTTACAACCAAACCTAATGACGTACACAAAGAATCTTGTCGGAATATATTCACCAAGGCCCGTTCCTGGCTTTTGTTGGTACTAACTAGTATACCAACACGAGGGTGGGGGTGTCAACCCAGTAGTACTACCAATACCTAACCGTCGGTTCCACACTGGAATTAAATGGTTGCAAGAAAGAACCACAAACCAGACTCAAGCATGTATCAGATAAGTACCCACAAAACAGTAGCACGTTGATTCCAAGTATGTAAATATATGTATATTGTACAACATAGAAAACGGGCGAGCATACTTTTCCCCCATGTTTGTAAATGTTTGTAAAGTAGTATAAGCACAAAAGGGGCCACGAAACTCACATGTTTAGTGGTAGGTATGAAAGATCAGATTCCTAACAGTTGTATGCAGAGAACAGTCAAACACCTATTGATAATTATTGTTAAGCATTAATGACATGTATAAAGCGTATAGTAATGTTTGGTCGGTTCGGGTTGTATCGTTTCGGTCGTGGGTAGCACACACACACAAGCGGACACACGTATCAGATCTTATGTAGATCCAAGTACTACGAGTAGTTGTCATTGCTTATGACATCCGTGAAATGATCTCGTGGTTATGAAAGATAGCACTTGTTAAGTATTTGGAGTTCCAATTGGATTGTCGATAATTGTAAAATGTTAGGTTGTTTTCAATTGAAATAGTATGTGCATGTTGATAGCGTTGACTTTAATCTTTGTGGTCAAGCAATGACACTTTTACTGATGTTAACTTATCATCATCAGACAACTCAGTCGCATGACATCCCTAGTCGCATCCTTACGAATCAGTTTCAATCGTACGAATCAGCTTCATTCGTACGATTGAGTATTCATTCGCATGACTGGCATTCAGTCGTACCACACAACACACATTCGCACGACCCAACCTCCATGCGCACGAATCAACCCTCAATCGTACGAATTAGTTACTTTCGTGCAATTGAACCTTCATTCGTGCGATTGGACTCCAGTCGTGCGAAACACGCACAATCGCATACATTCAGTCGGTCACTGGCTCAATCGCACACACACTCATTCGATCGCACGACTCAGTCGCATGACGTCCCCAGTCGCACAACTCAGTCGCCCGAAAAACACAATCGCATGACTCAGTCGCACGACTTACCCAGTCGCACGGCTCAGTCGCATGACAGACCCGTCGCCTGAACTGCAGGTTCGCGGCTGTAGAAGTGCAGAGCAGCCTTCGGCTGCTCCGAGCACGGGTTTTACACAACAAGGACCTCCATAAACACACTACAAACATCCACAAACATGAAACACAAGCAGAAAGACCTCACACGCACCCACACGACCTCATGTGTTCGAGTTGAACCCGAACACCTGAAACCCTAGTTTGGACAGCCGTGAATAAGCAAGGAAAAGGGACAACCAAAGTCGTCTACCTGCTAGAATAGAGTAGACTAGGCCGTAGATGGAGTCTAGACAACAAGAACAAGACCAAGCGGGTTGGATTCGGTGCTAGAATGAAGAAGATGTGAAGAAGAAGCTGAAGAGGATGAAGATGAAATGAGATTAAGGGCTGGAATATGGGCTTATATACCCAGCCCAAGTTTGCAAAATGACGAGTTTAGTCCCTGCACTTAACCCTCGAGTTCCCCAAAATTGTTTCGGTTGGTTACGACCTTTAAATGTTCATTATATTAAGGTTAAATGCGTGTTTAATGGTAATCGATAGTCAAAAATGGTTTTATTAATGACAATGGTTGAAATTAAAAGTGATATATTTGGTGGTAATGGTGATGAAATTCATAAAAGGTTTATGCTTAGCACACGTTCTCGGAGGAAGTACATGCACAAGGGAAAATAAAGCAGACATGATTCCTTAAAGCAGGAGTTCATGAAGAAAAGGAAGAATAATTAAAATAATTCTATGCTTATTTATGTCGTTCGACGGACCTTAAGGTGACGGATGTCACAGTTGTAATGGGTAATATGAGAGCTAGCTTCAATAAATGATATGTCAATCTAATGAAAGGTGTTTCTTTATTTGAATCATTAAATGCACAAGACTTGATAAACCATCCAAGTTGGCAAATCGACTATCCACTTTTAAATTGTCAATATAGATCTCAAGTTCAACCGGAAGTCTTCTTTTATCATTTTCATCAAAATCATTCGGGTATAACTTGGATAATCGTAGTATTTTTAAACATCAAACCATCAAAATTATCACAAGGACTCAAACTACTCAAACAAACAAGTAAGTTGAATGTTACCTCGTTAAAACGATTCTCAAACTCTTGTATTTGCATATCTAAAACCGCATTGAAACAATCGTACTCAAAATACAAGCGATATGTGATATTTGTTTTTTTTTTGTCTTGGCTTCTTTGAGTTAATGTACTTATCATCCATGTTTCTCACTTCAAGTTTATATTTTTCACAAAAAGAGTTAACATTATCAAAGAGCACATTGAAACCCTCCATTCAAAATTTCTCAAGTTGGCGTTTGGTAGAAGAAACTAATAAAACCATATTCAACAAATCTTCATCTTTTCTTTGAATACTTTGAGACAATGTATTTGTGATATCTAGAATATGCCACATCAAGTGTAAGTAGAAGATAAAGTTGTATTATTTTATTTCCGATTGAAGTTCATCCGCTTGTTTGACACTTACAAGATCGACATCCATTTCTTTAACATATTCAAGGACTTCCATAACCGATGAATATAAAGTAATCAAAGAAGAAAGAGTTTTATAGTAAGAATTCCAACGTGTATTGTGACATCTGTCACCTTAAGGTCTGTCGAACGACATAATTAAGCATAGAATTATTTTAATTATTTTTCCTCTTCTTCATGAACTCCTGCTTTAAGGAATCATGTCTGCTTTATTACCCTTGTGCCTGTACTTCCTCCGTGAACCTATGCTAAGCATAAACCCTTTTTACAAATTTCATCACCATTATCACCAAATGTATCATTTTAATTATAACCATTGTCATTAATAAAGCCATTTTAAGCTATCAATTACCATCAAACACGCTTTTAACCTTAATACAACGAACATTATAAAGTCGTTTTCAACTGAAGTAAATTTTGGGGAACTCGGGGGTTAAGTGCAGGGACTAAACTTGCCATTTTGCAAACTTGGGCTGGGTATATAAACCCATATTCCAGCCCTTAATCTCATTTCATCTTCATCTTCTTCATCCTCTTCACCTTCTTCTTCACATCTTCTTCATCCTAGCACCAAATCCAATCCGCTTGGTCTTGTTCTCGTCGTCTAGACTCCATCTACAGCCTAGTCTACCCTATTCTAGCAGGTAGACGACCTTGGCTGTCCCTTTTCTGCTTATTCACGGCTTTCCAAACTAGGGTTTCGGGTGTTCGGGTTCAACCCGAACACATGAGGTCGTGTGGGTGCGTGTGAGGTCTTTCTGCTTGTGTTTCATGTTTGTGGATGTTTGTAGTGTGTTTATGGAGGTCCTTGTTGTGTAAAAACCATGCTCGGAGCAGCCGAAGGCTGCTCTGCACTTCTACAGCCGCGAACCTGCAGTTCAGGCGACTGGGTCTGTCATGCGACTGAGCCGTGCGACTGGGTAAGTCGTGCGACTGAGTCATGCGATTGTGTTTTTCGGGCGACTGAGTTGTGCGACTGGGGACGTCATGCGACTGAGTCGTGCGATCGTATGTATGTGTGCAAATGAGTCATGCGAATGAATGAATGCGTGCGATTGAGTCAGGTGACTGACTGAATGTATGCGATTGCGCGTGTTTCGCACGACTGGAGTCAAATCGCACGAATGAAGGTTCAATCATACGAAAGTAGCTAATTCGGACGATTGAAGGTTGATTCGTGCGCATGGAGGTTGGGTTGTGCGAATGTGTGTTGTGTGGTATGACTGAATGCCAGTCATGCGAATGAAGACTCAATCGTACGAATGAAGCTGATCCATCAGTAAAAGTGTCATTGCTTGACCACAAAGATTAAAGTCAACGCTATCAACATGCACATACTATTTCAATTGAAATCAACCTAACATTTTACAATTACCGACAACCCATTTGGAACTACAAATACTTAACAAGTGCCATCTTTCATAACAATGAGATCTTTACAAGGATGTCATAAGCAATGACGACTACTCTTAGTACTTGGATCTACATAAGATCTGATGCATGTGTCCGCTTGTGTGTGTGCTACCCACGACCGAACCAATACAACCCGAACCGATCAAACATTACTATACGCTTTATACACGTCATTAATGCTTAACAATAACTGTCAATAGGTGTTTGACTGTTCTTTGCATACAACTGTTGGGAATCTCGATCATTCATACTTACCACTTAACATGTGAGTCTCGTGGCCCCTTTTTATGCTTACACTACTTTACAATATTTACAAACATGGGGGAAAAGTATGCTCGCCCATTTTCTATGTTGTACAACATACATACAATTTACATACTTAGAATCAACGTGCTACTGTTTAGTGGGTACTTATCTAATACATGCTTGAGTCTGCTTTGTGGTTCTTTCTTACAACCATTTAATTTCAGTGTGGGAACCGACGGATAGGTATTGGTAGTACTACTGGGTTGACACCCCCACCCTCGTGTTGGTATACTAGTTAGTACCACAAAATCCAGGAACGGGCCTTGGGTGAATATATTCCGACAAGATTCTTTGTGTACGTCGTTAGGTTTGGTTGTAAAGCTCTTGTCATGTGATTTTGCTTACTTATAACTGTATGCACAGTATTCTGCAACAACTTTTATACAACATCAATTAATTATTTACTTTAAACCTGCGAACTCACCAATAATTTTTGTTGACCATTTTGAGCATATATTTTCAGGTGATCATGCTAGCTAAGGTTCTAGGTGTGCTGCCTTAGTGGAGACCCTAGGATGCATTTCCGGGCTAAACTTGTCATTTTGAAAACAATTGTTGTATCTGTTTCAAACAACATTATACTTTGTAACTTGTTCCCGGTTTGTGGGAATTGCATACAATGTTATCATCTTTGTTATATGATTCATGTATCATGTTTATGCTTATGGCTATGTTGTTGTGAATACTGACTAAACATGACACAAGTCCCCTTGTTGTCGGGTGTCGTCATGACACGCTTGTCATCATTATTATTATTGCACCTCTATTGCTTACCATGTGTTATGACGATTCCCGTCTCGTTACATCCCCGTGTTTCCGCTCTTAGCGGGGGTGTGACATGTATCCTCAGGCCTTGAAAATAGCATTTCTTGATTTAATCCACTTTCGGTAAGCTTATCTTGTCGTTTGAAAGATGCACTAACGACATTTGTTAGACACCCTACCATTTTGTAAAGCTTCCAAACACTTGTATGTTTATGCGCAACCCCAACAACAACAAATTGTAGTTGATCAACAAAATAATATACATAGAATATGAAAACGTTTTCTTTTAAAATTAATAATCTTACACCATTAAACTCGCCTAACATATTAATTGCACCATCATAATCTTGGCCTCTAATATTAGCCAAACTTAATCCATGTTGAGCAAATAAATTATCAATAGCATATTTAAGCGTCAATGCGGATGTCTCCATCACATGAACAAGTCCAACAAACCGTTTGTTAACTACCCTATACTTATTCACATATCGAATAACCATGACCATTTGTTCTTATTTGGAAACATCACTTGATTCATCAACTAATAAAGAGATAACATCACCATCAAGATCTTCAAAATTTTGTTTTAGTACCTCTTGAGCAAAACAATATCTTGTTGAATTTTTGAACATGTCATTTGATTATTACCGGATGCATTCCTTAAGATAACATTTCTAAGTTCTTCATTTATTTCATGCATTAATTGTCACACCCCAACCTTGACGGCGGAAACGTCGAGATGTGAGGGTTAAGATTGTTCACAGTCACATAACGCTATATTAAAATGTAAATATTATTATCATAAGTCTTGAAATGGAAATACAATCATAAGTCTTATACAAGAAATAAGTTTAACATAACATAACATAATGTAACTTTTTATTTCATTATCTAGGTCCAAGTCCTAGATTATAGCATGCTTCAAAAGGTTCACTTTAAACTTGAGGTTGATCTAAAACATGATAAAAATAAGAGTCAACTAAAAATAGTTGGTGAGTTGCCAAGGTTTTCATACATAATATGAAAAAGGTTACAAGTAGCAATTCATGTCATAGGTTATAAGCTAGTAAGGTTATAGAACACATATCGTTACAACCAAACCTCGACTTAATTACAAGTATAAAAGATTGGCTAAGTGTATTTGGTTCCCTAGTGCACAAGCATACGGCTCCTAGGAGTCGGCAATATATCGACTTTAGCACCAAATAGGCTTGTCAGGCCCAAAGATCTAAGACGTTGCCAGGCTAGCAATAGTTAATGATTGTAAACAAACTATGTATCACATATAAACACTTACAATACACAAATAACCATGACATAATAATAAGATGAATTGCAGGTGCTTACAATTCTCAAACGTTAATAAGTGTACAATGTATAGATAATCATGTTTCACCCCAAAGTAGTGTGAAATAAAATAAAATGGGGCAAGGAAAACTCACTTGATCAATAAGTATATAATAAGGATCAATAAGAATAATATATGCCGTTCCAAGGTAAAACGTCACAAGACACCTAAATATATAAATATTACAAGATTTAGGTTAAGGTTTATCAATTAAACATGAACTAGGTTCCTTAGGATTTAAGAGAGTTTTGTAAGCCAATTTAGTTATTAATAATATATATATATATATATGTATTTATTTTGCAAAATAAAAAAATATTCTTACAAAATTGTAAATTCATTGCTATTAGTTTGAGTATCATATAACTTTAATCGAAGAAGGTGTACGATTTATTATTGATTCAAGTAAAAATTTAATTTTTACATAGACTCATTCTTATACAATAATTAAAATTAATAATTAAATATTAAGGTATTTTTTTATAAAAATAAATTTACAGAAAATCATTTTGTTAATTTAAAGGTTAAAAGTTTATGAAAATTATTTTTTTGTAATTTATAGAAATTTTCTAGTAAAGATTTAAGGCCTAAAAAAGCTTTTTAAAAAATAAGAGGGTGCAATTGGAATTGATAGAAGCTTTAGACTACTTAGACGTTTGATTATGAATCATTTAATTTGGTTATTATTGAGTTTTAATGGTCGAACGGCTATATGGTTAAAAACGCTCGGTTAATCACTCGATCGGGTTCATAACCGGCGTTTAAACGCAATTAAAGTCCATGATTGTGTTCGAATCGTGTTCAAGAACGGTTTGGGGACGGTTTTAGATCAAAAAACATCGTTTTTTGGCGGTTTTGGTGCCTCGCCGGACTTGGCCGGAGCCCGGCCGGCGAGGTCACCGGAAAAACGGGGTAAAGGGCGGGTGGTTTGGGGTTTTGATAAATTACACCTTTGGTCCCTCAACTTTGATTTTCTATTATTTTATGCATAAAGTTCTATTTCAAGTTTCTAAAATGACAAATTAACCCTCAAACTTAATTTAAGTTTATATTTTAAATACGGTTAAGTTTAGTAACCCTTATAAATTATAAATAACCATATTAAAAGTAATCTTATTATTACTAATACTATTTTTCATTATTATTACTTATTATTATATTTACTTTTATTAATATTAACCTTATTATTATTATTCATACTTAACATTTCATAAAAACCCAATTACAATAAAGAATAAGCACAAACAACACGCAAGTTTTAAAATTGACAAAAATAACCCTTGTAAGAGTAAACGAAGTTACTTTTAGTTAACGAAAAATCGAGATGTTACATTAATTCTAAAATTCCAAAAAGTTTCCTTTATTTAATGAATCATTCGATTCATCATGACCGCGAAATGTTTCTCCTTGATTCAATAAATTTTTGGCAAACCTTATAGAAGCACCTAATCTAAGTCGGTATTCATACCCTTGCTTTGAATCTTGCTTTCTAAAGGCAACTCGTATCGATTGATTTTCACTAAGCAAATCATCACATTTTTTCAAACATTTATTGTGCAAACTATTAACTTCACCCACGTGTTTAACAAGTCTTTCTTGTTTTTTCCAATCATTAAAACCATCAGACACAAACATGTCTTTTGAATCTTCATAATATCCTTTAAACAAGTAGCAACATAAGCAATACACACGATCATTCTTTATACCATACCTAACCATCTTGGATGAGCATCATACCAACTTTCATTAAATCATTTTTAATTCTTTATCAATCTTTGTTTGTGGGAATATAGTA
This sequence comes from Flaveria trinervia, assembly GCA_025506515.1. Classification (NCBI taxonomy): domain Eukaryota; kingdom Viridiplantae; phylum Streptophyta; class Magnoliopsida; order Asterales; family Asteraceae; genus Flaveria; species Flaveria trinervia. The sequence goes on along the minus strand of CM046452.1, from coordinate 86,890,627 downwards.
CTTTTTGTTGACATGGCCCTCTAAGTAAGTATGCCTTTTTAATTTCATCTCGTTGATTAGGGTTATATGATGAGTGGTTTGCTATCAGCGGAGTCTGAGGGAAGTGTACCCACATAAACATATTCGGGTGTTTTAGATGAAGGCTCTCCAAGTTCTATAATATGTCTAGTAATTCCTATGTTAACCCAAATTATATCATAATCTTAGACTCTTAGTATTTTACAGATTACAATATACAATATAAATATATGATCATATGTTAATTTTCAAACCCTACTTTCTAATAAAAAATTAAGAAATATAAAATTACACACATTACCTGGCTAAATTTGGAGGTCGGAGACTTGGGATCAGGTTGTCGGAGAGCTGGGTTTGTCGAAACATGCTGGGCTGCAGGATGTGAGAGTTTAGGCAGGGAGGAGCAGGTAACCAGAGAGCTGGGCTGCGGAAGTTCATCCGGGCAGGAGCAGATCGCCAGAGTTCAGGCGGGTAGGGGTAAGGGTAGGGGCAGTCGGTTTAATAGGCTGGGGCCTGGGGGTTTGTGGAGAGTTAGAGATAATTGTTTTTTTAACTAGTTAGGGATGTGAAAAGTGAGCTGGAAACTTAAGAGTTTGAGTTTTAAAAGAGTGTTTTTATATTTTGTGAGATTAATATTATAATGTCTATTTTTTGTAAAAGTAATAATTATAAATACTAAAAATAATATTTAAACATTGGGTTAAATTTTAAATTTTGGGCTTGAAAGATTGGGTTTAAAGATTTAGTTTATAATAAAAAAAATCATTTGAAAGATTTCAATTAACTGAACCACCTTGATCATGACTTTTATTCTATTCATTTTAAATAGCTATAAAAAATAAAACAAAAGTGGTGTGATTGTGAACATATAAATAATTCAGTAGTTTTAAATTATATAAATCAAACGACTTGATCAACATTACCAATTGGTGTATTTTCATGCATGTATCATCTATAAAATAACCAAAAAAGTTCTTGATATATGATAAGACATATGTCATAGATATTATAATAAGTATTATTTATTTTAATCGAGGGCTAAAATATCAATGTACCAACACGTAAGAAGAACGTATAACTTTGACAAGCAACAGTGATGATATATTGATATCATGGTCCACTATGAAAGTAAAAGTGATGAAAGCTGGTGTTAGAAGTTGGTTGTGTATGGATTGAGATTGTATATGTTCCAATGGTGAATAGTCTAATCACTAAGCAGCCCTTGTGGCTGCTGAGATTCCATGTTTCAATTGCGGGATCAACATTGTGCATCAATGCCGGTTTCAAAGAGAGAGATGGAGAGAGTAAAGGTTGAGAGAAAGAGACAAAAAAACGACTTCAATAAAAGATTTCAGAGTTAGATCAAAGAGCAATGTGTTGTAGTTCATGTAAAAGTATTTGTAGTTCTAGCTGATGTGAGGTGTTCCATCTATGAGTGATTCTGATTTGGAGAAGGCGGTTCAATCTATGGTTGGTTTTAAAATTGAAATTTACGTCATCGGTAACACCACTTTGAGCTAACCACATTTATAATTGGGAGAATTCTCAAAAATGCTTATTTTGTCATCTTTTTTCCCTTAAAACGTCCCCTCTAAAAATTTTCTACTCAAAATGTCCCCTGGTGACACGTAGGACCGATAAATCCTGGTCTATTTATGACAGATCACAACTGTATAATAAAAAAAATTAAAATTAAAATTAGAAGGCTAGACATAATTATTTTTCATTCTTGATGTGTAAAAACATTTAAAAAAAACTATAGGCCTGAGATATAGGTAGTTAAACAAGTTGTTTTCGTGTTTGATACATGTGGTTCTCGTATAATCTTTAACTTATTTAACACGATAAAACCTGTTTTGTTAGCATTGTTGACAAGGTGTTGCGCCACCCTAGATAGGGTGCGGTCACCTGCACGACCACCCTCTTAAAAACTGACACTTGGTAACAGACTCGCCGCGTGTGAAATAGAGGTGTGTGACTCCAAAGAAGAGTCGGTCGCCCCTATGCCAAATGTGATGTGATTTTAATTTGAATTTAATATTATACGTCTTTGCACCGGTTTGTTTTGCTTTTGTTTTTACTTAGTTTTGCCTCGTGTCCACGTATATGGCTTCTTTTTCTTTTTTTTGGTTTGTACAATTTGTCGTTTCGCATTCATTTCCATTAATAATTACAAAATGATTATCAAGGGCAGCAAATGGATAATGGCGAAAGACTAAGGCGATTTCTCAGGTATCATTATAAAGGTTATTTAAATTAGTGTGAAAGAAGATGGTGACAAAAGAAAATTGGTTGGAACTATGAATAAAATTTGTTTTTGTTATTAACTAGCAAGTTCACATACATGTCTAAAAACATATCGCAACATTTTAAGTGTAATAGAAAGCTTAAAAAATTAGGCTTAAAATGTGTCATTCTAGGCTTAGACGGATCACAACAAATCGAGATCGTGTATGTATATGTGTGACATCAAATGGTATAAGAATATTCACATATGAATAATCTGATGGAAGAATTGCAAACATTTGCAGAGTTGGATGTACCATGATGAATAAAAATAAAAATGATGAACGTGAATTTAATTGATCGCAGGTACTAAACTGATAAAATGATATAAAAATAGGGATGAAAATAGAAATTTACTAAAGGAATTGACGATTTTGCCCTGGTGGTAACGGATGTTATCTACGGATTTGGACGGTATAGTTGTTTCAGCAATATTTTTGAAGCACAGGTCGTGAAACCATAAAAATAAACACAAGTACTAAAATGATAAATACAAAATAAAATCAGAGATATAAAAACATCTTAACCCTTATAATTAAATATGATGCAAGTCAAAAATAAATTAATGCACAATTGTTTTAAGAAAACTAAGATAAACAAAAGGAAAGTGGGCATTAAGCCGCCACAATAAATTCCACGTTGACAACCTCTCATTGACAAATCGTTGTCGTGTGCGTGTAATCTATGTTCCTTTCATTTTTTAAGGGTTTCAACTCATAATTCGGCCGAAAATTAAATTTAAAGATTTAATCAAATTGTACTTTTATCTTGAAAATTATAAAATTGGAATGTATTCATTGTATGTTTGGTTTTGAAGTTTAAAAATTATAAAGTTAGTCCAAACTTTTATTTAAGTATTATATTTTTTGTTATCTAAAGTTAAATTAAAAAATAGTTTAAACTTTATAAAATGTATAAAAACTTAATGAAATTGATGTCAGGGATCAAACATGTAATGATTACAAAAACATTTAGACTAATTTAACAATTTTTAAAATTTAGGAACCAAGCATACAATCTAATCAAATTATTATGCAATTTTCTCTTAAAATTATGTCTATGGTCCATCCGCCTTAATAAGAAAATATTTTTTATAAAAATCTTGTTTTTTAAATAATATGATTTGTAATTATTTTGTTTGTTTTAATAAGACCGTTTTAAAAAAATTCACCTGTTTATAATTTTTTTTAAAAACAATATGATTTTAAAATATTTTGTTTAAAATTATATATAATGTTTTAGAAAATTTCATATTATATAAAATTTTAGGTTTTTGTTATTTAGATTTTAATTAAAAGTTGTTATTTTTAATTTCCTTCATAAAATCTATTTAAAAAAAAGCTAGTTTGATTTAAAAAAAGAATAGAGAAAAGAGAGAAACATAACAATTAATAAAATTAATATTTAATAAAAGAGAGAAATTTGTTTGAGAATTTAAATTACTATAATACCATTTGGAGACAAAATTAATGTGTGGATGTCTAGAAAAATAACAAATGGTAAAAACATAAATTAAAAAATGACAAATGGTTAAAAAACATTATTTTATTAGAGGTTATAGATTTGACCTACATGCAAGTGTCTGATCCAAAACTTCATTCCTATGGAGTCATTATTTTTTTAAATACTCCAAATATATAGGCGTGAACATAAAAAAAATTCAAGGTCGATTCGAGTCGGGTCAAGTAGGTCATATAATAAAAGTATGAGATAATAATAATAACATCATCATCACAATGTAGAAAATTATTTAAGTACGAGAGTATCTTAGATTTTATCATTATTGGGTAATTAGTGGGGATTAAGAGTGGGCTTAATTTAATATAATTATAACTTGGGCTTTACATGTATTGGGTTTAGTTGGAGTATACTTATTAGTTATTTAATTAATTAAGATATATTTTAAAGTTTGAGTTTATTTTTTTATAATTGATGGAGTCGTTGTTCAATAAAAACATTGTTATCACTCCAAAAACTTATATATCTACTTACATATACATGAGAAAATTCACTGTATCCTGGTGACTCCAGTAGAAAGATATTTGGTTTGTCTCTGTCTACACATGTTGTTTGAATATTCCAGGTGGCAGCTACTTAATAAAATTATCTCTTTAGTAATAAATATAAATGTCAACACCATACTTGTATATAAATACTAATGTTCCCCATCTTTTGTTAACCGTAGAGAGCAAAGATGGTGCAACAATATCAACAGAAACCCACATCAGAGACTAGTGAACAACATGATGTGTTGTTTAATGATGTAATTATCGACTCGGGTGCACCAGGGAGTGATTCGAGTGTTGATACCAAACTCGCATGGCTTCGATCACAAATCATAGGAGAGTTTGCTGAGATTGAGACGCCGTTTGGAAGACGCAAGCTTAGTTATGCGGATCATACGGCCTCGGGGCGTTGTCTTCGTTACATTGAAGACTACATTATCCAAAATGTTCTTCCCTATTACGGTAATATATCATCCTTTCTTTTGTTTGCATTTTATTAATTGGTTTCCTGCAAGAATTTTTTTTTTATTTTGTATGATTTTGGGTTCCTCAGAAGTCTTCACATCCTAGTTCTATAATCATTAATCAACATTTCGTCAATAGACCAAGCCCAAGGTTAACTAAATTCAAAGATAGTAGACTAGCTTAAGAAAAAGGTTATACCTACCCCTTAAACGTGATGAATTTACTTTTGAAAAATGTATTAGCTAGCTATCAATATTATTGTACCTAGCTTTATGGAAGTAATAACTGTTTGGTCAATGTTTTCGCGACCGGATCGAACCGGCCGGTCCGACTGATTCGATCGGGGTTCGGTCCGGTGGCCGGTCCGGTTCGCTACGATTCGTTTTTTAGGGGTCGAACCGGCTGGTTCTTCCCGAACCGGTGGTCGGACCGGGAAACCAGACCGGTTCGGACCGGTTTTTGAATTTTTTGTTTTATTTTAATGAGTAAAAACATGGTGTTAAACCATAAATTAGTGTGTTTGATATACATATATAGTTCAGTTTTATATATAATCATAGAATATATATTATATATAAATCATATATAAATTACTTATATTTAACTACATATATAAATATAATTAAAATATAGTTAAATCCGGTCCAACCGGTCTGGCCGGTCCGACCGCCAAACCAGTAAGGCGTCCGGTTCGACGTCCGATCCGGTTCTGAAAACATTGATGTTGTTCATGTATAGATCAAGGAAGTCAATATTTAGTATTTTTTATTACGAACACACAATCTATATCGTATATATGTTTTACTTTTAAAATTATCGTACATTCACTTTAGAAAATTTAAACTTATAATCTTTAATTAAATATTATGATATTTTACTATCAAAATGTTCCAGCGATGTGGATGTTATACATGTTCACGTTCATTAGCTGTTCCCTTCTAACCATACGGTAGTTTCCAATTTCATGTACCTTATTTATATTCAAACAAGAACAATTAATATTCAGAACAAACAATTACACGTGTAAACAAGATAAGCCGAGTCCGAACAAATTTAGGATCGTGCTTGGCTCGTTTTGATTTAAGAGAGTTTAAGCACGAGTTTGGCTCGTCTAAAGCTTGTCAAACTCAAGATTGGCTCGGGCTCAGCTCGTCTATTATATAACTGTAATTTTAATATTTATATTTTTAATTTTTGAAATGTTCAAAATTATGTATCGTATATATAACAATGTACGAATTGTTTAATTGTTCTTATCTAAAACTTTATATATAGTATAATTATTTATAATAAATAAATTAAATAAATTAAATTAAAAATATATTAAAAAACTCGTTTAGGTTCACGATCTAGCATGAGCTCGACATGTGAAGCATAGACATAATTTAATGAGCTTTTCTTTAGACTTAGGCTCGACTTATTTTGAACTTTTTATCGAGTCGGTCTTGAATAACTCATGAGCGGTTGTTATTATTTTTACCCATGCAACAATTACTTATTGTATTGTGTTCGTAGATTCTCTCCTCCTTCTCATGCTAAAAATATATTTTATTTGGGTTTATAATTAATTTTTATTTTTCATCAAACCTTGTGTGTTATATATTTCCTATTGGAAGAAAACTAAGAACTATACCCGCGTTTCGCAGCAGTCTTAGGAAACCATTAAACGATTATTCACGGAGGGTGGAGTTCCATTTTAAGTTATCAAATGTAGATGTCACGGAGGTAGTTAAAAATGAAAATGAAAATGAAACGGAAATACTCCTCGATATATACGTAGCTCACTTTTGAATTAAATACTTATGAAAATATATATAAATAAATAATCATGTTGTAAGGGTATGTATGAAAACAGCAACACAAAATTTATTTTGAAAACAAAACTAAATAAAAAGAAAAAGAAAGCAAAACAAAAAAGACACAAATTTAAACGTAAATTTAAAAACACATCGCAATTCAAAAGCATTAAAAACAAATAATAATAATAATAATAATAATAATAATAATAATAATAATAATAATAATAATAATATATAATAATAATAATAATATAATAATAATAATAAAACAAAAAATAATGAAATAAATATCACGTTACAATGGCACATTCGTAAGCCATTGACCTACATAAATGTATTCAAAATAAGAAGGCATAATTAGGGGGAAAAACAAAACAAAAAAAAAAAGAAAATGCAAAAGGGCTTGAATTTTAGAAAAATAAGGTTCAAGAATCAAGAATCTAATTTGAGCTTGTGCATATTGTAAAATACATCTAAACAAAAAAATAATAATAATAAATAAATTAACACAGAACCTGCAAGAGACTGGTTCAACACCAACCAGATGAACCCATTATGTGAGAGGTTACAATATACGGTATATCTTGTAAATGTTATAGTTAAAACGTAATCTTATTTTCCTTAAAAGGTAACACTAAATTTTTTTATTAACTGCTAAGTAGATTACTGATTAATCTCTAACACACCCGATCATCGTCATCTTTATTACTCAAATACGAAACTTAAGACCATTCTCATGAATAAACTTACATTAGGTGAGAAAACCTCTGACCCATTTAAACCATTTAGTTTTTGTCACATGTGTGAACTTAAACTTAAAAGCTCCATCTAAATAAATGGGTTGTTATATATTAATAATCACATTTTATCATAAAGTCGGCTATAGTTCTATCCTTCTTAGGACCCTTAATTAAAAGTGTAAGCAGCTCGTTATACATATATTTACCGATAAATAATTAGTGCATTAAAAGTAACTCAAACTAACTTTAACTTGTTTTCTGTTAAATGACAGTGAATTAAGATTCTACTTGTACGAATTTTAGCCCGTGTTTGGGACTATAACTTATAATATTTGACGGTTAATAAATAAAAAAAACGTAATATGTTAACAGAAAATTAAATTTTCATTAAGTTGTCATATTGGTTTAGATTCACACATGTACTAGTGTTGAAACGTTACAGGTAACACTCACACATGTGACAACTACGTTGGCTACCAGACCACGAAAATGGTCCAACGAGCAACCGAGTATGTGAAGAAATGCTTAGGCGGGAGCCGGCATGACGCGCTCCTCTTCTGCGGATCAGGCACGACCGCGGCCATAAAACGACTTCAAGAAGTATTGGGAATCGCGATCCCGTCCATTTTAAAAGAGAGGGTGGTGAGGTCATGTGTAGGAAGTGAGGAACGATGGGTGGTGTTTGTAGGTCCTTACGAACACCACTCTAACCTCCTCTCGTGGAGGCAAAGCCTAGCTGAAGTAGTAGAGATCGGGTTAGACCAAGAGGGAATGATTGACGTGGATCATTTGAAGCAGCGTCTAGAGTTTTATCGAGGCACGGGCCGCCCAATGCTCGGTTCTTTCTCGGCTTGTAGTAACGTTACTGGAGTTTGTTCGGACACTCGTTCTTTAGCTCGTTTGCTTCACGAGTTTGGAGCCTTTGCATGCTTTGATTTTGCAGCAAGGTACGGTACTTGGATCATTTTTATTTGCCTGTATGTTAATGAAATGTTATGACCAAAATGTATGTTTTAGCTAAGTAGATTTCCAAATGTTATTGTGACAACTTGTAAACCTAATGTTGAATGTATAATTATAGTGGTCCATACGTGGAGATTGACTTGAGATCGGGCGCGGTTGATGGTTATGATGCAATAACACTAAGTCCACATAAGTTTCTCGGGGGACCTGGATCACCGGGGATACTTTTGATGAGCAAGGCCTTATACCAATTGAAAAATGCACCCCCTTCGACATGTGGAGGTGGGACTGTTAACTACGTTAATTACTTCAATGAACAGGTACAATGTATTACAGTAACCAGAAAGTTATATACATATAACCCTTTGAATTATGCTATACATTAAAGTGATCAAGATGTATATCTAACCGTAAGCTTTTAGGACACAATATATGTTAATGACATTGAAGAAAGGGAAGACGCTGGGACGTCACAAATTATTCAACGAGTAAAAGCCGCTTTGGCCTTTCAAGTAAAGAATACATCAAATGTGAAGATATTAGCAAAATAGAAGCTGACTACATTGGAAGGGCACTGGAGAGACTTGTCAAACATTCTAATCTACGGGTGTTGGGAAATACCAAAGTGGAGAGACACTCAATTCTATCCTTCCTTGTATACACAACCACAAGCTCTAATACGAGAGACAAACCTCTTAATGGTGCTTTTGTTGCTAAGCTTCTCAATGACCTTTTTGGCATCCAAGCTCGAGGAGGATGTGCTTGTGCAGGACCGTATGGCCATTTTTGCTTGGTATCGATGAACCACATTCGCTTGCAATTAGGTCTGCAGTCAAGATGGTATGGAAAACTATATCAAAACATGAATCTATTAAAAAAACATATTGGCTTTGTTACATATAGTAATATTTAAATGTAAAGAACTATGGCATGAGTTTGTGACACACATGCATTCAAATATTTATATTATCTTTTACCTTCATTGATAGGGATATAATGGAGCTAAGATGGGGTGGACAAGAGTAAGCTTTCCTTACTACATGTTTAAGGAGGAATATGAATTCATTATAGCTGCAATTGAATTTGTAGCTGTTTATGGACAAAGATTTCTTCCCCTTTACCACTTGAATTGGAATACAGGCACTTGGACTTTAAAAAATGATAATACTTCACAGGATATTTTTCATATACAGCAAGATTGTAGTCATTGTGCTTCATTTTGTAGCGGTAGTGGCATACCAAAAGCAAATACTCAGCAAAAAGTGATAGAAATGGATGGTGTTGCCAAGTATGCATTCTATCTGGAAGTTGCAAAGCATATTGGGAATATACTTCCAGAGTTCCCATCTCAACATACACTTCCGAAGGATATCGATTCTGACTGTGTCTTCTTTCAAGTGTAATTTCAAATTCAGTAATTATGCGCATGCTAAGATATCATATTGGTAATATATGTATGTAATACTCTTGTGGAGTCGATGTTATATAAGCAAATACATTATTGATATAATAGTAAAGAAAATAATTATTAATGTAAAAGATAATAATCCTTCATTTCTAGTAATTGTTCAAATTGTCCGAAGATTAATTACATATCATATCAATTGCTAACGAAACGAAGTTTGACAGAACTGGCATGCTTCTCATGTTTCAAAGAAATCAACTTTTTGAATAGGTTTCCTAGATTTAAACCTGTATGAACTTTACTTATTTTGACATCCTTTCGTTCTACTACTTCTCGTATCTAGTGAGACTGCCACTAGATATGTCTGGTGTTATGACATTACATTGGCTCCTTTACTTGCACAAATGCACTAATGTTATCACAAAATATCTCAATAGGTTCTTTGATGTTCGGCATTACCCCAAGAGCAATAACAGACTTTTTCATTCAAGTTGCTAAGGTTGCAATACATCTAGCCTAAGTCATGGAATGAGCAAGCATACTTTGCTTGATACTCTCCAAAGTAATTGTTTCTCCATCTGTTATTTAATTAGACTAATTATAAGACCACTAAGGATTTATGCTTTAATTAACAAGTCCAGCACTTGGCACATGTAATTTTCGGCTTTTATATGTATTTTTGAAATACATACCTTAGTTTATATATAATTCTCAATAAATTATAAATACTACAATTAAACCACAATTTTAATCTCTACTTTTATTTTCTCAAGCAATAACAACATTTATATACCAGAGATTATTAGTAATATTCAGTTTTCTGAATAACAAATGCCACAATATTACTTTGCGTGAATGTCTATGCTCTTTTAAACACATTAGTTACATGTCATTGTTCTTATGACTCTTTAAGTTCATACAACATTGGCAATATTGTCGTTTGTTGTTACTTGTATATCTTTATCCAGCATGATCATCTTTCCATTAACTACTGTCACTATCTCCTATCACCAAAACTTGAAGCTTTCTTTGATGGATTCTTGATTTACAGCAACATCCGCAAGGGATCTGAGACTGTGACATATATACGTATCAAGGAGCATGAGCTGGGACTCCAGTGGCGGTTTCCATTGCTCTCAAAGTTCTTATTTCTGAATTTAGCACAGCTCTGTTTTCCATGTTGAATAAAAAATACAGTAACAAAATGTTTTCTTAAAAAAATAAAGATTGTCAGATGATGAAATACAGTCTGATACGAGAAACGAAGGATTGGTAACATTGAGAAAATATAGAATAAAAACAAATCAACTCAAACGGTTGAAAAACACTAAATGAACCCATCTAGTTCGATAGAACTAACTTTAGCCACTTGAAAAAAAAATCATAATACATAATAAACATGATAAAACTAGGCATTGATATATAATATTTACATTATATTATATGCAAGAAGAGAAATAAGGAAAGAGTGAGTGATTTTAAAATAATAATAAGAAGAAGAAGAAGAGTAATGATAGAAGAGAAGAGGAAAGTACTAAATGGCGAGATGTATTGACCTCAAATGTGCATAGCACTCGTCACTGCTCTTAAAATGGTCAAGACACACCCAGCAAATATGAATCCCACACCTACACTCGATGTGGTTGCACCCATCGATCTTCTCGATGGTGAAGTTACACACAGGGCAGTGCCTCACTTCCTCTTCTTTCCCCTTCATCCACTCCTTCAATGACAGATCCGGATCACGCTTGAACTCCTTGTACCTTTCGCAAGACAAAAACGGATGATATTCCAGGTGGCATCTTGTACACGTCTCCACACAACACGCCCCACACGCAAATGCTCTCCCATCATCTGTTACTTGATAAACCGACGAACAGTCAGGCGAAGGGCAAAATCGGTATTTCCCACTACTGGATGCCACAAACGATGCTAGAGACGCCCGGAAAAGTTCCTCCACCTTATCGCTTACCAAAAGAGCTTTAAGGTCCACCACTAAGATCAACGCCCCACAACCCTCATGTGCACAGCGTAACGGGAAACTGTTCCCAAAGTTCTTGATTGCCGATTCAAATTGTTCTAACAGACATGATCTGCAAAACTCATGGTTACACATTTCCAATCGGTACCCGTCCTCAACATCACACAGACATATGGAACAGGAGGGTGTTTCTTTTATCACTCTTTGACTAGGACTGCAAGTTGACGTCTGTACCATCTCATGTATCGTCTCTTCAACGTTTTGTTTCACCTCTTTAGTACCACGGACAGAGATGATATGGTGGCGTGTGTTTAACATGAAGTCTGATCCTGGAAATCTTTCTTTGAGCCCATGAAGGTCAGGCCCAAACTTTTCCACCACTTTCTTCATAAAATCTGGTGGGAAGGTGGGACCCCTAAGATGAACATCAAGCTGTTTGTTCTCGTGTAGGACCACAAGGGACTGAACCAGTTTCTGCTGGGCTAGATCGAGCTTGTTTAAAGGACCAAAGACTCTGAAGCTATGGTTATGTCTGTCAAAGAGGAAAAAAGTGCCAGTCTCACGTTGAATAGACTTCTGAAGAGCAAATCCTTCTCGAGAAAAGATAAGTTGCATAACAGGTGGAGTTAGCTGATCATCGACTATTGTTCTTCCATTCATAAGTTGCTCCAGAGGTCGTCTCAATTCTGCCATTATTTTGGTAGCCTTAGCAGATATCCTGACGCGATATGTCCCGTTCTCATTCCTGTCAAAAGACAACTCCGCTCCTACAAACAATTAACCATCATTACAAAACAATGCTATTAGATCACATGTTTTGAAAAAGAAAAATAACATAAAACAATGGATATCGTAGCCGCCGATTATGTAACATTATAAAGAACCAAGTAGCAAAAGACCCAATGTATCAATCAAGTCCTCATAACCCTTGCAGTGTAAACTCAAGCCCAATAAATAGAGGTGGCAATTTGACACATTTACTCATTAATAGCATGATTAGCATTACGTTTTTATGTCTTAACAGATCAAAAAGGCCAATTTAAAAAATTCACTTCAAATGAAAAAGGATCAAAAACCACCAGAGTGAATTTTTAATCCATAAAACATCATAAATTACGTGTATGTTAAAAGTAAGATTAATAATGAGAAATAGAATTTCAATAACCCTACTTATCCATTAACAATTTAGAACTTTTCTTCCATAACTTGGACAAAAAGTGACTCCCATCAAACTAACTCGCTACCTCTACTCTTCAAAGACGCAGTTTCTTTGCCATTTCAAGAAAAAGGAACATTTAAGCAAATGCAGGCTAACACCCTACAGTTAGCACATCAAAAGAAACACTGTCACAGAAACAAGAATCACACTAAAAGCTTATCAGTGAAGGAAGCAAAACCAACAAGAATATAAAATAACGAACAATGCGGTGCACATAAACTTGCAGGAGACAAAATTTTAAACAACAGTCCAATAGACTTGATTTATAAGCACCTTCTTTTCATCAACACAATTAATTTATAATTTTTTTAGCTAAACCTTTTCCAAGATAATAAAACACAAAAATGAATCGTATTGGCCACCCCCCCAAAAGGATATAGGTAACATAGCAAAAGAGATTACCTTTCCGAAGCTGGAGGTTTTTTAGTAAGGAATGCAATTGCTCCTTAATAACCATATACACTGAAGCAGGGCAAGAAACACTGCTATTAAACTGTTGTTGACATTTAATCTTCTGCCATGCCTGACATCCTGGTAATGCTTTCCCATCAATCTGTTCCAAAGCTTTTGCTGCTTCCAAATGCAAACTTCCATCAAAACTAATCTCCGCTTTCATGAAATAATCCATCGGTTCACAAGGGAAAATATGAACACGCACACATTCATTCTTGGAATTCCCTGCTGGCATGAAGGAGCTAACCTCTCTGAAAAGTGCTTCTTCAAGAACCATAAGCGGTGGATTCTCTACAGCCACAGCCCGTGGTAGGGAAAGTTTGAGAATTTTCCTACTGGTTGCTCTGTTTAAAGCATCAGAAAGTTCATCCTCAAAGACATCACCATCAATTCCCGACAACATAACACTGTCCATAGACGTCATGCTCTGTCTGCAGTTTATAAACTTGTCCCCAATTAACAGATTTGAAAAATCTTCAACCATGGCTGACACATCACTGGCATTGCATTGAACAAATGCAAAACCCCGATTCCGCCTACGTGGCCACGATACTTTTGCTTTGACAGCTGGAAATGACAGATATTTGTTATCTCCTCCAATCATGCTTCTTGACGGAGCCATTTTCAGTTTACAACCATTGAAGTCAATTGGGCTCAACTTTGTAGCTTTTTCAGCAGCTTCAGGAGTAATAAATGTTACCCGGCCCCACTTTTCATTATCTTGACCAACCGCATTAAGCTTATGGACCGCACAGATGTTGCCCGATGCATGTTTCTCTAAAAAAGATAAAAGCTCCTTCTCCTCAACATCCTGTGAGCCATGAACGAATATGTCTACTGTAAGACCTCTCTTTTCAAGTTCCAGATGCTTTATCTCAGCACCTGAACCCAATAGAGCTACAGGAGGCACCCCATGTCTGCCTGGAAACAGAAATTTTTCAAAGCATTCATTCTGTATCCACTTTCCTTCGCGCTCCAATACTGAATTAACAATCTCAGACACCTGTTCCATGTTTTCAGAAGGTGCAAATAAGTTAACTTCATTGTGGTCAACAGAAACCTCAAGCCGAATTCGGTCATCACTAATGGTATCCCTGATGTTTGAAACAAGATGTTTCAGACTAGAATTTGATTTCCCACAGAATCTTTTCAGTAACGTTGTCCCAAAACCTGTTAAAATTTTTAACTGCAGTTTCCTACGGTCAATCTTTGAAATATCAAAAGGAGCAGGGGAAAGAGTCTGCAAAGAGTCAAAGTCAACAGAAGTGACACAAGCCAAGTACTGATTCGGCATTGCAATAATTTCCCCAAAAACTACCCAATTTGGTCTCTCTCCGAATATCAGTAAAGAACACGAAGGATGCAACTGAACGTGAGTTCCCGTTGATGCCACTTCATATCCAAGATTATCATTTCCTGAATACATTGCTATGTTATCTGCTAAAGATGAGAGTATGACATCTTTAAGCATTTGATCATATTCGGTGTTCACTACAGGATCCCAACGCCAATAAGTTGGGATAATGATGTGGAGCTCATGCTGAAGACAGCTTTCCATTTCCTGCACTGCTTCTTGGCATCTTCTCATAGATTTTGCGTTAATGCTATTATCCCAACACCATTGATTCCTCTTATCGCGAGGAACACGTTCCCATTTTCTGTAAACAGATAACAAAGTAAATAAATCACCACCTGGGTGGCAGAATTGTACTTTTAAACAATCTGATTTATGTTTCTCTTCCTCTTTGCCGACTCTGCAAAAAATGCTGCTGAAATTTGCCATAACCGCGGCAAGAACAAGTCCTTCCCTGCCCAGACGTTTTTCATTGCATTTCAAAATCATTTTACCAAGCCTGGGCTCAATTCCTAATTTCACCAGCATCCGACCATCGTTGGTTAACTTATGAATACCATGTTCAAGTGCAATGGCTCCCAATTGAATTAAATTCTTGATCGCAGTCTCAATAGCTGCATTGCATGGTGCATCAATGAAATCAAACTCTTCAATTTTATGAACCCCAAGAGCTAGAATTCTGAGAACTGCAATCCCAAGATTAACCCTGCGGATTTCAGGGTCTTGATGACAAGGCATGGACAGGAAATCACTCTCTCCATATATCCGATAACATTTACCAGGTTCAGTTCTTCCAGCACGGCCCACACGTTGGTTAGCTGCACTTTGACTAATTTTGCAAACCCTTAGAACATTCATCCCAGTCCCAGGTTCAAACCGATTCTCTTTGACCATGCCAGAGTCAACAACATACTTGACTCCTGGAATAGTCAATGATGTCTCAGCAATATTAGTTGAGAAGATGACTTTACGCTTGTTGGGATAGTTTAAATACACACGGTATTGGTCTTCATGAGATAATCTTCCATGCAAAGGTAATGAAACTATCGATGGCCCTTTAAATTGTTCACAAGCCCATTCTACCTCAATTTGAGAAGTGAGAAAAGCAAGAATAGTCCCTGGTTCCTCCATTCTATGGATCTCACCTACCCTCCTTAACACATCAGAAACATAAGGGGCGACAAAGTCACACGGGACATTAGATGATGATACTTCAGGAACGTATCTAATATCAACTGGGAAAGTTCTGCCCACCACATGATATGTACCACAACCAAAAAAATATTTAGATAGTTGTTCTGCATCCGCTGTAGCAGACATTATGATAAACCTTAAATCAGACCTCCGATGGAGTAGATCTTTTATTAACGCTAAAAGAAGATCAGTGTTCAAGCTTCTTTCATGTGCCTCATCTACAATGATGCAAGAAGCCCAGGAAAAATTCTTATCATTCATGTAGTGCTGAAGTAAGCAGTGATCTGTCATGTATATAACCTTTGAATCCAATTGATGAAGAGATGAGTAGGATGATGAACAGATGACTGAATTATCCTCGCAACACCCATGGATTTCTTCCTTAACTCTATTTGCTAATGATATGGCGGCAAGCTTACGTGGCTGAGTGCAAACTATAGACTTGTTACCAGCCACTCCTGAATCAGCAAGGAACTGAACCAGCTGTGTGCTCTTTCCAGAACCAGTTTCTCCGATCAATACCATCACCTGCACCAAGAACCAATCCCATTATATTATTAATCAACCAACAAAGATCCCCTGGTTACCTGTCTGTAACTCAGTTACAGGCAACTTTGTGAAGAGTAATTTAACCCAATTTATATAGTGTATATTACCGGTGAATATAGGATAATCAGGCACAAGAATCCCCAATTCTTAGAAGTTCAAAAGTTGTGTCATTATTATATTAAAATCAGTCTACACAAACCAAAACAAAATGCATCCATGACATTTTCTGAAAAAAGAAAACCAGTGTTGTAGAAATCACTAGGCGCTAGTCAGGCGGTGTGGTATCGACTAGTGATTAATCGGATCAGACTTTTATGTATAATTTTGCAAGTTTTTTATGTGTATATAACATTGATTTTAACCATTTTATTATGTATTAATTTACAAGTTTGGGGGTTAAAATGTAAATTGGTGAATATTCAGGGTTTTAAAAGTTAAAACAGACAAACTTATTTAAATTATCTAACCCTAAAGTTCCCTCCCGTCATTCACCTCCCCCTCCTTCCAGTCACCGTTGCTAAAACCTTTGCCAAAATAGGCAAATCAGGCACCAGAATCGAAAAATCCGGCGGATTTCGTCGTCGGAACATCTCCGATTAGGACGATTTGGTCGACTTTGATCAAATTTGACCAATTAGCGCCTAGAACCTCCGATTTGCTAAACTTGAAGCGGCCAACCTCTGATTAGCGATTAATCGCCGACTAATCGAAGGCGAGTTGCGATTTTTACAACACTGAAGAAAACATATGATCAACATAGCCTAATACAATAAAAGTTGCCAACATTGTTTGATAACGTCACATTGAACAATATTTTGGAAGAAGTGGTCAAGAAATATGCATAATTCATGTGAACTAAAAAGTATGGAAGACGGGCACAATGAAAACATGAAGATTTTTATGCCACAAATTTACATATTGCGTTAACCATAAGGTTGTTACCAGAAAACAGATTCCAAATGTCTTTAAAGTTAATAAAGTCAAAAGATAAACTTGTAAGTTATTAAAAGGAGAATTTAGTATGTGAAATCCTAAGGGATAAAGTTCATTAAGGCTTTATACATTTTAAACAATGGCCTTAATTCTATACTTATTAGATCTCCAGACTTCTATAAGTAGAGAGCAAGCATTGTAATCATCTCATTATAAAATCAATATTTCTTGAGGTTTTTTCCTTGCACTTTTTAGTTTTTAGTTCTCATCATTGAACTAGTTTGGATCTTGAAAGACAAAAAGTGCTTGCACATTCCTTTTAGCTTACCAACTAGATCTCTTCCATTTAGTTGTGTCGCCTTCACTCCAATCACTTGTTTTTCTTGTATCTCAAAAGTGTTGGATTCATATATGATATATCCCTCATTGTTGAGTTTTAACAGTAAGAACTCAAGCTTCTAGGAAGAATGTCACTTTCTTTATAACTTTAATTGCTTAAATTCTTTGCAATTAAAAGGTGTTGGTTTCATATACCAGACTATCAACAACTAACAGAACTAATAAGATTTCACATAAGATTATTGTAACTTAAAACTAATAAAACAAGCAATCATGTTGATAGAATTAAAGAAGGATGACTAATTTTTACATTTATCTCGATCCTTAATATCCTTACAGCAACTCCTTACCTCGTGGACAACGAATTATTCTCACTCAAAACAGTTAATCACTCTAGACTGCTTCTTGTGGATCACACACCCAAACACCCACCCTGACAGGGAAAAACGAAATACCAGTACGCCTCTACAATCACGAGATAAAAGAACACTACTGTTGCAAATTTAAAACAATGTAATGCTTAGGATGTTAAGATGAAACAACCGACCTGCTGACAGTGTATCTGCCAAAGAATGTCCTTACGATCAGCATATATAGGCAATCCATCATCAAGCCTCCGGCACTCCCTCTTGATCATCCAATAGATCTTATTCCAATCGAGCGCGCCTTTCAGCATCAACACCTTAACATCACCACTGTCAAACACCTTACCATCGAGATAATCAAGTATACACTCCATTGCAGAATCAAACTCTCTAATCCTCCTCTCAACCAATTCTCTCTCACGCACACTCCCTTCTTTCTTGCTTAACAACTCCCTGTGCACCACTAACCTCTTCGGCTTCTTCAACAACAAATCAACCCTAGCAATCTCCCGCGACACTTCCTCCACCTTCTTCTCAAACCTCCTCACCAATTCCCCTTCCCTAAGCCCTCTCACTCGCTTGGCGAACAAAACCCTAAGCCGAGAGTTCAACTCCTCGGTATCAGAAGGCACCATCAGGTTCTGCACGAGCCTCGGCATGAACGACAGACCTCCGTCAAGCAAAACGGACCACAGATACACAACCGTCTCGAGCGCACTGGACCACTGCTGGTAGAAAAACCTAGCGGCGACTACACCTGATTCGTAGATGAAGAAATCGTCGGGGCAGCAGATGAATTTCCCCATGAGAGTCACAATTTCATGGCGGTTGTAGCTGTTGTGATCACTGCTCTGTGAACGGAGTTCGATTACGAAATTGGGACGGCGGTGGGTGGTGGTGGCGGTGGTGGTGGTAGCGGCGGCGGTGATGGTGGTGGTATTGGTGCCTGGTGGTCGATCACGGCGGCGGTGGTGGTGTGGGTGGTCGAACGACCGGCGGTTCGCCGGAAACGAACCTCTGTTGCGATACATAGGAAGCATTTGATCAGTTGTCATGTGAAAAAGAAAATCAAAAGAGTCAGAATGAGGGTTTCACAGGTAGGTAAAAGGTGAAATAAAGATGATTAAATTTGATAGAAGGCTAAATACGACTAATAAAAACTTTAAAGAATTGGATAACATGATAACAAGTCTTTTTTTAAAGTTTAAAAAGATAAACACTTTATTATTTTATATTTTATTTATATGATTATTTATTTTGTACATGATTACACGTGATCATTGATGTAATTTGCTTAGATCGTGTGTGTGTGTATTTTAGTAACATATATACCTAAAAGTCTAAAACCAACCAACATAAGCAAGGAACATTATTTTTTATGATATTTGATTTTTTCATGTATGTCTTATATTATTTAAAGGTACACATGCAAACAAAAAAACTCATTTGCGTAGGGTTTCATGTGCATTCTTTTGTTTGATTGAACTTAATGAACAAACGGAAAAAATGCTTTGTCCATTATGTTTCAATCGATTATGTAAGAGTAAATAAATTATTTGTTTTTATCTTTAAGCAAAAACATGTATGTACCATCATAATCATCGACATTGTAATGTGCCTTGTAATTAATTAATAGTGCCTCGGTAGGTAGTGTCTTTTTTCAACACACACCAAACAAGTGGTAATATACAATTTTATAAGTTTATTGGTTAAAATGATTGGAGAGTTGAAGAAACCAGCTATAGTTCATACACAACGTCTAATTCTATAATCCCAGATGCCATACTCTCATTGAATATTCATGCTAACCTCAATGTTCCCACAAATTTAATAACATCAGAGCCAAAATATTTTGTGGCTTTATGTATGTACATTTTATAGAACTTTGAAACTAAGGAAAGCATAAAGAACAACCATTAAATAAGGTTTAAAAATAAATAATTTATACATTAAATTTATGA
Source organism: Flaveria trinervia (assembly GCA_025506515.1). Taxonomy (NCBI): domain Eukaryota; kingdom Viridiplantae; phylum Streptophyta; class Magnoliopsida; order Asterales; family Asteraceae; genus Flaveria; species Flaveria trinervia. The sequence continues at coordinate 86,870,597 of CM046452.1, read as the reverse complement.
CACGACCCAACCTAACATGAAATTTACAGGTTTGTGTTTAGTATAAACTAGTGTTAAGCCCCCCGCGTTGCAGCGGGGGCGTAAAAACATACCAAATAATACCAATGACACACCATTGTTAGTGCTCAACAATATTGAAAAAACTCATATTAAAAAATAATAAAATAAAACCCAAACAAAAAAAGTCTTAGGTTTTCCCACGCGCTATGCGGTGGGAATTTTGTCGGTTTTGTTCATACTATATAGCATTAATGTGTTCATTATTGTCACGACTTGTCAAAAACCATACAAAAAAATACCAAAACCGTCCTATAAAATACCAAAACCAACCGCAAAAAATATCAAAAGTACCCCAAACCCAATCAAATACAAAAAAAGAAAAAACACACCCATAAAATATACCACAAAAAATGCTCCTAAAACCGTCACAAAAATGCCTCCAAAACCGCCCAAAAAATGCCGTACAACCTAATATGCATAAGAAAATTGGTAATTAGTATATATATAATGAGTTCGGGTCCGTTTTTAGTCAAACCTGTCAACCTATTTAGCTAGGCGGGTCGTATTGGGATCAATCGGACAAATTGGTTGGTTGACCAATTCAACCCATTTATTAGTTATTTGATATTTTGATATACTTTTTATGTCATACATTTAAATTTTCGGGTGTTTTATTTTAAAATTTAAAACAAAAAATATAAATTATAATAAGATATTATATCAAAATTATTTTCTTATATTCATTTTTTGTTGTGAAATAGTAAATTTATTAATATGTAGAAAACTACAAAGAATTTAAAAATCAGATCAAACAAGTCGTAAATTATCAAGAATTATTTAGCATTTAATACCGTGATAAAACCTAAAGTTTATTTGTGAGAACATGAAAAACAAAATAAAACAAGAGTAAACAAAATAAAAACTTACATATGTTGCGATGCCTGAATCTCTTAACCTTGATAATATCTTAGGGATTGTTTGATAGTCTTTTAATTAGCCTCTTAATGATTCAGATGTCTGATTGGTTTAGCATTTAATGGTTTAGCATTTAATGGTTCAGACTGTTTGTGTCGCGAGCAAATGTCTGAATGGTTCGGACATTTGCCTTTGAATGATTAAGTATTATACTAGTGCTGAATGATTAAGAGGTCTAGTGCTGAATGGTTAAGACCCCTAATCTGAATTGGTCAAATATTTGCATTGGAATAGTTAAATGATTTACTAGCTATTAATGATTCAGACCTCTTAATGGTTCAGTACTTAATGATTCAGACATCTTATTGGTTTACCACTTAATCATTCAGAAGTTGCCAAACAATCATTTAGTAAACTAACTGCATCCCACATGTTAATCTTCACTACTTCTAATTATGACAACCCATAAGCTCCCATGGTTACAAGCCCAATAGATCAACAACCATAATCCAGTTGAATCATCCTCGTTAAAAAAGATAAATAAATATTAGTGTAATAACCAAAATGTAAAATGAAACGTTACATACAAACTAAGAGAAGTCGTACATTGTGATGGAGAAATACTACATAATTTATCAGTAAATCATTATATCTAGAAGCTAGGTTAGTGAGTTATTTTTAAACAGTGTGATTTAGCGTGAAATAATAGTGTGCATGACACGTTGCAAAGTTCAACAAAATCTATGTAACTATAAATTACATTCACATTCGAAGGAAACCTTAGTGCATGATACACTACTTCTTGGCCAATGTAGAGCAATTCTTTCTGTATTGACCATGATTTAAGGATTGTAGTGGAAGTCGAATATGAGGTTAAAGAATAAAAGCTAATAGTCGATCTACAAATCAACACAATAACCACAATATAAGATCTGACAAATATCTCATTTTATGTTAGGAGAATTTAAGCGGAAGAAGAACTTTTGGATTGAGAATCACATAAACATTAGTGAAATAAAACTATATACAAATTAATAGAAACCGTACATTGTGATAGAGACATACTACATAATTATCGGTAATTCATTATAACTAGAAGCTTATTGAGTTATTTCTAAACAATGTGACTGAAATAACATAATATATATGGCATGTTTATTTTTTTGCAAAGTTCAACAAAATCTATTCAAGTACAAGTTACATCGACATTCGAAGGAAATTACCTTAGTGCATGATACACTACTTTAAAGCCTAAGCTAGAGCAATTCTTTCTATATTAAAGTTTAAGGATTTTAGTGGAAGTCGAATATAAGTTTAAAGGATAAAAACTAAGAGTCGATCTATTGGTGAACACAATAACTACAATATGAGATTCGACAAACATCTCATATTATGTTAGGAGATTTTTAAGCAAAAGAAGAAATTTTAAATTGAAAATCACAAAGAATACCTAATACATGATAGAAGTTGGAGATCATTCCAACGGACTATAGATCTTACGGTAATAAGTTCCTAGTAGGTCCAAAAAATATTCTGTAAACAAATATGATTTGTTGAAATTAGATATGCAACATGCTATTATATCTAAACATCTAGAGTTTTTCAAAAGAGTTTGTAAGAGCATTTCCAACCATCCCCGTCCCCAACCCCATTATTATATTATATATATATATATATATAATATATATATATATATATATATATATATATATATAATATATATATATATATATAACAAAACAATACAAAAATCCACTCCATCCCAAATTCCATCCTCATGCCCAACCCTCTATTATGTCATCTCATATATTATTATTTAATTCATTATTTGAGTAGATACGAGTGAAAAGAAAAGATAATAAATAAATAATTATTATTATTTATTTAATAGAGGTGGATATGCGAAATGAAATATAGGAGATTTTAGAAAATAAAAGATAAATTTAGAAAATGTTGTAAATTTTGGTAAATTATAAAGATATTAATGAATAACGTGAATGATCTAACACATTTTAATTTCTTCATGATATTATAAAACTATCATGAAAAAAATGAAAAAAATAAATAAATTATAAATCCATAGTTAACTCGGATGTTAGTGACTAACTAGACTATATATATATATATACCAAATTCAAAAGATAAGAGATATTAAAAACACTGGAATATCCATGATATTATGTTGTTTGTTCACCAAGGGAAAAGCAAGTATAAACATTGCTAAAACGACTTTTGTAACTACTATAACAAGATCTTAGAGAATAGAGACCATAAAACATGTGTGATTGTAATTGTTTATTTAAAACATCAAAAAGTACATTTGTAAACTGATTTAATTCGCGTGTATATATATATATATATATATATATATATATATATATAGTATAAAAACTAATGCCCCATCTCCGTTCAATGTACCTAAACACATAACAAAAAAGAAGCATGCATATCTTTTTAAACGATCTCACACACCTATTAAAAAGTAAAAACACATACCTTGTATAACTTTATTAATTTAAAAACAAATTTTCATGAGGTAAATAGAGTCTTAAGTAGTCTTACCAAACAACGTTTTCAATTGTGCTAACGATGAGTCGACTTAGGGACATAATCACATGCATTTGTTGTGTGAATATTTCTAAATCCAAGTATAAAAACTAGGCTACATTTTCGACATCTTGACATGAGATTTGTAATCTTTTGGTCAAAGGTAAAAGATGCAAATTTATGTAACTTATGACCGAATCTCTAGCTAATCAATTGCCCAAATCATGTATCATGTATATATAATACACTACGCCACCATTTCATGAATCATAATACATTCATACATTATACATCTTCCACATATCTTCTATAACCTCAGGATCAAATTCAAATGTCAAATCCCCCGGCGGAAAGTGATCACAACGCCACCGTGATCGCCATCCCGACCGCCACGGACTCCCGCCGCAGTCGGTCCATCAATATCAGGTTCCCCAACTTTCCGGGAGCAAAACCAATCCCACTAGCGATCTCGATCGCCGTTGGACTCTTGGTCTGCTTCGCGGTCCCTAGACCCTCAGAGGTGTCGAAACAGGCTTGGCATCTGTTCGCGATCTTCTTGAGCACCATTGCGGGGCTCATCCTGGGGCCTTTGCCCGTGGGGGCGTGGGCCTTTGTGTGTTTAACCATCTCGGTGGTGACCGAAACACTGCCTTTCAAAAGCGCGTTCGCTGCTTTTACTAACGAGGTCATATGGTTGATAGTGGTGTCGTTTTTCTTTAGCCGAGGGTTCGTGAAAACGGGCCTGGGGGATCGGTTGGCAATGTACTTTGTGAGGTGGTGGGGAAGAGTACGTTGGGGTTAGCGTACGGGTTGGCGATGTGAAGCTATAATTTCGCCTGCGATGCCTAGTACTACCGCGAGAGCTGGTGGGATATTCTTGCCGATTATTAACTCGTTGGCGATTGCGGGTGAGAGTAGGCCTAAGGACCCTTCTGCTCGCAGACTTGGTGCGTTCCTTATTCAGTCTCAGTTTCAGGTACACTCGATACGTTGTTGTTTTACTTATGATCAGTTGATATCATTCTGTTGTCACGATCAATAATTTGAAAGAAAGAAAAAAAAGAGAGTTAAGTTGTGTTGGTTTAACTTGTTTTTGTTTGGAGTAAAATTGTTTGCATAAAACAAACAAGAAATATATATATCGTTGACTTACAAAGTTTTTAATTCAATTCATCGGATATGATCGAATTAAGTTGTTAAGATAATTAGCAGAAGAAAACGCAACAAAAGAAGAGATTGTATTTGAACAAGCTAACATTTTCATCAATATATTACTATACAACTGACTGAGTGATCGGAATTTTTAACCTTTAAAAATATTATTTTCCACATCACAATATCGTCAATAATAACAACTAAGAAGAGATAAGCTTGAAATCTCCATCTTTTTGAAATGAAAAGGCCAGGGAGAATTCATTTGTGGTGAATAATTGCATTGGATGCAAGTGGCCAATATCAAGAACACAAAGTCAGCATTGGGGATGTGATATAATCACTACACGCACTTACAAAAAATATGTTTGGGACAGCTAAATAGATAAAACTTCATCATTTACATTAAACAATATAAAAGAGAGAATACCATAATCACAAACTTTAACCATTATTACTGTATCTTAGATATATTAACATTAATGTGTTTCTAAATTTTTTATATTTAATTAAGTTTCTTAATAGTGTGATTATATCTTATCATTAATAGAGTAATTTATATAACTTAAAATATTTTATAGTTCAATATTTTAATTAATACTAACACATTAATATTAATCAGCTTTTAAAATTATCCTTATTTAGTTTTTTCTCAAAGATTCCTAGACAAAAAAGGGTACCCATCAAACCAATGCAACATGACATGACATCTAGGTAAACGTTGCCATCTTTCTAAAAAATTTATAATAAAAAAAGAAAAGAAATGTTATATTGTGTTTGTTTTATGTATAATTAAATCAATATTAATCTAGTTATGACCTGCAATAAATATAGTAAGAGAAAGTGTTATGCAAGTTTCTGTTTCTTGAACATTGTCATTTCTTTAATACGTGATGTGTACACATTTTATTTTGTAAGCCATCATATGACTCTTGAGAATAGAGTAATGGACTTATTTTTGTTCAACTGTTTTTGCTCTCTATTTTTAAGCATCAATTTTTTGGTATTTACTTTTCTTTTACATGCTATGTATCTTATTAAAAAGCGACCAGTTACGTATACAATAAGAATTTTCGTTACATTATTAATAATAAAATAAGTTGCATATGTTATAACTAGAGTTCTATAATTGTTCAAAAAGCTTACTGATATAAACGTATAATAACACTTGTTGGACTCTTAACAAAATATAGGTCGTCGTCATTTTCTGAGTCTAGATTTTAGCAAACACGTTTATTGTTTAGTATCTGTTACTTCAATCTCAACTTTTGGTTATGCCTAACTAAAAGTTCATAAGCACCCTTATTTACTAGTAGACAAAGAGTATAGGGTTTAATATATTTTGTTCTTCTTACAACAACAATTTTATACCTTGACGATAAAACGCTACTAGCTAGTAGCTCAAGCAGAAAATTATATGATACAATTGAGAGTTAAATATGTAACATGTTCACCAAGATGACCATTCTAGAGAGGATTTCCTAGTCTTCTTTCTAATCCCTAAAAAGCATAAAACACTGAATGTCCTGTCCTGACCTGACTATAGTCGATACCCCTCTTTAATTAAAAGTTCGTCCTTGGTAGGTAATCGAGTTAAACTTGTCTCCAACAAAAACAATTGACTTTTATTGGCGTCTGATTGGTCCAGTTATGCGTATAACTACCATGGTCGTAAATTCTTGATTTCATCATCTTCCATAGCGATTTGACCATGAAAGAAGACGCTACATCTCCTAACCAACTCCACCATGTCTATATCCTTGAGAACGCGCGTGAGCACATTATTGAAGCTCTAAAATACGATCTCGTTGCTTAATTCCTGCTTCTTCAAGCTCTATGTTGTCAACTTTGAATCACCACCACCATTTCGATAGTAATGCAAGATTAGAATCTCTAAGCCCACTAACACCTAGATCCTCCAGACTATTTGATACTAGCTCTAGCTTTCTCGATCCCAAGCTACCCAACATATTTTTGAATCTTGATCATTGGCACCCCATAGGAATCACCTCCAAAGCTTTTCTAATTCATCGCGATAGTATACAGGAAGGCTGCCAAAAACAACTTTCATGCATAAAGATAAAACTCCCACAAAACGATATTGTATTGACCTTCAATAAAGATGGTGTCGATCTAACTTTGCCCAAAAACATAAAAGGAAAGGTTGCAACTTGACAACAAAGTATAGTTGTCAAGTTAGATTTGTTCTTTACTCTAACTCTAATAACAATTAGTTTTCCTTTTGAACTTTTTAACCATAAATAATCTCATTAATAATAAGAGTACCGTCCAATATGAACCACCCATAAACAAAGGTCGTTGAGATATAACTAACTACCATATTCATGATCTTTTTGACACTCAAAACCAAGACCTTTAAGATCGATCTCCTTATATATACCACCCGATTAGGCTTATTTGATAATAATCAAATAATGATCAGGAACTTTTGGAAACAATGTAATGAAGGATGGATTGCAGTATTCATGGGGTAGAGCTGTAAGAGCCGCGCGAGGCCATTTATTAGTGAAGCAAAAAAGCCGTTTAACTTACTATCCAATTTGCTTAATTTCGATCCATCACATCACGTATAGTATATGTAAATTGGCACCCTCTGTTACGTACAATATTCTTGAAAATAAGCCTTTATGATGAAATCATTGGAAAGGTTTGTACTAGTCTCACAAAATTCTGAGTTAAAACTTTCATCAATTTCTGACGTTCATAAAATCACTAAGCATTATCCTTTAACAGTGAATCAAGTTTCTAAGTAATAAGATGTTATTCCTTATATTACGTAAAAGTTGTAGATTAAATGCCGGATAATACGAGAGTCGTTATGTGAGAGTCGTTTGTATCACTCACAGATAAAATTAAGACTTAATCTCCAAGAGCAAGCATTGAATCTGTATGATTTTGTGAACTAGAATTCTCTAACTAAAAGAAGACTTCGTGATCAAAGATAAGAGCCAGAAAAACTGCTAATCGGCAGCTATCATTTTAAATTCAAAATGCACAAACAATTCGACCCCAACCAGCCCCTTAGACCCCACTCTAGGGGTGATGTTCTCATACCCCTTGGAACACCTATCGCTTAAGAACTTTAGCCCTAAGAACCAATGATGTTCTAAATACTAATAATCATAATAAACTCAATCAAATATGCACTAGCTATGCACATTCTGAGTTGTTTTATGTAAGGAATAACTATTAACAATAATAAGATCTGAAGGTACACCAGTTAAAGTTACAACTATTAGTATAAGTTTTGATTTTTTGATGACATGATTTCTTTTAAACATAATTGGATCCAACGTCTAATCCTCCCAATCTACCTTGTGCATCTACATAATCATTTTCAGATGAGAATTATCCAAAAAACATTATATTTTTAAAGAAAATTCATATTGTGTTTCTTGAATCCCCATAACTTTTAAATTTTCAATTTTCATGGTGTGTTGTTTTGTTTTTAATTTACGAGTAACATGCAGGCGTCTAGTAGCTCAAGTGCTTTATTCCTAACGGCTGCAGCACAAAACATGTTGTGTATCAAACTAGCTGATAGTTTAGGAGTGAAAATCAAAAGTCCATGGGTTTCCTGGTTCAAAGCTTCATGTTTCCCCGCACTTGCTTCTCTATTGTTAACCCCCTTCATCGTATACAAAGTCTTCCCCCGGAGACCAAGCATACAGCTGATGCCCCCATCTTGGCTAAAAATAGACTCCAACAAATGGGACCCATCAAAAGGAACGAGTGGATCATGTTGGGAACCATGCTTGTTACCGTCACATTATGGATCTCAGGGTAAGCTAGGTGCCTTTAATCAATATATAATGATTATACTACTAGGATTGTCTTTGACAATTAAAATGAAAGTTAAAAAATATGATTTGTTATATTATCAGGATTATTATTAATTAAAGGGTCATATATTGGATTATTAAATTCAATTTGTCTAACAGAATTACTTTGTTTTAATTAGTTTTCCATTCGTGTGTGCAGAGAAAGTCTAAACATTTCAAGTGTGGTTGCAGCCATGTTGGGTTTATCTGTTCTATTGATACTTGGAGTATTGACTTGGGATGATTGCTTAAGTGAAAAATCCGCATGGGATACATTAGCTTGGTTCGCAGTGATAATAGGCATGGCGAGTCAACTAACTGATCTAGGTGTGGTACCATGGTTATCTAAATGTGTAGCCAATTTTCTTAAATCCTTATCAGTAGGATGGCAGCTAGAGCTTTCATTCTTCAATCTGTTTATTTCTTTATTCATTATTTGTTCGCGGGCCAAACAGCTCATGTGGTGCTTTGTATTCGGCCTTCCTTTCAATGCACTTGACGGCTAAGGTCCCTGGAACTCTTTCTGCCTTGGCTTTGGCGTATAATACCAATCTATTTGGTGCTCTTACTCATTATAGTAGTGGTCAGGCTGCTGTATATTATGGAGGTATCATAAACATTATGATTCTTAAAATTAACAATTACATGTCATTTTTATTAACATTTAAAGAAACAATACACATGGAAAAACTGCATTATTACAATAGCAATAGCAATAGCAGTAAAAATTATGTATCAGATTTCTTATTAGAACTGTTTTTCAAACTTTTTATTATATCAATATGCAAAAAAAAGTTTCTAATAAACAATCCCAAATACCCTCTAAGGAGGTTGAAAGCAACCTCATACTTTTGACCCATTTTTTTGCTTAATCGCTTTGGTTATGATCATTAATCGTGTTTAGCTTAAGTAATGATCGAACGATGATGTTATTGCAGCTGGTTATGTAAAGCTTCCGGATGTCTTTAAGCTCGGGATCATGATGGCCGTTATTAACATCATAATATGGGGAGTAATTGGAGCTCCATGGTGGAAGATTTTAGGACTTTATTGAGTTTGAATGCGAGTATTCTTAGTAGTGAAATATGCATTTGTTTAATCGGAAATGCTTATAGTAGTCGAATCTGATGTAAATTATAGCGCTAAATGCTTATCTATTTCAACCGTATCGTCACACCTTTGACTTTCTATAGTCAAAAGAACTAATTTATGAATTAGACATAGTAGTAGGAACTGGTCTATTCTTGATTGAAAAAATCGATACCTATATGATACAGTGTAAGAAACTATCCTTTTTTAGAAATTATTTAAAAAAAATATTACTTTTTTACTTGTAAAATCTCTATTTCAAAAGACTAATATGTACAACACTACTTAATTGTTTCTGTTTTTCTTTGATAAAAACACCAAATTAGTATATATTTATTTTGTTCACTTTTTCGAATGGTTGAATTTATGGCTTTAATCTACGAGTGTAAACGAGTCGAGTTGAATCTAGCTATTGGAGGTGAACTTGCTAAATGTTTCAATCAAGATGAGCCTAAAAAGTTTGAGGTTTTTTTTCTATTTAGAAATTGAGTTCAATCCAGGATTTACATTTGAGTAACTAGACCCGGTCATCTAAGATCATAAGTGGCGGATCTAGAAAAAAAATTATTGCAATGGGGGGATTTTTAAGGGTCATTTCGGTGTCATTATGGAATCAATTTTTCGGTTCGGGTTGAATGATAATCAAAGATTCAAAATTCTATTCTGAAGTACATAAATCATATGCTATAATTGAAGATTTTGGAGTTTATAACTTTTCAAGTCCATCATTAATCAAATAACCATCAAAACAACAAAAGTAACTATATAACACATTAAAACTCTCAAATACTTAATAATCTTACCACTGTGTGGTGGCCGAAAATAATGATCGGAAAGGCAACAACCAGAATTGTCGGCACCGTGATGAGAATTGGTTTAAAATTTAATTGGGTCTACTTCAGATATTGGGTTGAAAATATAATTTAGTTTATGTCTAATATTAATTTAAAGTATTAATATTTAGAAATTAAATAATTCCACTACAATTTACAAAATCACGATATTAACATTTACCGACAAGTGAGGGGGACTCTCCCGCTATAACCGGTTGCCCACTCTAAACAAACCCAAATCCTCAATTTAGGTGTTTCGGTCTAAACTTCTTTTCTTCATCAAATTTTACTCTATTATTTGATTATCTACTAGTTAAATTGTTAGAATATTGATTTATGGATTCATATTTGATTTGTGAGTTGATTATTTGCTTAAATATTTAAATCGTACTATGTATGTTAGAGCATTCAATTCACAGTGGAATCTTTAGACATATATGAGTGTGTTTCTTATATTATATAGAATGATTTTGAGTGGTTGTGAGTGAAAGAGAAAAATATTTTTATTGTTGATTAGTATATTAAAATTTCATTGTTCAACCCTTATATATTTTTTTAATATTTTTGAAAGTGGTTTTTAAGTGGATGAGAGATATAAAATAATGATAAAGATATCAGAAATATTATTTAATTAAAAAAAGAAAGAAAACAATAATTTTTAATGTAACTATCTCTATCTATAATCTATAAATTTATAATTTATAAATATTAATAAAATAAAGTTTCTTTTGTCGCTTGTCATCTTTTTAAACTATCTTTTCGACACTTGTCATTTTTTTAAACATCCACGTTTTTTTCTCCAAAAGGGTATTAAAGTAATTTGAACACTCAAACAATTCATCTCTCTTCATAAAAATTAATTTGTTCAATTGATACATTTTTCTCTTTCATATAGATATATATATATATATATATATATATATATATATATATTAAAACAAACTATGTTTTTAAAATAAATTTTATTAAGAAAAATAAAATTCATATATTTTCAAACCTTTTAAAACAAAATATTTTAAATTATTCCTTTTCAAAAATAATTATAAAAAATATGAAATTTTCTAAAAGTAGTTTTATTAAACAACCAAAATAATTAGAAACTTAAGTTTTTAATAAATAATATTTTATAAACAATAAATTTTTATAAGAAAATCTTAAAACAAAATATTTAAAAATAAAACTATTTAGATAAGAGATTTAAAAAAAGTATAATTGTTTTTTTCTTTTGAACAAGTACATATATATAATTTTATATATTTTATATTAAAATATCGTACTGTAACTTTTCGTATTTATTACTAACTATAATATGTTAATAAATGAGTTTCTAAACTATCTATTTATCTGTCTGTCTATAACTTATCTATTATTTATTTACTTAAAATAGTTATTCATATGCAATTATAATTATATTTTATCTTCAAGCATGGTTTTATAATTCATAATTTTTTATTACTAATTATTTATGATTTTATTAATTCAACCCGTGTAATACACGAGATACTAACCTAGTTTATACTATATATAAAACATGAACACGTATTTGTTTCAATGAATAAGATACAAATATTTTTAAGGGTAAAATAGTATTTTTAATATTATTTACAGATTATCATTTATAATTAGTTACATAATAACCTTATACTTACTGTAAATTACATAAAATTTTACATTATTTACTCATAAACCAAAAAACTTAATTTGTTTTAAGATTTCAGCTATATATTTTAATCTATTATCTTTAAAACTGTTTGATACTACAATCATAACATGTGTGTTTTTTAAACGTTTTTATGTAATTTTTTTGCTGAATCGATCTTTATTTTGTAACGACAATAAGTTAATACGTAAATATACAAGTCGTCATGCAAAAACCATTTATTCGATGTTTTATATTTTAGCTTAGAAAAAACATAATAGACTTCTGTAAAATTACTATAAGAATAACAAAAATTAAAAACTCGTGTTGGATGTAAAATATCGTCCCGACGCATTACGCGGGTACCATTCTAATATGAATAAATATAAGAAATCCACTATGAATGCTCTTAGCGTGTATATGTTAATGTTTGCTTGAAAATTAAAACTTGTTAGTAGATTAATTACCAGAGATTAAAACTTTTTTGTTGATGTGTACTTTACGTAATGAAATTGCTAGGTTTTAATAAAATAAAGCCTATAAAGAAAAAGGGGGTAATGATGATTGACATACTCTTATTATTTATTTGATATTTAAGGTGGATATGGTCTTTTTATTTTAAGAATTGACGCAAACGGAAAAAAAATTGGGTTCGCCACAGGCTAAAGAGGCTCTTTCTCATTCAAATACTTAAGTTACGTGATCAATATTGACCTATCTCGGAAATGAAAATCGGTTATTAATTCATTCAAATCCAGATTGTTTATATGGAAAGCTAAAATGCTATCAATTTGTGGGAAAATAACTCTTAACAAATTTTTATTGTTGAATTAGTCCGTTATACTTCTTGACATTGTATAAAACCCCTCTTTAAGTCATTGAAAACATGTCACAAATCAAGATAAAATTCATGTGGGGACGTTGCGATTCAAACTTAAAAGATATGTCTTGTATCATGGGATACAACACTGACCCCGAAGGAGCTTCGGGGCCTTGGCCTAGGAAGCCTTCGAGTTGCAAACCTGATTTTGTTAATAAAATGGTGTCGGGATTATAAGCCAGGAAATAATAAGCTACGGGTGCGTGTATTTATCAAAATTCAAGGGCTTTGAAGCCGATCTTGATATAGATTATAAAACTTTTTAATCATATTCGAAGTATATAAAAAAAGGAGTGGACAACTCCTCAAGCCTGTGCCCGATGTGGCTTATATGGCTTTACAAGAAACATATGGGCTTAGCTGAATGGTCATGGTGTAAGCTTTTAGCCTAAAGACATTGTTGGCCGTTGACATTTAATTTCAATGGACCCATTCCCATAGCAATATTCCCTATTCACAAGAAGGCTTAGCAAGAAATTATCATGACCACATGTTTATTTATATGAAGGTCACGTAATGATAAAGTGTTCAAAACGAGGCAACGTCTACCTCAAGATCGAGCATGTGAGGCTAATTCTCTTCGATCATGACTCTTGAGGTATCCCTCATTGTTCTAAAAAGACAAGGGCAACTCATGGCGATTCATCGAGTAGCCAGTGGTCTTGTTAGCAAGGGATTGGAGCGTAAGGTGGTGGTAATGTTGAACGATGATACTTTAATCGGTTTAGGAATATATAATGCGTATTAGTGAGCCTATATTCAAGAGCACTTAGTTCATGTTCAAGACCACTAACGTAGATAGAAGTGTAGATGGTTCAATGTCTCAAATAGGACATTTTTATGGTTAAATGATGTGCTTCATCTTAGGGGTTTAAATTATGTAAGGTGCAGGTTGTGTTATATTATCTTAAAAATCAAAGAAGTGTTGTTAAAAATTAAAATTTTTAAATGATCATTTTAAGTTATTATAAAAGTGAATTGTCGTTTTACACCATATGATTTGATCATATTTTTTATTTTCATCAAAAAAAATCTGGCTACTAAAGTTTTTGAAAAATTGTCATTTTCAAAAAAAAGTTAACTCTGTTAATTTAACTTGTTAAACATGTAAATTGGCAAAATTATTCCTTAAACTACAAAACCAAATGCCTTAATTACTTAGCCATAATCGAGTGGAACTGATTCAAGATATAGGAAAGTTGACGACTAGAATTAATGGTCTATATATGCAAACTCTTCGCAATGGGTTCCCCACCGTCACAAAAAAACGAGGTCCATTGTCCTCCCTTACCGATGAAGTCGATAATCTCAAGATTTAGTCATCATAAAATGTTTGAAAATGAAAAGACGAAATATCCGATGTAAGTTTTATGGATGAAACAATAACACATAAATGGAATTCTAACAACAATACTTAACATAAATTGTAATTTTGTCTTTATTTGCAAAATTAGATTACTACCCCCTTTAATAATATACAATTTAACATTTTAAATTAACAGAGTTAACTATTTTGGAAGAAAATGATAAATTTTAAAACCATGGGGAACCAGATGCAAACAAAAGGATGAAAATGACAGACGTGATTAAACCACTGGGAGATAAATAATAATTCACTCTATTATAAAATTTAAGTATTGAACATTATAAGAATTAGTTTATGAATCAAATAATAATAATATTAACTAGTTTATTACCCGCCATGTGTTGCGGCGACGAACACGACGTGATAAAATATAGACTACAATAGACACAGTTTGTTTCCAAACTAAATTTATGTCAAAACGTAAAGAACTCGAATTTATATCGTTTAATGAAAACATATTATATATTACCCATCTCTTTTCGAAGTAAAATTTATGTTGAAAAACATAAGGTAACTTTTTTATATTTGACGCAACTCGTTTATTAGCAAAATTTAGATAAAAACATAGACGGGCTTTGAATTTATACTAATGTGTATATTAAAATACGTATGTAAGAAATTAATTTTTTAAGTAAAATTGTATAGAGTTAAATCTGAAACTTTAAAAGTTTGAGAAAAGTAAACGTTTAAAGTTAAGAGGTAAGAAATGCCGGTAGAAACCCTACCCACCTTCGTTTTTTAAATAGATAGTAATAGTAAAACATACAACAATTAAATTAGCATTAGAAACATTCATAACAAAGATAGTAATAATCTTACATTACTAAAGATCTTTCGTCTTTATAAAAATTCAAGGTTTGCTAAATATTAAAATTATAATCATTAAAAACATAGTTTTTTTTAACGTACGTAAGATAAATCAAATACTTATAGTAGACAAACTAAAGGTTTAATATATATATATATATACACACACACACAAGCGACAGAAGAAATATATTGATTATATGAACACAACCATCTATCAACACAACCATAGATGTTTATAACATAACTATAGATTTTATTTGTGAAGATCGTGCATGTTTTATTCCAACATGCAAATCATCAAAATGGTCCTTTAACTTTCCATCATTGAGATTCTCTCATCTTTTTCTTTTATCACCACTCACAAAACACAAAAGCTACTCGAAAGATAAAAAAAGGTGGTAGGGGTGCTCTACCCTACTCACATAAAGCAATTCAATTCTTGCTTTTTGAACCAAATACAATTACTAGATATAGCCCCCCTTCAATCCTACCAAAACAAAACCTCACTTTCTTTTTTATTTTAAACCTTAAAGTTTTATTATAATTATAATATAATGCGGAAAAACATCATATAAATTTCGGTCATTCAATCCAACCATATAGAATATATATCATGACATTATACAAATATATATATGAATTATATGATGTTACGCTAAGGATTCATCGGTTAGGGTTGTTCATGAGTCACGAGCCCACGTTAAACTTTTTTCTATTTTGTTTGCTGTTTTTTTTTTAATTTGAGTTATATATCTTTTTTATTTAAATGAAAGTTTACTTATTTATTTTATGTTTAATTGCTTACCTCTATTTTAATTAAAAGCCTAATATAATAAACATGTTATTTAAATAAAAAAACACAACGTTTTTGCACATGCAACATGTTTTATGACACGGTTAGAGCTCCTCCAAGGGTTTCATCTGTATTCTGTAGTGATCGTTCGTGATGGCTTATATGAAAAAGAGAGGGCGGAGATAGGAAGGAATAAATCCGTTCAAACGAACACCTACGATTGAAAGTTGTTAAGTGCATTCGTACGGTCATTACAAACGTGGCTTTATTCGTAAAACATTCATCGAGATGTTCTTGCTGGTGCAAAAATATATACACGTCCCATTTTCTGGAAAAATCTGTTGGCCCTACTACCAATTAACCATCTCCCTTGTTCACACATGATCATCAATAGTTGTGTGCTTGAAAGAGTAGTA
The DNA here is from genome assembly GCA_025506515.1 of Flaveria trinervia. Lineage (NCBI taxonomy): Eukaryota > Viridiplantae > Streptophyta > Magnoliopsida > Asterales > Asteraceae > Flaveria > Flaveria trinervia. The sequence continues at coordinate 86,854,315 of CM046452.1, read as the reverse complement.
GTGAAAAAAAAAGTTATCTCATTACAAAGTGGACTAATCATTATCGCTATACATAAAAATGTGATTTTCTTTGTATTCAAACAAACCTCCTAAACAAAATTCTAAACCCTTTCACATTGAACATCAGCTCTTAGACTGAATTTAGTTATTTTTATTGGAATATGTTATAGTTTATTAGTATAAGTTTACGAGTTTAGTTAATATTTTGAATTATTTGTGATCTAGTAACCTAACTAATTATATAATAATAGTGATTGTATAGAACACTGATACGCATGGCTCAGGTGACCAAAATGTGTTGGTCACGGTGAAAACCCGTTGTGTAGCACCACTCCATTTCACACACATACACATGCAATTAATTTTCTTTCTTCCTTTGTCCAATACGGAAAATGGTGTGTGTGAAACCACTAAAACATTCTCAAGATTCATCCTTGTGATTTTAACTAAAAGTTATCGTTTTTAAGTTTATTTCCCTTTTTGCAAGAGACTATCACATCACACTTCTTTTATTTATTTTAATTCATTAAATAATAGATTTTTATTTATTTATATAGGGTCCTAATAAAGAGATACCTTCCATTATAAATCGACACTCACTTATACGCCGTGTATGGGTCTATACGCGGCGTATAGGTATGTCTCATAAATGCCAAACATTTCACGTCACATCAATGAGCCTATACGGCGCGTATAGCCCCATACGCGGCGTATAAGCTTTTCAGAAGATAAAACTGGCGAAGTTAAATCAGTCATTCAGCGGGCCTATACGCCACGTATGGACCCATACGTTGCGTATAGGCCTGGGTCGTATGGGTGCGGGACGCATCTCCACCGACACCTATACGACGCGTATGGACCTATACGCGGCATATAGGCTTTATTTCGAATTATATTGACGCGACTTAAGATTCTTTCGTTGATATATAAACGCACTGAATATCAAACGAATGCGTTCATATTTCGTTTGTTACGAAGGAAACGTTTAATCATAATCGGAGGAAATTAGCGTTATATGGTTCAACATTTTCTTCTATCACATAATTACTCGGTAAACATTTGATTCTTATTTCATTAAGTATTTGCATACATATATACATATATTTGAATTGCATACTTAAAAAATCGTTTCAACTAACTCGGGTTCCATCGATGTTAGTCGGTTAAGATAAACTTAAATAATTTTCAAGTTTTTTTATCATAACCGACTAGTATCGTGGAACCCGAGTTAGTTGAAATGATTATTAAGTAATCAAGACATTTATGTGTACGTAAGTATGTATATAAAAGAAATAAGAGTTGTAGTTTTAGAGAAAAATTATTATTTTAAAGAAATAGTTGAACCACAAAACTTTATTTTCTTTAAAAAATTCTCATTTGTTTTATAGAGCTGCCACGAAACGTATAGCATGGTTGAATTTGAAGTGATCCAAGATTGTTCGTGAAAATTAGAGGTGAGAAATGACGAACATAACCATGATCCTGCTTAACATATAGACGGGCACCCATTTGTAAGAAGGTTTTATCAAAACGAATACAATTTGGTGGAACAACTTACTAATTAGAACATGGAGCCTCGTAACATCTTATCAGCTTTGAAAAAGCAAAATCCAAAGAATGCATACATAACCAGAGACGTATACAACGCTCAATATAAGATAAGAAGTGAAAACAAAGTCGGTGAAACACCATTGCAAGTTTTAAAAAACCTTTTATCTTATAAAAGGTACGTTTATTACACCCGGGAAGATCCCGATACAAATACCGTAGAAGATATATTTTTTTGTCATCCAAAATCATACGACACTTGGCGTGCATTCCCGCACGTGCTGATGATAAACGTGACATATAAAACAAACATGTATAAACTTCCGTTTGTTCAGATTGTTGGTGTGACCTCGACACACAAGACATTTTGTGTTGCTCATGCGTTTATTAGTAAAGAACGAGAAGATAATTTTGAGTGGGTGCTTAATAGATTGAAAGATATATTAAACATGTGAATGTAGCCGCGAGTCATAATAACAAACAGATATCTTGCTTTAATGAACGTGTGTGCTAAAGTATTTCCGAATGCTTCAAGGTATTTATGCAGGTGGCATATTAATGAAAATATCGCGAAACACTGTAAAGCAAGTTTTACGAAAGATGATTGGCGAAAGTTTAAATATGCATGGACACGTTTGTGTGAGTCTCCCACGCCAGAGATTTACGAGTATAACTATAACCTTTTTTACGAACGACTAGTTGAAACGAAGCGAGAAAGTAAGTTTTTCATTACATACATACATACAATACTGTTAAATATAACACTTAATTTAATTTTGTTTTAATATATTTTCAGAAATATTGTCATATATAAACAAAAACTGGTTAGGGAGTTACAAAAAAATGTTTGTATCAGCCAGGACTAACTCAAATCGCAATTTTGGCCAACACAACAAACAGAGTCGAGAGTCAACATGAAAATTTAAAAAGATATCTTAAATCAACAAATAGCTCACTGGATAGACTTGTGGAATTTGTAGATCAATTGGTAAACGCACAAGAGGTAAATTTAAAAGAAAGCTTTGAGACAAGCAAAATTAAAATTATGAATCATCATAATCTCCTATTGTTTGATTACCTACGAGGCAAAGTATCACACAAAGCTCTTGATTTATTAGTTTCCGAAAACACTAAATTGCATATCATGCGCTCAGCAAATGCAACGTGTGGTTGTCAACTTTTCACTAGTTGTGGGTTGCCTTGTGTTTGTCGGCTTGAAAAATATGCACATTCTGGTAATAGTCGTTCCATATTTATCATTTTTCTGTTACAATAATGATTTTATATTAATTTATAATTTATAATGTAGGCATTAAAATTCCATTAGATGCAATTGACGTATTTTGGACGAAGCTTGATAAAATTAAATCATCATTTATGGAGCATGAAGAAGTCGATGTTGAAGAATAGATGGAATGCGTGAAACAACAAATAATGACACAACCCGCCCCTGTAAAATTTAATTTGGTGAAAAAAATAAAAAAAATTGTGTATCCATGGAAAAATAACAAAAAACGCATGTTATTCAAACATATATTCGCAGTCGTCCAACGTTAAAGGTTCAACAGCAAAAGCTAGACACTCAACATAGTACGTGTGACATACCAAGACATAGCTCATTTATCGGAACAACAACTTCAGCAGTAATGTCTCAGAAGCCCGTCATACAACGTAGTCATTTCACACCTTCTAAGGTGTCACAAAGTACTAATGACTTTCCATCGATTGTCGGAGATCAGCAATTAAACAATACAAACAAGTTAAAAAAATTGGATTCTTTCAATCTTTCATCAGTATATTTCACGTATATGAGATGTTCGACCCGATGGTAATTGTGGTTTTCGATCTATAGCTTTAGGGTTGGGGTTTAATGAAAATAAGTGGATGTATGTGCGTCAACAACTTTTAGAGGAGTTGGACACATATGAATTGAATTACAGATAAGTTTTTAATACTTTGTACGCCGGACAGTACAATGAATTGCGTCACACAATAGATTGGCAACGTGTGGAACCTGCGCCAGAATAACATTGGATGATAATACCGTATACGGGAATAGTAATTGCTCAAAGGTTTGGTGTTATTATTTATCTATTAAGCAATAACGGTTGTCAAACATTTTTCCCCTTATGGGCTGATTCGAACAGCATGATGCCTCATCATGTCGTTTCGATTGTTCATGTTAACAATAATCATTTCGTCCACGTTAAATTAGATGGAGATTATCCGATGTCTACATTAAGTAATCTTTGGATTCTTAACCGAAACGTACGTCCTGCAGAATGGGAGATTATGTATAGGAGTCGTATCTCGAAATACAACACAATAATAGAAGCTAACCGAGATCCCCCAGCTTATATAAATTTATTTTAATTTAATACGTTTGTATTATATTTTATTATGTATTGTGTTATATTTGGATTCTAACGTTGATATTATTGTTCGACCTACCACATACTTTCAAAATTAAAAAAAATAAAAAATTAAAAAGGAAGCTATACGTCGTGTATAGACCCATATGCGACGTATAGCTTTACGCGGCCATTAAAGGGACATCTCCTTACTTTTGACCCGACCAATCTTTTTCAAACCAAAAAAACTCTTTCGTATAGATCGATACTACACGTATTGTTCGTAGATTTCTCTATATTCACTAGTTCAGGTATGTATTATTGTTCTTATACCTTTATTATATTAGTCGTACGCTAATTTAAACGTTAAAGTGGTGTTTTATGCGTTAAAAACGTGGATTTGAAAACTGGTTTATGAACTATACGCGGCGTATAGGCCTATACGCAGCGTATAGTTCATAGGTTGAAGATGACCATATGGGGGTCCTATACACGGCGTATAGGTCTATACGCGGCGTATAGGGGCCATACGAGGCACACAACCCGTACGTGCGTTCTTATACGCGGCGTATAGGGCCCATACGAGGCACACAACCCGTACGTGCGTTCTTATACGCGGCGTATAGTCCTATACACGGCGTATAGGGCCCATACGAGGCACACATCCCATACGTGGGTTCCTATACACGGTGTATAGGGCCCATACGAGGCACACACCCCATAAATGGGTTCCTATACGCGGCGTATAGGTCTATACGTTGCGTATACGAGCCTATACGAGGCACACAACCCCATACGTGGGGTCCTATACGCGGTGTATAGGTGCACTATACGCAGGTCTTAAAATTTTGTTTTCTTATGCGGAGATGTCTTGCGATTCTGAGCTTGAGGCTGGCGTTGATGTTATTGTCAATCATCCATGGCTACAGTTTGAGCCCGGGTCTATTGAGCTTGCAAAGTGCTCAAAATTCATTCGTATGAAGATCGGTCATCAAAAGGCAGTGGATTGGGATGTGATGGCCGAGCTTGGGAAGCACGATAGAGTCGCTGATATTATCGGAGATAATACGCCATGGAGTCGTTTATTTGAGCTGGCGTTCTTACCTTCTTACCGAGAGCTGACGGTGGAGTTTTTATCCACCTTTATTATATCCGTCCTGATGAGATGGTGGAGGACGATGAACGATCTGAGATTTCGTTCATGATATGTGGACGATCTCATCAGATGTCGATTGAGCAGTTTGCGGTTTTCTCGGGACTTTATTATGAGCCGGAGACCGTTACCCCTCTATTTAACGAGGGAATTACTGAGATTGAGGAGACACGATTGAGAGATTGGTGGCCTCAGATTGCCGGAGGTCCGTTTCAGAGGACTAAGGGCAGGGTCACTGGCATTAGAGATCCTCTCATTTGTTATTTGCATCGCATGATCGCCACATCCATCACGGGACGTGGCAAGAGTCGGGAGTGGTGTACCATTCCCGACTTATTTTACTTATATTGTTTACTTACGGAGACCAGATGCAACCTGGCGAGATGTTTGGCAGAATATTACGCTTCGTATTATCATCGCCAGGAGCGAGGAGCGGTGTATGGAGGCGCGTACATTACGATGATTGCACGTTGTCTTCGTTATCTTCCTCGCCATGTTGCTCACGTATCTCCTCCGATCGAGCCGATGAGATTAGATCGTCGTACGTTATTCGGCATACGTATTATACGCCAGTTTCCGGGTGGCATACGGTTCTCTCTTCGACCCGGTGAGATCTGGCATCCGGCACCTGTTCAGCAGGTCGGCGATGACGATCCACAGCAGCAGCAGGAGCATATTCCACATGATCAGCCGCCACACGACCAGCTGCCAGCACATCAGCCGCCATCTCAGCCATAGTTCCCTCGACATTATTATAGAGATGTGAGGGTGCCTACACGTATGGAGACATTTATGCAGGAGATTACTACGAGATTACGGGATCAGGGTCGTCACCTCGATCGAGTTGAGGATCTTATGGATTGGCACGTTCAGCTTGAGATTGCACGAGCCAGTGCTGCTGATATTAATCCTCCAGACTTGCCACCGCCTTGACATTACCCAGATTCACCGTAGTTTTTTATATTATTAATTGTACTTTTATTTTGTTATGTATTTAAAAACTTTGTTATTTATTTATATTATCATTTAATGTTTGTTTTGTTTTATATGTTTTATTGGTTAATTAAGATTTAAAATTGTCGATTAATATGTTACAAAATATAACTTATACGCAAAGTGTCAACTTTAACGTGCAAAATAAAGCCGAAATTTTTTTTATACGCACAATAATATATAAAAAACATCCTAACCTATACGCCGCGTGTGGGTCCATATGCGGCGTATAGTTTCTTCTCCATACATAGAAATTTTTCAGAAAAAATTGGGAAACTTATACGCTGCGTATGGACCCATACGCGCCGTATAGCCACCCCGACACGAGTCTGCTCTCGTCTTGTCAGAGAATACCCTATACGCCGCGTATGGGCTCATACGCGCCGTATAAGGTATGTTGACTCTTTGTTAGTCGACCTTATACGCGGTGTATGGACCCATAGGCGGCATATAGGGTCAACGTGTGTTGATTTAAAATTTGAGGGTGTCCAAATAAAACAACCCTTTATATAATACTAATTATCAAATTAGTTATAAATTATGGTTTGTACTTTATATTTATATGTTGTACATCATTTTGTTTTTTCTTTATTTTTATTTTTAACACTATAGTTTTCATCTTTTACATTTAATTTTAATACGTTTTTCATTTTCAACTTTAGTCTCAATATTTTTTATCGTTATAAGTTTTTTGTTTTATGTCTCAGACAAAAATTTTCAAGTTAACATACAGGCACATGCGTATGTGTTTAAAGTTTCTACATACATACATACATACATACATACATACATATATATATATAGGGAAGAGATCAAATGAAAACTAGCTTTTTTTGTGAGAACTCTAGGAACCAATCTCAACCACTAGTTCTTAATGGCAAAATTGTAATTAACAAAACATATTTAAAAATTTTATAAATCAAAAAATAACATAAAAATAAATAAAATAAAAACACAAAAAAGTGTTAATCATGCTAGGTTATGTAAAAACATTTGTTGGACAATAAGGGTTCAAATGCGACAAACCCTGAAAATGAGGTCCAAGAGTGGTAACCCCTGAAAGTGAAGCCCAAGGCAAAAGCTTGAAAAAAACATTTTTGAAGAAATAGTATAGTGAAAAATTTTAAGGAAAAATAAAATTCAGGGAAAATAAGCCCAATGTGGCCCGCATCGGAGGAGTGATGCGGGCGCTTTGACCGGGTTAAGAAAATAACATGAAGATGATGGGCAAGTGTCAGATACATGAACGCCTATACGAACTGCATCGGTTATGAATGCGGGACGTATCGCCAAAAGAGGCTTGAGGCAATACATGCACGACACGTGTCACGTATGTAAAGGTGACATGCAATGCTAGCTGTATCACCCAGTGGATGCGGGCCGCATCGGCTAGCCGACCTCAACTATAAATAGGTGAGCATTTCAATCATTATTATAACTCACCTTCAAAGACACACACTAAACATTGTTTTGGGTGCCCAGATTTCCTTTCCAACTTATTTCACGACCCAAAATTTGATTTTTGAATAGTTGAAGCTACCCAAAGTTTCTAGAAGACGTTTCTAGCTTAGTGAGTAATTAAAGTGTTGCTTAAGCCATTTGGAACTAACCTAAAAACATAGACAATGCTCGACTTGACTTTATGGTGAATACATTTTTCTTTGAAAACAAAACTCGTGAACTCTTAAGATTCATATTACACTTGAAAACTGCATGAGTACTAGTTAATTTATTAACACATGTTAGTAATATGCAAAACAAGCATTTGATTGGATTGTAAGTGTAGTCTAATTAGGAATGATGTACACCTGATGGGTAGAACCCTGAAAGTAGCGTTATGCCTAAGCATGGTTGGTAATGGTTTAGTGCCCAGAGGATTAAGACTCCTTAAGCATTGATGGTCTCGCGAGCGACACGATAACCATCTATTACTAGTGTGTTACGAAAAATTTTGATATGTGTTTCATCTTATGCACATAGCATTGTTAGTCTTATGTTAATATTCTCATGGTTGATTATGAAAAACGATTTGAGTCTGATAAACGTTATTCACCAGCATTATCGTTGATATTAAATTTCTAAACATTTTATAGGTAAATAATGATTGAATTGAGAATGACACTACATGATGCTACATTATCAATTTTGTAGTTTATCTAGTGTCAAATGTCAAAAATCATAAAATAAGAGTTGAGATGGCACATTTCTAAGATGGAATCTTGTAACTTGTAAAGATAGATATGATTTGATAAAACAGTCTTATGAATCAATAAATAATCCAGTATTAAGAATTGACTTGATTTCTAAATAATATTACGATATTATTAAATGAATTTTCGCTACCAAATATATCTTTGAAAATAATTTCTCGATTATAACAAAGAAACAATCTTGATCGGTTCACACGGCTTGGGGTGACCCAAACCGGGGTGTGACAGGTTGGTGGGTTGATGAAATTCTATTGTTATAAACACTTGTCATTGTCGAACCGAGCACTAGAGTAAGAATTACAAATTGGACCATCTCTCAGATGAGCATAGACTTGTTATCATGGAGTCAATAAAAAGTTCACACTTAATATTAATAATGAATGGAAAAAACATTAAAACGAGAAACTGTACAACAAAAATAGAATAAGAGTCACAATCCGAACTTATATGCATTTGGTGACCAATGTTACCCCGAACCTTAGGGCTATTACTACGTTAAAAAAAATATCAAATTTTAAACAATAATCAAATGAACATATGTTCGTAATCATTGAATTAGCAACTAAAAGAAAGTAACAAAAAACCTTAATGGAACTGTAACATCCCAAAAACGAAAGACCTAAAGAGCCAAATAGAAAACTATAGAGAAAGAAAAGCTAAGCATCCATGTGATCCAATAAGAAAATATATGTGTATCAAACTATTGAAGTTTATAAATCATATCATCGTATGTATACTTAATATTATAAACCCGATATCTAGACACTCTAATATTTTAAATCAACACCCTTACCATCTATACGACTTGTATAGTGCCCTACGAGACGTATAAGAGCCAGAAATTCCCTGACATCTGAGGTGTTAATCATGTTATCAGCGAGGTTATACATGACATATATAACATTATACACCACATACGGCTTATTCTTCCCCCAAAACCTTAAATATCTTAATTCACCTTGACAGCTATACGTGAAGTATATTTCTATACGCAACATATAGGTGTTATACGTGGCATTAAGCTCTATACACCACACATGACTTATACGTGAAGTATAGCACTATACGCCACATATAGATGTTATATGTATAGTATTGTCATACTACACATCTAGCTTTTTGAACGAATTGATATACTCCACGCATAAGCCATATGTGACGCATGGTAACGTCACGTATAGATTCGCTGCCGACATAAAGTGATACGTAGAATGTCATGATTCAAAATATTAACGTATAACTTTATACACGATGTATGTAAATGTCAATTTATAAGATAAGAACAGACGTCTTAATATTCGAATCCTAAATATTAAATCAATGGTAACCAACCACTACATATATAAAAACTATCCAACTTCAATATCAAAAGTTGATTAATAAAAAGCAGAATCTTGATCGTAAGCCAAAATTACTTTATATAATTTTTTGATCTCAAGATACGACAGGTGTCCCATATACTACCAGTAGAGGAACCAATCTACCTATGCTAGCAAGTAGCAAAACACTCTACACCAAACCCTAGTCAGATCTTAACCAAACCATTGGCCTCTGGTTCAGTTTATTTAAACCAGCTGAGCTGGAACCCATCTCCCATACCCTTCATATCTCTCTCTCTCTCTCTCTCTCTCTCTCCAATCATCTTCTTCACCAATGTTCTGATCTCCAATTGACCTTATCACTGCCACCGGAGAACATGAAAGATGGTGAATTTCTCACACACAAATGCTCACTCTCACAACCCACCAACATTTTCAACTAAAATCACCGTAACTTGAAGTGGGTGTGCTTCAAGATCAAATCTTTATTTATCTTCATCTTCTACCCTGTCAAGATTCGCCATGAAAGGACATGGAAGCTCGGATTCCATACCCCTAGGTTTGTAATTTGTAAATCAACTTCAAATTCAGACTTATGTATGTATGTATGTATGTATGTATGTATGTAGTATGTATGTATGTATGTATGTATGTATGTATGTTTGTAGCAATTGATGTTTAATCTTGAATTGATGTGAGATTTGTAGAAGAAAACAGCAGCAGTCCAGTGGGGTACGCACGGGAATTTCAATCAATGTTGATGGATGAAGATGGTGGTGGAGATGAGTTGGCCGGAGGTCAGATCTCGGAGAAGAAACGGCGGTTGACCGTGGATCAGGTCAAAGCTTTGGAGAAAAACTTTGAAATGGAGAATAGCTGGAGCCGGAGAGGAAGGTGAAGCTTGCGGATGAGCTTGGGCTGCAACCGCGGCAGGTGGCGGTGTGGTTTCAGAACCGCCGTGCACGGTGGAAGACGAAGCAGCTTGAAAGAGATTATGGTGTTCTTAAGTCCGATTTTGATTCGCTTAAACACAATTATGAGGCCCTTAAACAACACAATGAATCTCTACTTAAACAAGTAAGTTCCCTCTTTCTAGAGCCGCAGATCAATTGGTTTCGTAGTAGGCATGACTTCATGGGTTCGAGTCTCGTAATTAATGTTTTTAGAATTGAATCCGACCTTTAAAACAGGATGACTTAGGTATATATACTATATATAGTTATTATATGTATAATTCAATCTACATTTATGTATTTTATAGTTATATATAAAAATTAACGTAATCTTATGTTTAACGCTTTAATTTATCGTACAATTTTACTCGTTAAACCTATTAAAATCTTTATAAAATTAAAAAAAAAATAAAATCCGGCCCGACCACCTGACGAGGACGAACCGACAATCGAATCAATAGGAAACGAACTGGGGCTGCTCGGATCGGTTCCCCCTCTGATTCCCGGTCAGACCATGCCGAACCAATCAGAGTTTCATAACATTGCTCATAATATGCTTTTCATGGGCAAGTCTTTTACCACGATAGGTTTTTTAGTGGGCAGACATGTCACCAATGTTGTCAATGTTCGTGTTGGTGGTCTTTTGCTAACGGGTTTACGCGAATGACCAGACTTATAATCTTCGTTTGCGGTTAAAAAAAAAACTAAATCATGGGTTATATCTTTTGGGTTTTGAATAATTACTAGCTTGTTTGTATTTGCAGATTAAGGAGCTGAAATCGAAGTTAACCGGAAAAGAAGAAGAAGCCAACATTCCGACACCGGAGGAGAGCCCAGAATCACCGGAAAACGTGATTGAAACGGCGTATTTCAAAGACGGGTCATCGGATAGCGATTCGAGTGCGATCTTGAACGAAGAAGATAACCCCACCACCATGAATATCAATATGACAGGCATAGCGATGATGGGTGAAGCTGAAAAAGCCTACGAGCCTGAGTTTGTGAAGGTTGAAGAACATAATTTGTTCAATGGAGATGAGTCTTGCAATTTCTTCTCTGATGATCAAGCTCCGACATTGCAGTGGTACTGTCAAGATCAGTGGAACTTGATGGAGGACAACTGAAGTTCACAGATGAAATCGAAATAAGAATGAAGAAGAAAGTTGTAAATTGAAAAGAAGAATGAAGTCGGTGGGTGTATGTGTTTATAGAAGCTTAAGTTTCTAATTGGGTTAGGGTCGTTCAAGTGAAGAAGAAGAAGAAGTAGTTCAAGTTGAAGTGAACATCATGTAATATTGGAAATAATTCTACTGTTTTGAATCGAGATGCATTCAATAAATTGGATGGTAGCATTTATCGAAGCTAAATAAGTGGGTTTATTAAATGACGTAAGATATTACAGAATATTAATCAAGTTTTTAAAAATGTTATAATTTAGTCATTTATGTATATTTTTTTCAAATTGGATCATCAAACAATCAAATCAAGTTATTATTAAATTTTCTTATGACAAGAAAGTAATAATAGAAAAAACGTGAGCGTCAGAATTTTCAATAAATAAAATTATATTAAAAATTAAAAAAAACATGTCAAATATGAAAAAAAATAAAATAAAATGTTTAAAATTTACGTCAACATTTCATATCAGCAATAAAATATCGATAAAAATATTTTATAACTGAATTTAAAAGTAACATACTAAAAATATGTTATGAATTTTAATTTGTATAAAATATAAAAATTGAGTGATCTAATTGGAACGTTTTTAAAACTTTAGTTATCTAATTGGAACACTTTTGAAAATTTGTTACTATTTTATAAAGTTACCCCTAAAGTAACTGACTTTAAATAAGAAACTAAGATATTGTTTGGCAACTTCTTAATGATTAAATACTGAATCAATAATAGGTTTAAACCATTAAGAGGTCTGAACCATTTAAGAGGTCTCAATGATTAAATGTTTAACCAATTCGGATAATATGCCTTAACCATTCAACATTAGATCTCTTAACCATTCAGCATAAGTATAATGCTTAATCATTCAAAGGTAAATGTCTTAACCATTCAGACATGTGCTCACGCAACAAACAGTCTGAACCATTAAGTGTTGAACTATTCAGACATCTGAATCATTAATAGCTTGATTAAGAGGCTGTCAAATAGCCCTTAAGTGTTGAACCATTAAGAGCTAGTGTATCATTTAACAATTCAAATGCAAATGTTTGACCAATTCAAATAAGAGGTCTTAACCATTTAGTATTAAGCCTCTTAACCATTCAGTATTAAGTCTCTTAACCATTTAACATTAGTATAATACTTAACCATTCAGAGGCAAATGTTTGAACCATTCAGACGTTTTGCTCGCGAAACAAAGAGTCTGAACCATTAATTGCTGAACCATTCAGACATCTGAATCATTAAGAGGCTGCAAAACAACACCTAAATGTGAAAAGGGCGTCACCAGGTACAACTCAAAGGTTCGGCCATTAATGCTACCTCCAACTTATCGGGTTTAGGATGATAAAGGTCGGTCGGGTTCACTAACATGTTGAAATCTATATTTTGAAGTCGACGAAGGAAGAAAAAGAAATAAAGTCCAAAGTCGAGGGACCAAACTCGCCAACGAGAGAAAGTTGGGTGAGTGGGGGTATTTAAGGGAGAGGATAGCTCTTACCTCTCCCCACACCCACCAAAATCAGCCAAAGAATAGAGAAAATGAGAAAAGGGGAGAAAAGTTGGTTCGGGTTGGTTCAAGTGAGTAAAATCGTTGAGAAGCGGGTCAAATCCAAGCTCTTCTCGTTGTGGTCGTTTGTGTGTGTTCTAGGACCCCTCTTTTACACATTTTTGAATGATTTGGAGCTGGAACACATCTGAAAATCGGGTTTTTGAGTGTGTGTGTGTGTTTGACCCGTTTGTGTATGTGTGGGTATGTGTATGATTCGTTTGGGTCTTGCTTTTGAGCTTGTGTGTGCTTGAATGGTGTTGGGGTATGCATTCCTAAGGTTTAGGATGCTCGATTTGGGCTTAGAATGGGTTTAGATGAGCATGGAGGTCGAAAATGGCAGATTGGGTTCGGGATGAACTACATTCCGCACCACCTAGGGCTATGCGACCGAATAGAGGCCATACGACCGATATAGGTGCGATTGAGGTTCATTCGCACGACTCAAGGTTTAGTCACACAACTGAGGGTTCATTCGCACGACTAAGAGCCCAGTCGCATAAATGCTCATCCGCATTAGTTCCATCTGCATTAGGTCCATTCGTATGGGACTCATCTGCATTAAGTCCATTCGCAGTAGTTTCATTCGCACGATTTGGGTGTTCATCCGCATAGATGTTCATCCTCATTGGTCCAATCGTATGATGTTCAGTCGCCTGAAGGCCATGCGAATAAAGGGTGCCCATACGCCCAACTAGGTTGGTGTACCCGAGGGAAGTGTAGTTAATGTATTGGCTTTCGGGGGAAAGTGCAGATGTAGGTTTTGACGTGAAAGTTCCCGTAAGTTCATGTAAGATGACTATTGAGGCCTTAGAGAGTATGTTGGGCAGGATGATGATGTTGCATGATTATGCATGATGTGTGTATGTATGATGTTGCCCTGTATGATGATGATGACTGTGTATGTTATGTTCCTTATTATGATGTATGTTTATCTTTCCTGTGGCTTTACTTGTTATGTTAATGAATGAAATGAAAGTAGTATGTAACGTAAAGCGAAAGATAATGAAAGAGGAACATGAAGTAAGAATGCATGCATTAATGAATGATGAAAGTAAAGAAAGTCTTGCAAGCCTTATATGTCAGGACACGCCATTAAAAGGTGTTAGCCCAACGGTAAGCGGGTTCGCTACCCCGGGAGGATGCACATTGGGGTTTTTCTTTGTGATTGACCATTTGTATAGAACCATTATTGCTTGTCTTAGGTATTGTGACCAGAGATGCTGGGCACCATGAATGAAGGTCTATGATAGGCTTAGGTCCAATACCATGAGCATGAAGGGCATAGCACATGACAATAGTATACCTGAACTTTATCTTAGGGACTGTGGCCAGAGGTGCTGGGCATCATGAATGAAGGTCTATGATAGGCTTAGGCCCAGTACCATGAGCATGAAGGGTAAAGTTCATGGTGTTGATGAAAGGAAAAGATGTAATGAATGTAAGAACAAATAATGAAGATAATAATGATATTATCTATGTGTACGTATGATGTATAAACGTATGAATGTAAAGAACGGTTTTAACGAAAGAAAAGTATGTTTTATTATAAAACTAGAACTCACTCAGCAACGCTGACTTTGATGTGTTTCCAGTTGGCAGGTAATGATTGCTGAGGATGACACGGGCGACTACTCAGCTCTTTTGGGATGGCATCCATTTATATAATGCTTTTGTGATGTAATGCAACAATGTATTTTGTAACTGATTAACGATGTATTATTTTGTGATGTAATGCAACAATGTATTTTGTAACTGATTAACGATGTATTATTTTGTAAAAGTTTTTATGATGAAATGAGATGTTATTTTTGAATATTTTTGCTGCAATATTTATGTAAGATAAATGAAAATGTATATTTTATGTGCAATGATTACCAGCTGTAAGCGTTCCGGGAACGAGGTCTTACAAAACCACACCTCATACAGATGTTGAATGGCATTTTTCTTTGAACGTTGAAGGTGGGGAGTGCATGGGGATTGGTTTTTTAATGAAATAAATTAACCTTTTTAAACCCTACTATATAGTAGTTTTATACTCGTCCGGTGGCCGAGTATGTCAATGTTATAATAACATAGCTATATTTTTTACATTTTTAATAAGAACAATTTTGGGATTTAAATCATCTACTTTCCTTACATGCCAATGCAACCTGAATAGAGAATTAAGATCATTAAAAATATTATTCTTAAATAATTGGATTATAATTTGTAAAATATATTACTTATAAATCACACAATTCCAACATTTATAATAAAAAATATAGGAAATGAGTTACTAAATCTCACATCTTCTTCAATAACTTTTGAGGATTTACTGGATTTATACCGTTTAGTGACCGAGTAATTTAATGCCATATTAACTAATCTCACATCTTCTTCAATAACTTTTAAGGATTTACTGGATTTATACCCGTTCAGTGACCGAGTAATTTAATGTCATATTAACTAAACCTATCCATTCTAAACCAAAACAAATCACGTAGACTTGAATTATAGAGAAATGTACCAAAAATTGGTGTAAAATCAGTAGTTGTTGACCATAGAAAGATTAAGTTTGTGCCTTTAACTACACTCACATTGTAACTTAACATTATGTCAATAATATATGTATAGATTTTAAGGGATTTAAAACAAACCATGTAACCGTATTCATCTCCATCAGAGTGTAAACGAATATCTCCACTATGAAACTCATAATCTATAACATATCTCCCATTTCAAATTCACCGGAAAAATGTTCCTTGTCTTCCTAGTAGTTTTACATGATTCTGCAGTATAGATAAATTCATCAAGGAAAACATAACAATAGAAACTTTTGACTTCTTAATAGACTAATCACGTTTCAGCTTAGGGGCTGTTTGATTTGTTTCTGACCCGGTCAAAATGTCTGACCCACTGACCCGGTCAGACATTTTAGCCGGTCAGCGTGTTTGATTATCACATTTTTGCGTCTGACCCGGTCCGAAGCCACTGACCCATGCCTATTTTCCCTCTTACCGGGTCAGTTTTGAAACAAGCTCTTACCCGGTCATCACCTTCTGACCGAGTAAGAGCAATCAAACAGCCCCTTAAACAAATAATATATTTCATATTGTATTGAAGATAACCATAATTCATAAACAAAACCACTTCCTTCATCCAAAAAATAAAAGGTTTTAATCTACTTATTAAAATTTTTGATACTCCGGTATGCTTTAAACTATAATATATTATTATAGTATCATGTAATCAACAACTTCAATCCAATTAAATTAATGTTGGCAAAACAACCAATATGGCCCTTCCATCACAAATTAGATTTCTGTTCGAATTTAAATTAAAAATCAATATAATATCACGAGGGTTAAATATAGATAAACAAACTTAATTCAGTATTAAAGCATATATCAATCAGCCATAAACGAACGATGATGAGGTTGATGGATGTTTCAACAATGATAATGATAATCAGCATTATCAAAATCACAAGTGACATAAAATGAAAAAGATTAATGGTTAGCGGTGCTAAGATGAGAATGGTTAAAAACATTAGTAGTTAATATTGTTAAAATATTTATTTCAAATTATACATGTACCAATGCCATGTAGACGCAAATCCTACTGAAAGGGTTCACCAACTGGTTGTAAGAATGTTGGAAACACATAAGAATAAACATAAGAAAATTCTTAAGATGTTAAAAAACTAAACTAGCTGGAAACACAAGAAAAGAAACAAATGAAAATCTTTAAGATGCTATTGATAATAAATAATGATGGAACCTTACATTTAAAATCCCATTGCGAGCTTGATGTGCAAACTTTGAATATGAAAATCTGTTGTCTCTAATAATTCATCAAGGTTTTCAGGTTTCTTCACAATGTCATAGCTAATGGTGAAGATGCACCTAGGATCTAAATTAGGATAACCAATGTTAGATTATGGTTATGTTACTAAACAAATATAAGGTAAAAGAGAATAGTATAAGAGATAAATAAACCGTTTGCAGCAGTATAGAGAGTAATGCAATCCCAAACAACCTTATAGGTCATACATTTTAAAAATCTCATTTTCTTTGTAGAAATAAGATTGATGTTAGCTCCGCATAAGCAAAACTCAAATAACCTTATATATACGGTTTTGATACGCAACACAAAAAACCCCATAAGTTTTAAATTCTCATCTGTTTGACCAAAATCAAAGATAACAATTGAGAATCCATGAATCATATTTACACATAATGCCATATTTTGGAAGCTCTTAATTAAAAACTTCATCATTATTATAAGCAACTGAAACATTAAAAAAACCACAATCAATATTATAAAAATAAAACTCATCTGAAAGGAGAGAAATGATAGAAAGATTGATTAAACCATAGCTTATCCCTTGTCTTTGTTGGTGCTAGATTCATTTAAAGATCCGCAAAGTACATAACCCAATTTAAACAATGAACATTAAGATCAACAACAAAAACCCAATTGATTCTTAGTGATTTTGTAGTGTACAATTAAAGAAAAGATGGATATCGTATTCTCAGCCTAACTTTTGATGGCATTTGTTTCAAATACCTCTTTTCTCCTAGATTAAACCCACCACCCCCATCATCATCTTCATTATAGCCCAAGGCCCCCAAGAAGCTTTAAAACTACTTTTGATGCATCAATCGATTGGTTTAAGCTGATTAGATGGACTAATTAAGGGAAGTTCTAGAAATTCTAAAAAATGAAAATGGGGAGTGCTGATTACCTTTGCAATTAACCTTGATGTTGTTGTTTTTATGTTAGAAAGCCGAATCCAATGGTAGACTCGACTGAGATTATGGTATTGCTTCTATTAAACCTAATGTTGTAGCCCAAATCAATTGGTCAAAAGAAATTTGATAGAGAGAAAGACCGCAGAGCTCAAGAAATGAAGATGACGAAAGCAATAAATCATACCTGAATCTCTTGCCCTGGTGGCGGTGTGGAAATCAATTCGGAAATAGGACCACCTCACCGGACCTCTTTATTCTTTCAACAAACCAGATGATACATAAGAGAAAAATTGTAGAAGGATGGGTATTTTTAGGCAAGGTTACACCAACGTGGGAAAGGAAATTAATTGCTTTACGTGGGTAGAAAAAATAGGAATAAGATAACCGCTGATAACCTCTAGAAACCACCTTGTAACCGTCATAACCGTCGAGTTTACACGGACATGATTTAATTTCAGCTTCATCCAATAGTCTAGATTGTTTCAACCGGCGGTTACACTCACCGCTGATAATATAATATATAATATCCCATTTTACACAACACTCCAATATAATTTTAAAAAAAGTCACAATGAGCATCTCGTCTTTGAGTACTTACTATTCACTTTTTTCAAATGAAGATGGTGATTTTCAATTTCTTATGTTGGTGTTGGCGTTGTAGCACAAGAAAGGGAACCATATACGACAACTTTCAAAATGAGATACGTGTGGATGTCGAGTAATAGTTTGTTTTTTAATAATGTATTTTATTTTAAAATTATTAATGAAAGTGTGATTTTAATTATTTTTTATAAAAAAATGTGATGGGTTCAAAGGGTTTAAAAAATAGTGTTCATTACAAATTAGGTTCAAAGGGTTCTATTTTGGTTATTTTTGGGTTGCAAAATGACATCTCGTTGATAAATTAAGTGGTTTTGTTAAAGATGTTAATTAATTAGCAATTTAACGACTTTTCTTTTAACTTTTGTTTTTTTTTTGGTTTTGCCTTTCGTTCTTCCAAAATTAACTGTAGGCCGCAACGATGCACAAATCTTGAAATTCGGCTTGAGTTCCCTAGTGACAACGAATTTAACGTGTTTGGGGAACCTCCTAGTTATATAAAATAGCTTTCTTAGGTTCATCCTTTTTGTATTACCCACTGACAACGAAAAGTTGATTAAGCCCATGTTAAATTTGATACATGCTTATGTTTGTATATAAAGTGTAAAATAGATGGGGATTATACATGAATAGATTAACATGATCAGCTAAAAAACAGATATGTCACATTAGTGACATGAATGTTATTCGTCGTTTATTGTGAGGACCGCATATGTTACAGTGAGGTAATTTATATTGTACAATAAGGGTTTGATATTTTAGTGGTGGGTCAATGTATACGTAAATTGTAACCCTTAATGATATCGAATGGTTCAAATCTTGATTCTACTCACTTCTTAATAAATATTTGTTATGAAGACATAATAATAAAACTATAAATAATTATTGTGAATCTTTTGAAGCAAAGACAAACTTTAAACAAAAATGTAAACACATTACTATATAAGCAATTGTAGTATTGGTCAAATTACAAATGATGAATTATTTATCTTCCAATACAAAATAAAATAAGTCACTTTCGTCAAGGAATCTCTTTCTTATATGGGATCCACACTCAACTTCAAAATTATAATTATGGTGTACACACTTTTACTCCACTTTCAAGAAACAATTAGTTTAATGGTACTCATAAACCTTTATTCTAGATCCTATGTGCACATAAGTTAGTCAGTTTGCAATATGGTCTGAGGGCTGTGCAACCTTTTATGGATATAGATATGTCTAGGGTATATCTTTAGATATAACCCAAATATACGCATGTTGTAAGTAAGCTGACATGCTCCACTTTGTTCACTCAAAAATATTGTACTATTATGGAATATTTTAACATGGTTCCTTTCTGCTCCATTGAATATTGTAATTTGGTTGTGTGAGTCTTGATATATAACCGGTCGTAGTTATTTTTATTGTATTAGGGTAAGTAAAGTTGTTTATACGGAGAATTAGTGAAAAGTATTTAACAAACAAGACTCAGTTAACTTAAAGACACCAATTTTAAAATTAAAAATTAAAACTTTAGATTAGTTGAATAACACAAGTGCAAAAAGCAATGGACTTTGAAATGAATTTACTAATTAATGGAAAAATAATCGTTTTCGGGTTTTTAGTTCTGCAAAATCAACAATCGGTAGGCTTAAACTAGGGTTTCCAAGAATTTAACTTTTGATTAAAATGATAACCCAAAAACAATCTTTTAAGACTCGTTCGTTCATAAGATTGCCAATTTACTAAATTCAAGATGTCTACCTTTATTAATGAACTCATGATGCAAGGAAACAAAAAAAATAATAATAACGCACACAACTTTATTTACAAGCAAACCTTTTTAAATTAATCAAAACATAGTGTTTCATTCAATGATTCGATAATCAATACAAAAACCTAATTAAAGCATACCAATGATTTCACTTAGCGAGAATTGTACACCTAAAAGCAATCTTGAATGAACTAGCCATGTATAATCTTTATTGTATCTTTAATCCTTGTTTTGATGATGATTGTATATGATTTGGGATGAACGGGAAAGGTTGAAATCATCAAAAATTAGATTAGAATTTTCAATTTTGGTGTATGTAAATTTCTCCTTCGAATTGGTTTAAATAAACTTGAAAATCCCTAAAATTCGAAAGTTTGTTGAGTCATCGGCGTATCATACGCTACCCCCCGTGTATCATACGTCGGGCATGAAGTTGTACAAAGCTTGTCACTCACTTCTTTTCAGGATATGGTGACTGGTACGGTGGTCAGCGTATGATATGGTGGTGCATGATTGACTTGACTTGACTCTATATTTTGTGTAATTGCACATCCAGTCCTTCCACTTTATTATTTTGATTTTTTTTGCCTAAAATTATTCTTTAAAGCTTCAACACATGTGAATCAAAAGACAAACAAAGTCATCTTGTTCTACTATAATCATGATGTAAAATCACGTATTTAAGGATAATAAACCTAAGAATATCAATGCGTGATCGATAATCAAGTAGATTGGAATGCTGAAACAGATGAAATTAATCAAGAAGATGTCAATGATAAAATGATTGGAGATTTAATTTTATTGACTTTGAATGTCATTTTGATGGAGTTGACTTTTCAAAGGGTTTTTAATGAATGATAATGAAGGAAGAGAAAGTGATGAAAAAGATAGTGGTTACATAGTCCATAAGGCTAACAAGGTTAATGTAGTAATTGTTGTTTACATTCAAGACTTTCAAGACTTTGTGGATGAAGGACAAGATTTTGTAGGTGTAGGGAGTAGCTTTACTCATGTCCAAATAGAGAATTACATAATATAATTTAAAAAGATAAAAGGTGGTTTGAATGTGGATCCCGTGATAATGGCACAAAGGAGTATTCTGATGACTTTAAATCAGTTAGAAGCATAAAGTTAAGGGAGATTGAAAAGAAAAAAAATATAGTAAGAAACTGCTTCTAGGGTTAATAAATCGGATTGTATTTTCGTCAATTATTTATAAATCTAAAACAAATTATAGCTTCACTGAGAAAACATGTTATTAAAATGAGAGAATTGAGGTTTCTAAGGAATGGTCAACGAATTAGAACTATTTACTATGGAAATGTATCCCATGGTGAAGGTGAGTGGTCAATCCTTAGGTGCTTTATGCATCTAGAGAAAATAAGATAGTAAGTCTTCAATGGTGAAAGCCTACATATTGGCCGACATACGTCTTCAATCAAGAAAAATTTAGCTTACAGTTCTGAATTTACGGCATTAGAGTCTTGGGTAATCAATCACATCCAAATTATTATAAGGTTACAACTAAATCCATTCAAGATGAGCTCCAACAAAAGTATGAATTTAAGGTTTTGAATTTTGGCCAAATGTTAAAGCCACAAATCCAGTCAAGGGTGAATACAAAGAACAATAAACGAGATAAAAGGACTATGCTCGAGAATTTCTACAAGAAGACAACACTTAAATTCATAATAGAACATGAAGCAAATCGATAATCAAAACTTGGGTTTTCTAAAAGGTATACGTCTATCTGGACTATTGAAATAAGGTTTTAAAGCTTGTCATGGGGACTAGTTGGGTTAGATGGGGCTTTCATGAAGGCATTTACCCTTGACGACATTCAACTACTATTGGTCAGACTATAATGAAATTTATCCCTTGGCTTATGCAATAGGTGAAACTTAAAACAAAAAATCTTAGAGTTAGTTTTTACAATGCTTGACTAAAATTTATCCCATCCCCCTCCTCGTGCCACCACCACCTTCAACATCATCCGTCACCATCGGCATACACCATCATCCACTCATATTCATCTCCCACAACTTATCCATCACTCATCTTCATCTTTAAGCACCGGTCACCACCATCCCCGCCGCCACTATCATCCACCATCACCATCACCACCACCACTTTAACAACCACAAATGCCATCGCACCACCACCACACCTATTAGAATCCATATCAGCCTAATTTCCTCCCTTTATTTCACACAAAAAATTATTAACCATTCATTCGTGGTCAGATACCTTATTCACATGACCACCTCCTACCACAACCTTCCTCAGGCCAACACCGCCACCACCACCACAACACGAGCACCATTGACCCACCCATCGGAACTTCTCACCCCCTTCCACTAAAACTGAACCCTAAACCCAAATCACAAAATCAAAAAATCAACCCTCACCATGACGCAAATCTAGGGTTTTGGGTGACCAATAACCCTTAAAAACCTTCTCTAATGTGCGATGATCGATGGTGGAAGTGGAGGTTGACGGTGGTGGTTATGTTGGTGTTGGTGTTGGTGTTGGTGTAGGTCGTCAGTGATGGATGTGTTGGTGGAGGTGGTGGTTGTGTTGGTGGAGGTGGAGGTCGATGGTGGTAGTTATGTTGGCGGTGGACGAAAACATGGGTGGACGTGCAGCATGTAGTGCGATGTTGGTGGTCGACTCTCTATCTTGATGGAGTCCGATGGCGATGGTGATTGTGGTGGTGGTGGTGGTGTGGTAATTTGGATCCGGAAGTTAAAGAGGATGAGATATTTTATTTTTATTTTATTTTTATATTTGCTTAAATAGTCCCTTAGATTATAAAATACATTTATAAGTTACCTATTTAACCTTATAAGTAAAATGACCAATGCCTTTACTTTTAACAAAATTAATTAACGATGTTAGTAGGTTGGAGTTAACCAATAAGAAATGAAAACCACAAGGAGTAAAATTACGTCTTTTAACTTTTGGATGAAAACCATTATTTACACCAAAACCATATTGAGCAAAAGTGAAGTTTACTCACAATTTCATTTGTGTATCGCGCGAGGTGGTGAACAAATGTGAGTTAGGCTGATTTTACCATGGATAATTTTCATAGATTGTAATATACCATATGAAATAAAATTGTCATCTACATCATATTTTACTAAGTTTTAACCTCAATTCCTTCTTTTCCGTAATCACCCGTGTTTTGATTCACAAGACATTTCTTCAAAAATATTTTAATAGCTTTAGGTTTGTTTAGTAGTTTTTTAATGGTTGTTAAGAGGCTATATCCTAATATGTTATAGCCTATTAATAATTAAAATATTTTATAGCCTCTTAATAGTTAACATATGATATTAAGTCTGAATGGTTAAGAAATAAGAGTTTAATATAAAATCTTAATGATTAAAAGACTATTAGTCATTAAAAGATAGTCTCTTAATGACTATTAAAAGTCTATCAAATAACCACTAGTGATTTTTATTTTTTATAAAATAAGTTATTGTATCAAAGATATTATTAATTAACGGAACAAAATACCATGTTTGGTTTTACATCTAACAACAAAAGCACTTTGCGATGAGCTTTTTATTTTTCAAATCTTTTCTTTTTAGAGTCTATATCTATGTCTAGTGTCTTTATTTAAAGAATTGCATTCATGTAACTTTTCTAGTTTGCTTTTCTTTTTTATATTGAATCTTTATCTTTATATTATATAATCCATTCAATCGTGACCATTTCCAAGTTCATGCATTGGTGATTTGGTGGCATGTGGTTCCCGCACTATGTGACAGAATCAAATAGTTTCTGTTGAACGTGTGTTCAAGAATATATGTTATGTTATAGAACGAACATTGAGGGAGAATGTGGTAGTTTTTTGCAACATCTATTCTCTAAGGTCAAAATAGAAATAACTTTGAGATCCCCACGTTAGGAGGTGTGTAAAGCAAACAGTAAAAAAAACCATCGTTAAAATCTTACTTCAAAATCACACCTTGAGTTAAAGTAATAAAACCAAAATGTGAACGTCTTTGATAACATCTGAAACCTTATATGAAAAACGAACCTATGGTTACAGCAAGACATGACATGGAAAAAATCAAATGGTCAAATATATTAATGTTGATAATAAGCATGTTGAAATTTGGACTTTATATAACGCACAACTCTATTTCGAATGAAATTTACACCGAAACGTAAATAAAACAAGCATATAGACATAATATATTCAGTGTTCGCCCACTCAAACATGACACATTTTCTCATTATCATCTACCGCCCTTTCTTTCCTCCCACTACTGCTTTTCCGGCCGAGAAAGCTATTGAGAAAGCCAACAATTCTATCCGGATCTTGATTCTGAATATCTTAGATTGAACATCACAATCCTTATCATCAGAATTCAATAAAATAAGTAAATAAAAATAAAATGGAAGAACTGAGATTCCAAATGAACAAATTCAAATTTGAAAATGATCTTTCTGATTCTTGAAGAAGAATCGGGCTTTAATGAGTTCTAATATGCAACGCCAAGCAGTCCCTCTTTCTCAGTCCGAGAAGTGCATTGTTGGAACTGGATTGGAAGGCCAAGCGGCTCTAGATTCAGGGGCTCTTGCTATAGCCGAACAAGAAGGAAAGATTTTTTATACCGATACTGACAAGATCCTTTTATCAGGTAATGGAGAGACTCTAAGGATTCCATTAGTTATGTATCAACGTTCCAACAAAAATACTTGTATGCATCAAAAACACTTGGTTTAGCGAGGTACATGCTCAATATTATTTGAATGAATAGTTGACTCAACTCTTTGTTGTTTTAAAACCCTCCACTTTAATAGGTATATTTTCATGAAAAAAAAATTAGATCAAAAAATCTAGTGTTTCATAAAGATTTTGAATAGTGGTCTCGATTTCAAGTTGATTTTATTTTGCCTCTTCCACAGAGAACGACAAATGTTTTGTTTCAATGTCTAATATCGGATAGAATATGATTCTTCTTTCTTTTTTGATTTTGAATGTTTTTTAGGAATCATATCTGAATTTTTCACATGTCCTAGCACTTATAACTCTCTTTGGAAAAAAAGAAATGTAGAGAACAAGATATTTTTCCAATTGTTCTTAAAAGTTGGGGTTCTTTAAGTTCATTCACTGCAGATTCTCTTTCTTGCTCTAGTGGCTAGCAAAAGCCAACCGAGAGGGGAGAACGAATGGCTCAAGAGTCGGCCAGTTCCGAGCATACTCATGGAGTTTGCAATTTGGATAATCGTAGAAAGAATTGGAGGAACCCTCTTAGGAAATGAATTAATTTAAAAGACAGATGACCCCCTAGCTTGACTTGAGATCAAGACTCCTTACAACTCGCACCAATAGTGGAGCGCATGTACGATCATAGCATAACTTCATTCATTCATTGAACCTTGGGGTAACTATTAGCATTGAGGTTAATCACCACACCACGTCTATCATACATACGACATTACACAACGCTATATAATAATGATAAAGAGTGTGAAAGAGATACTTTCTTTAATCCTTACTTGTTGTGTAATGTAACATAGTAATTATCTTTTTCAATTAGGAGAGATGGTTGAGTGGACGAAATCGACGGATTACTAATCCGCTGTACAAGTTACAAGACTATAGATTTTGAAATTTAGAAGAGAAAAACAAAAAAAAGTACAAGTGTGTAAAAAACAAATATATAATATTTGGTATAGAATGTAGATATAGCTAAATCTAAGAGGATGAAATAAAATATTTCAAGGGCCTTAATTTAAATTAGAAATAAAAATAAATATTGTAAATCACAGTTGTACCTTATGCATTGAGACTTTAAAATATGAAAATTGTTAGTATATATAAAACAAGAGGTCTAGCTAGTCTACTTTAGTTATAATGGTCGTCGGTTAGAGTAGTTATTGAAAAAAAAGTTGAAATGAATTTCATGGTAAATTGCATGTACTTAAATAGTCATTGTTTCACCTTTGACATAACATTTCATATTACTAAGTTTTCACATGGACTACTCCCCTGCCACTGATCTTGGTGGTTTGTTGTTGGTTCTAGTTTCATTGTTGTAGTTAGTTGAAGGAAACATGTTCCTCACTTTGGTGATTGATAGAAATTCTTCACATAACCAAAAAACTAGATCTAATTGTTGTTAATCACTAAATTAAAGACCTAATGACTCTGATATCTCGATTGAACAAGATGGTTATGTATATTTTAAGATTGGTGGAAAGAATCTTAACAGTCACTTAATAATCTTAACAATCACCCAAGAAACTCACAATAACATTGTAAATAGTTACAAACTAGTATTTAGCCCCCCGTTGCGTCCGGACGTAAAATCGTACCAAGTAAATCAATGTTATATCATTGGCAGTGACCATTAACACCGGAAAAAACTCATATTAAAAAAAGAAATAATAGCGAAAAATATAAAAATGAACAAAAAGTATACGTTAAAACGTTGAATCACACACGTAAAAATATTAAAAACTAAGTCGATCTAAGACCCGTGCATTGTACGGAAACCGTTAAAGGGGGAAAAATAAACGTAAATGTTGAATCACACGCGCGCGTTGCGTTATGTTAACTAGTAAAATTCGTAAAACAAAAAATTATAAAATATGAAAAGTATAGGGGACAAAGTTGAAAATGAAAAAATATAAAGATTAAATTGTAAATGATGTAAAAGTTTTAGGGTTAAAAGTAAAATTTAAAAAATAAAAAAACCAAAGATACAACCCATTAAACATAAGGTACAACACTTGATGCATAAAAAAGTTAGTAATTAGTATTATATATAATAAGTAGAAGGAAATACTTAAAATACAATCTTTGGATCTGCATAATTGATCTTTTGAATCTTGACTGAAATACGAACTTTAACTTATATACCTTTGGCATCAATAATGTTGATCTTCAGTAGTAAACTAAGCCTTAGTATCAAACATGTACTCAACCGCAAAACTTGCTTTCTTTACAAACTCTTAACCGATAATAAATTTTGTGGTCGGTAGTAATATATACTTAGAGTTGGTTTTCAAGACATCAACCTCAAATATACCTTACATAATTACCAAAATCTAACCTTTAATGAAATAACAAGTCACATATTTCTGCTCCTAAATTAAGAACAATGGATTAAATATGTGGCCTAGGGTGTTGGACGACGATGGTATAGTGGCCTAGGGTGGGTTGGAGCAAATATGTGATAACACGTCATAAAAATGAAAAAGATGTGAGATAGTATGATGGCTATCAAAAACAATTCCATCTGCAACAACATGATTAAGACCTAATATACAAAACTAAGTTGTTTTTAATCTACTAGACACAAGACACATAGATAACACGTCATGATTGAGAGTTGGTCTTCCTATGACTATACGATAATGGGCAAAAAGAAGGTATTAAAAATGATGATATGGACACAAGTGGGGCTCCAAACACTACTACATAATAGTTAAATGGAGCTTTAAACTTATGATGCGTTAAACCCTTAACAAGCTCTAAACACAAATTTGCCTACAAATCTACAATATTATTTTAAACAATAGTTAAGTATTACATTTGACTTAAAAGGACTTTAGTCTAATGGTTTTGTTTTTCTATATGACATTTAGATAATATTTTAACTAAACAACGATTACATATGATTTAAAAGTTAAAGATGACATATTGAAGCAATAGTAATA
Organism: Flaveria trinervia; assembly: GCA_025506515.1. Taxonomy (NCBI): domain Eukaryota; kingdom Viridiplantae; phylum Streptophyta; class Magnoliopsida; order Asterales; family Asteraceae; genus Flaveria; species Flaveria trinervia. Next base: position 86,826,291 of record CM046452.1, on the reverse strand, counting down.
GATCATTGGACAGGTGACGAGACATAAAAAGAAGAAGGATTCTCAGAATCCCGACTGAATAAGAAAAACGGGAGACAAGGTGTGACGAAGAAGAAGCCTCGGAAGAGTTGTAAATTTGTAATGTGCATGTTTGGTGATTATTTTTTTTGATAACGTATCAAAATTAACTAATTAATTAAATATATTAATAATATAAGATTTTCTATAATTAGGGTAAATAGGGCCAAATTAAAGAATGAAATAAAATATTTGCAAAATTTACAGCCAATAGAATCTGCTGTGAAGCCATTGTTGTTAAGCGCCTCCATTTCCTCAAGTGCATGCCGTTGTTGATCGAAGACCTAAACAAGAGATGTGTGGAATACTCGCTGTTTTCGGTTGCATCGATTGCTCTCAGGCTAAAAGGGCCAGAATAATCGAACTCTCAAGAAGGTAAAAATGCGATCTTTTTTATTATAATCATTATTAATCTTTTTCCCCTTTAAGTTCATGTTTTTCTCTTGATTTCATTCAATCGGCTATGCATGTTCATTCTTCATCAAATCCATCCATTGGGTTTATGAATCTGTTCAGGTTCTTAACTTTTGATCTGTTACAAGTCACAGGCGTTATGTACTATGTTTCTGTCATATTATCTGTAATTTGCATCAGTTTGGCCCTAAAATTGTATGGTGTTAATTTAATTCAGAAGAGGAGAGTAAAGACAATGTTTTATGTGGTGACAGGGTTACTGTTGTATTAGTTAGGCCCCCAAATCACTTATTAGATTGTTAACTATAGTATTTGGTGAATTAAGTGTGAGAAAATTTGAAGGGGAATTAGTCAGCATCTGTCAATCAGAAGGAATCATTAGAGTGGTGCTATTAGTGGTGGAGATAATGTAATGCTTAAAACATGCTTAGTCTCTAGTTAGATGATTTAAGCGGTAGAATGTAACATCTTGCTCCATGTGTAATGCTTTCTGCAATGGTGATTATTAAATGTTTGAATTTAGCATACATGTGAGCTTAAATTATATCATGGTTTGTTCTTTGTTTTGTGTTGTTTAATCAACAAGCTTTTGAAGTAAAAATGACCAATCCATACTCTACTCAGCTTTCTTCGCAAAACAAACAAGCGTACCCTGTATTCCTACTCAATAGTAGGGTTTGGAGAGAGTGAGATGAGAGCAAATCTTACCTCTATTCCATAGGATAAAGAGGCTACTCCAGACAGCTTTCTTCTCAAAGATCTCCCTATATATATGATTTTGTTAACATTTGAACTACATTAGATAAAGTTTTAACTCTCTGTTTCCGCCTTTTATTTTACTATGTCAGGTTGCGCCACAGAGGTCCTGACTGGAGTGGGCTGCATTGTGAGGGGGACTGTTATCTCGCTCATCAACGTTTAGCTATAGTAGATCCTGCTTCTGGAGACCAACCGCTTTATAATGAAGACAAAACGATTATTGTCACTGTAAGCGGGATATTCTCTTTTTTTCATCAAGACTTGTTATTGTTATGCTTTATTTTGTGTCTATGTCGGCTTTCATATTATGTTATTTTAGGAGACCATGATCCTGACCTTGTCAGCTTTTCATAAATTTTGTATAGCAAGGTTTGCCAAATATCTGTTTATGTCTCTAGGTGAATGGGGAAATTTACAACCATAAAGTGTTGAGGGAGCAACTGAAGTCTCATAAGTTCAATACTGGAAGCGACTGTGAAGTGATTGCCCATCTTGTAAGTACCAGAACATAAGGATATACCAAATAAAATGTGAAGAAAATCTAAAAATGATATTGGAAAATCTATATGCATTTGGAATCTATATTCTTGACACATTCGTTTAACATGGCTTGTTGGCTTTACCAGTATGAAGAATATGGAGAAGACTTTGTGCATATGTTGGATGGAATGTTCTCATTTGTGCTTCTAGACACTCGTGATAAAAGTTATATAGCAGCAAGGGATGCCATCGGGATCACTCCACTTTACATTGGTTGGGGACTTGATGGTACATATCTTGAGTTTTTCTGATAAAAAACGAGTACTCAATTTTAATTTTTGTTCATTATGAGGTTGTTATATGCTTCACCAGCTTACCTGGCTAGGAGTTGTTTTTATGACTGAAATCATTGTCAAAGGAACTTCTATTTATGGATTTCTTATAAACTTAGATTTTGATTTACAGGTTCTGTGTGGTTTGCATCAGAAATGAAGGCTTTGAGTGATGATTGTGAACAGTTTATGACATTCCTTCCTGGGCATATATATTCTAGCAAAACTGGTATGCATAATTTCACCTTTTAATCAAGCAATCTATTATCTTTCTGGTTTGGAGAGGCTGTTTTCAACTATTTGAGATATTTGAACATGTATAATGCTTGCCAATGCTACTTTTAGTGGTTTGGTACTAATATTGATCAGTATATCATCCCATGTTATTGTTCTAATAAGTGGATGATATATCAATTGTATTAGTGTAGAAGGTAAAACTAATCTTTTTCAGAACATAGCTGGAGTAAGTTTATAATCACTAATCAGACTTTGCAACCAGAATAATGAAGTTTAAACAATATCGAATGAAACTTGTTATTTTCTTGCCTCTGTAAGCATATTCTATAAGTATATGATCATGTCATAGGTGGGATGAGACGGTGGTATAACCCCCCATGGTATTCAGAACGCATTCCGTCAACCCCATATGATCCCCTTGTTCTACGCCATGCCTTTGAGAAGGTTTGTCATTTCTAGATTCTGCCTCTGGGACTTTTTAAATATGAGTGTGAATATTCTCACTATTTATGATTTGAAACTTGATTTAAATCCATATCATAGAAAAAGCTTACTTATATATTATGGGAGTCCATAGATGATTGTAAATTTCATATACTTTAAGATAAGCAAGAAGGCAAGATTAATGTTGTCTAAACTCACCATTCTTACAGGCTGTGGTTAAAAGACTTATGACGGATGTCCCCTTCGGTGTACTTCTTTCTGGAGGCCTTGATTCGTCCCTTGTTGCTGCTGTTGCTTCACGCCATTTGAGTGATTCAGAAGCTTACTGTCAGTGGGGATCACAGTTGCATACTTTTTGCATTGGATTGAAGGTCAATTTTGTTTTATTATGCAGAAATTTCCTCTAAATTTCTATGCCCTGATATAACAGCAATTCTTCAATTTCTATCAACAAGTATATCTATTCAGCTCTTAAGTGTTTTCCTTATAAATAGTCAAAAAACTTTAACAGATCCTATGTTCACTATTGACTCGAGAGAGACAAAATTTGAATTTTAAAAGTTAATGGCCTTTTTCTTCTTTGTTTTTATTTGGCTCTTAATTAGGCAATGTCCTAAGAGCAAAGTCTTTTGATGATAGCATGTTATTATTATTTTTTAATAATAACATTAACCATACCATGTCCCATTACCCATTTCAGGGTTCTCCTGATTTGGTTGCTGCCAGAGAGGTAGCTGATTATCTGGCACTCGCCACCACGAGTTCTACTTTACTGTTCAGGTAATTCTTTCTCTATCTTAATGCATAAAACAAACTCAAAATACATGCGTGCATCACTGCATATATTCATATGTTCATCCTCCTTATTGTATCAGGAAGGAATTGATGCACTTGAAGAGGTTATTTACCATATCGAAACCTATGATGTAACGACCATTAGAGCTAGCACCCCAATGTTTCTCATGTCACGCAAAATCAAGTCCTTGGGAGTAAAAATGGTTCTTTCTGGTGAAGGATCAGATGAAATATTGGTGGTTACTTGTATTTCCATAAGGCTCCTAACAAGGAAGAGTTTCATGAGGAAACATGTAGAAAGGTTTTTTTTAATGTTTTTATTGATCCTTACATTGGTGTATGTTTGAACTATCATATTATTTAATGATTGTGCCTGTTTTGTTCATGTAGATCAAGGCTCTTCATTTGTTTGATTGCTTGAGGGCAAATAAGTCTACTTCAGCATGGGGTCTTGAGGCTCGTGTGCCTTTTCTGGATAAGGAGTTCATTGATGTTGCAATGAGCATTGACCCACAGTGGAAGATGGTAAAAACTGAATTCAGATGTTGCTATTCCTGATTTGGTTACATGTAGGATGTGTTCATGAACAAATTCTTTGTAAACTTAATTCCTTCCTTTTTCATAATAGATACAGCGAGATGCTGGGAGGATTGAGAAATGGGTGTTGCGCAATGCATTTGATGATGACGAGAAACCTTATCTGCCAAAGGTATGCATGTTGTTTCCTGTAATAGCTTCATAAATGTTCTTTACTTTTTACTGAAATACAAGAGTTGCTGTTCTCTTCTCCTCCCAGCATATATTGTACAGGCAAAAGGAACAATTCAGTGATGGAGTTGGATACAGTTGGATCGATGGGTTGAAGGATCATGCAAACAAACAGGTCTGTCATTCTTAAAACTTAACTTATGCATGTTACTTTTTACATAGTCTTAAATAAAGTCCAACATTGGTCAACCAGTAAGTCAAAAATATTTTCAGGTTACTGATTTGATGCTAGTGAATGCAAACTTTGTTTATCCTGAAAACACTCCTGCAACAAAAGAAGCATACTACTATCGGACAATCTTTGAAAAGTTCTTCCCTAAGGTAGGTTGAATTACTTTTCTTATTTTGCTTAATGTTCTTGATTTCCAAGATTCGAGCCCTTTGTATTATTAAGTGGGCATTCTACTTGATATCATATTGCATTACCCGTTAAAATATCCTACTTTGTTTTATTAGATTGTTTCTTTATAAATTATAATATAATCTTGATAATCTTATTTCATTACATTATTTATTTATAAGAATACCGTCTTCTTAAGTAGTTTTGATTGTGTTTATCTGACGCAGAATGCTGCAAGATTAACAGTTCCAGGGGGTCCAAGTGTGGCATGCAGCACTGCTAAAGCAGTAGAGTGGGACGCCTCTTGGTCCAAAAATCTTGATCCGTCTGGCAGAGCTGCGCTTGGGGTTCATGCAGCAGCCTATGAAGATGCACCAAATGGTCCCCTGTCTGCTTAATGAGCAGAGAAGGTGGCATGCATCGGTTTTCAGATTAATCCATCTCTATTTCGTGAACTAAACTTTTGCTTCATCTAGTTTGGTGATTGGGTAGAAGAATAATGGAATATAATAAGAGTATGAAATGAATACCAGTTTTATCAATTCCTTTTGGCCAATAACCAATCAGAGTTGTCCCTGTGTATATGGCTGAATTCACAAAATAGACGGTGTTAAACTCATGGCTGAAATTACAAGAAATGAAAACCACATAGGGTCGTGAGTAAAAAAATTAAAACTGAAATTGTGATTTTTGTCGAACCAAACTTTGTTTTCATGTTGATAACATTAAGATTCTAGTTATAACTTTGAAATCAAGCAGAGAGTTTAGAGCAATCATATTCATCTTTTATATAAAAGTAACATGGTATAAACAAATTTTGTTTAAGTCATTCATTCTCATTTTACCATTTATCATTTCGGAGCAACAAACCAAATGTCACCTAAACACATTCTTTTGGTGTGTATATTAAGAATTGACGAAAGTCTCAATTACACTTTTAACAAGAATATACTAGAAACAACTCATGAGGATCGATGTGTGTTCATGTTTGACTTCATTTTGCAATTTAGTAAAAAGAGGATAAAACTTTGAGATGCTGTACATAGTATAATAGTTTTGTGTTGGTGCTTACTATTATAAACATGCTACAAAATTTAAACGAAAGCAAGATTAATTAAAAGATTACACAACTTGTATAAGACGGATGGGGGCTTCTTGTTACTAATATTAACTCGAATTATATACAAATACAAAAAAGAATCAGATTGAAAAAAGTTGGTTTAGTAGCTACATAAGAGAGGCTATGATACGGACAATCCGCCTTGACCCATTAACCCACGTCTGCAATAAGACTCCTTCATTATAGGTTTTGTTTATAAATAAACATATCTTTATTAGTATAGATATGTAATATTCTCCGTGGCCTTCATTTGTGAGTAGAGTTGAATAATAACAGAGTGAATATCATCAATTGCTACATGAGATGCATCTCCTCCTACAAAATAATGTACCGTGTTGTCAATCTCCATCCAACTAAATGCTGCTTGCTTTTTCACTTCATTTTCCTGCATCAAACGTCTCACTTTACTCACTTTCCTCCACAAACCAGATGCGGCATAAATATTTGACAGCATAACGTAAGCCCCAGAGTTTTTAGCATCCAACTTCATGATTTCCTGTGCAGCTAGCTCAGCCAATTCAATATTCAAACTAAAACGACACCCTGCAAGAAGGGCACCCCATACTTCCAAGTCGGCTTCAAATGGCATCTCTTGAATCATCTTATAAGCATTCTCAACTTGACCAGACCGACCCAAGATGTCAATTAAACAAGCATAGTGCTCACGCCTTGGTGCCACGTCGTAGATATTTTTCATCGAGTCAAACCAGTATAAACTCTCCTTCACCATACCTGCATCACCGATAGCAACCAAAAAAGTCCATGGTAAAAAAGAAGAGCTAGCAAAATGGTTGGGCCGGCTATAATTGGTCAAAACAGGTAGCTTTGTAGGGTCAAAAGAGTGATCTGCAAACAAATTTGACTTCTATTTTCTTGATAATCTAACTTTTCAAATAAAAAGGATTTCAAAGCTTTTATGCATTGTTAAAACACTTTGGGTGACAATAGACCATTCATTTTAGAATTTTAGCTATTAATTTTGGTATACCCATTTGACCCATTAGACGCAAATCACCCTTTCTCTGCAAGTCTGTGGAGAAGGAAAAATCAGAAATCTGACTGACCCAATTACTCGACAATCACATCCAGGTTTATTCTTATATAGGTAAATATATTGTTTCCTTAGTTTCTATGTATCAAACAAGTAGATAACATTGTTTGTATTAGAAGGGTCAGTTATGTACATCTAATCAACAATTCCTAAGTTTATCTCCATTTATAGAGATAAGGCTTGAGTAAGATGATTATGCTTGATTTTTAACATTAAAAGGGAGATTCTATCGAACGTCAATTGCGAGGAAGCCTGCCTCGTAACATTAGTAAATTAGAAGAGAGCTACCTCTCGTAAGCAACCGACCTTTTAATGTTATTTAATTATATTATAAAAGCTGTTCTGGGCCCATAATAATCATAGAACAAATTTATATGTACCTGCATGACCGCAAGCTGACAGTAGGCTAAGAAATGTTATCCCATCTGGTTCAATTCCATGCAATTCCATCTTCTTGAAAAAGCTAAGAGCTTTCTCATAGAGTCCATGCTGCGCAAATGCAGCAACAACAGTGTTCCAAGAGACAATGTTTGGAGTGCAAATATGTTCAAAAACTGACTCAAAGTCCACAAGACATCCGCATTTGCTGTACATAGTTATCAGAGCATTGCCTACAGGAACATGCGTGTCAAGCCCATATTTGAATACAAGTGCATGAGTTTGTTTCCCTTCGGTTAATGCAGCAAGACTAGAACATGCAGCAAGAATGGAAACAACAGTGTATTGATCTGGTCTTAACTGACTACGTATCATATCTACAAGCAGTCTTAGTGCCTCCTCACCTCTTCCATTTTGAGCATAACCTAAGCATAACAAAACATTTAATAAGAGACACCATATATAACAGATTAACATACTTCTGTCAGAAAATAGTACATGATACTCCAGCATACCTGTTATCATAGCATTATAACAAACATCATCTCTGCGTGGGATTTCTTCAAACAACACTCTCGCGTCTTCCATCTTTGCCTCTTTACAGTAACCAGTAATCATAGCAGTCACAGAAACTACATTCTTATACGGCATACGACCAAAGAGCTCTCTAGCCTCATCGAATTCATCAACTTCCACATACGCGCTAATCATCACAGTCCAAGAAACCTCATTACGCACCGGCATAGACTCAAACAACACTCTAGCTTTCTTGATCTCCCCTATCCGTGCATACCCATCAATCATAGCAGTAAAAGATATCACATTTCTCCTCGGCATTTCTTCGAAAAGTTTAACCGCTTCATCAATCATCCCATACCGAACAAACCCAGAAATCATAACATTCCAAGACGCTACATTTCTCTCAGGCATTTCATTAAAGTACAAGAATGCAGCATCTATGCTCCCATTATGGATACAACCAGCGATCATGGAGTTCCAAGAGACTGCATTTCTCACAGGCATTGAATCGAAAAGGCTCTTTGATTCTCCCAAGAAGCCGTTTTTCCAGTAGCCGGTGATGATTGTGTTCCATGAAACAACATCTCTTTTGGGCATTTCGTCGAACAGCTTACGGGCAACATCCATTTTGCCTTCACGCAAGAGGATGCTGATTTTGACATTGGAAGTGTATACATGTCGAAGTGAAGAGGGGTTTACAACGTTTGTGGAGAAATAGCGACGGATTGAAGTGTTGGAATAGATGTTTTTATGTGTTGCCAACGAAATGCGAGGGACAAGCATACCAGGAAAGTGTGTATCTTACGTGAATTTAAGGCTTTTTTTTACAAATATAGTTTAATTAGGGGTGTTTATTGGATTGAATAACTCTTTATTATTTACGACCCGAGTAAAGGCGAATACATTTATTTCTAAGTTTTTGTTCGTGTGTGTTTTTTCCTTTCCATTAATCTTCGAGGCTTTGACTCTCACATCTTTGCTCTTTTTGATAGTTAAAACGGGTTTATAAAAAACCGAAGATGATTGAACCAAACAATCAATCATCAAATACTATTTTCAACCACTAAATCAAATGATAAGCCATGCAAAACATTGAGTTTTTTAAGTTTGGACGGTAAAAAATTGGATACACGCTATACATTTGTTGAAAAATCACTTTTTACATATTTAAAATTGTAATCATTAAAAATGAATATCCGGATATTCTAAAATAAAACAATATATCTAAAAAGCGAGTGAATTTCAAATAAGGAATTCGGTTTCTGATAATATCTTATTCATGTATTAAAATACGGATTTAGATTGACTATTTTGTGTTTAGGGATTTATTTTTTGTTGGTTTTCCCTATAGTTGGTTACACGTTAATTTTACGGTTTTGTTTCAGTTTTTAAAAATTCAAGAGTCAATATCATTTGCTGACTTGTAACAGTTAATTAAATTTATTTTTAGTCAATTAATTAACAAATAACTTTACTCCTACATTGGAAAATATATAACCCTCCTCTTTGTCTCACCCACTCTCACCACCTTTCATTCCAAGAGATTATTTTTTATTTCGTAAAATCTATTCTCAAATCACAACACCAATCGCTAATCACCACTTCATCTACACATCATGTTGTCGCTACAAATCATATGAAAAACAATGATATCGCTAACGCAACCTCTATTCAAACCACATCATTAATCATTGATTCAATGATCACTTAACTATTTAAATTGTGATCTAAATCAACACAACGTTCACCTGTATAAATCATAATCATCAATTTGAACTAGTTAAGTGATCATTGAATCAATTTAGAAGAATCGCTGGAATTTTTTATATTGACATGAGATACACAAACTCTAACAAAATTTGAGAAACAAATGTCTGAAATTCAAATTTGTAGGAACACAAATCACACCATAAGCATATTGAATTTTGGTTTTTGAAGTTATGAATTAAAAGACAATCAAATATATGGTTTTTGTTCCTACTTGGATTGAAAACAAAGAAGAAGAAAGAAGGAACTAGTTAGGGGACAAAAATACAGCAAAGTTTTGATAACTAAGGTGTGAAGTAGTTATAATTCCATGAAATTGAGCAATAAAAAATAACATAAACTTGGAGTCTTAGATAGACGTCCATATGCCAATAAATCCTTAATCAACTGAATGCATAAAGATTGTCATTGAATGCACATAAGCGTGTGGTTAACAAAAATGAAGAGGGATGAGATAAGAAGAAAGAAGATGATATAGGGAATGCTATTTTAAGTATTAAACATTCTTATTATTTCAAGACCTATTTTATTAAACAAGCAAATATGTTTTACTTACTATTCTTATTTGTAACAGAAACTAATCATTAAAAAACGTATACTAACATAACTTTTGTAGTTATGATGATCGATACATCTTTAATATTAAATTATAATCTATAAAAGTAATATCTCAAAGATTTTGAAAAACCATATACGGACATTTGTAACTTAATTTTATATTCATGTGTGATTGTAAGATGCTTAGTATATAATTTACTATTATTAAAGCAAATATTGTATAGTGTATAGTTGTTGGATTAAATTAACATATTAGCCAGCTCCTAGCTGTCCTCCTACACCTATACACGGAAAAAGTCCAACCCAAACACACCTACCCCCCCCCCCCCCCACCCCCCACCCCCACCCAAATACAACCACCACCTCCGATGTGTTACGGTGGCAGACGGCGGTGATCGGCGGCGGCCTCCGGTGAAGTGAAACTGACGATGACAGCAATCGACGTTCCGAAGAAGTTCAGAGAACTGGTGGAGAGCGCCGAGAGAAAGTTCTCGAAGGTTCGCGATGCTCCGGCGTACGGACGAGCTCCCACCACTACTTCCCCAAGGTATTCAAGGCTTACACCAAGTTATGGGACTACCAGCAGAAGAACCGGGCGAAACTCGTCGAATCGGGGCTCAGCGGTGGGAAATCGGTGAGATCGCCTCGCGAATCGGTCAGCTTTACTATATGCAGTACATGAGGACGAGTGAGGCGCGGTTTTTACTCGAATCGTACATCTTCTACGAGGCGATATTGAACCGAGGGTACTTTGAAGGCTCCGGTTTCAAGGTGTTGAAAGATCGAGGGCTTAGGTTTAAGGAATTGAGGTTTTACGCCAGGTTTTTGCTCGTTTCGTTGATTTTGAATCGGTGGGAGATGGTTAAGCTGCTTTTAGATCGATTTAAGGGCCTGCTTGATGATAGCAAAGCCAAGTTTCCGGTACGCTTAATTATTATTACTGTTTTATGTGAACCTAATTTGAAGGTTTTTTCTTCGCAAAGTGAAATTTGTTGTTTACTATTAGTTAGGTCGTTTTGGAGGACTAATTGTGGCACTTTTAAAGCAAATACTTTGATAATTTCTACTCTACGTAATATGATGGTTGCTAGGCTACTTTCTGTGTATGAAGTTGTGTTTTCATGAACGCGTTTATATAAGACTGGTGGTCTGCTAGTTTGTTGGATGAGGAAATTTCAGTTAATTCTGGAATGATAATATCGAAAAGTTAGAACGTAATAATTGTATTAATACCCATTCAAAATCAGTTTAAAAATGCGAAACTGAAGCATTCATTGTGAGTATTAAAAGATCAAGCTATGGTACTCCAACCTTTTGGAAGACTGCGTCTTAGACTAGGGCAGGATAGGAAAATGACACATTGATGTCATTTTGTTACTTCTAGTTAGGGAGATGCCCATTTTTTGGTTTTACCAGCCAAGTAAGAACTATTGTGAACAGTTGGGTTTTACTTCTGTTCTGTTTTTAAAAATTGAAAGAAGCAAATTAGGGATTTTGATGATTCTACCTGTTTTTTTGTTATATGTTAATCACCTGCATTGCTTAATGTTTTCTCAGACTTAGATGAATGACGTTCACTTACAATTTGGGGACTAGTACTTTGGTAATGCTGTTGTGAAACTTGCATCATGGTGTGGGTTCAGACTTCAGAACTTGATCCCCTAGTTCGGCTTTAAGCTCGGTTGTTAAAGATTGACATATTGATGTGGTTATGGAACTGCTTGACTTTTTTCAAATAATCAAGTTATACTAGGTTAGTAGGTTGCTGTTAGAGATATCGTGGTAGTGTAATTTTGTTGCAATTTTTTTTGGAAATGCTACTTGTGTACTATGATCTAGATGTATTATTACATTTCATACACATTAGATTTGCAATTGATGCATCATATTGATCATATAATATAAGTATTAATAAGTGACTGATGCATGTCATTATCTTGATAAAGTCTACTCTATGTCAGTTATACCATGAATCTTGGGTAGAATTATTTGAATCCCTAGTGAAGTTAGTGTTACTTCTGGTCTCATCATTTTGTGAATACAGAGTAATTTATCTGTGTTAGGAGCTTAAAGAATAATGAATTAGGAACCATGCTTACAATTTTGAAAACCATCATGTTTACAGGACACCACTTTTAAGGAATGGAAGGTGGTGATGCAAGAAATGGTGCGGTTTATGAAAGTTGACGAGGCCTTTACAAACAATAGGCCTTTGCGATATTGTGCTATGTTCGATGCACACCCAAATTCACTTCCATATGTGGCACGTTTCCATGCTAAGAAGATTCTGAAGTTGGGAGACGCATTGCTGATGAGCTATCACCGGAATGAGGTAACTAGTTGCATAGCTGCCTGGTCATTATGTGTATGCCTCTCTATTTATCTCTTTGTCCGCTGGATGTACCTTTGCAGGTTAAGTTTGCAGAACTTACAATAGATACATTTAGAATGTTGCAGTGCTTGGAATGGGAACCAAGTGGATCCTTCTACCAAAAGCAACTTGTTGAATCTCATGACAATGGTACTGCAACTGATCAGTCTGCTACTTCAGGATTAATTGATATAAATTTAGTGGCAGATATGACCGACCCATCTTTGCCTCCAAATCCCAAAAAGGCTGTTCTCTATCGCCCGTCTGCATCACATTTACTTGCAGTGAGTTGAAAAGTTTTAGTGCTATTGTTATATATATGGAAACTAGATCTAATGATTCATTCAAGTTAATCCTTTATTTTCTGGGTCCCTGCAGGTACTAGCTGCAATTTGTGATGAGCTCCCTCCAGATAATGTTATGCTTATATATATAGCAGCTTCAGGTTAAATCTTGGGTCCAACTATTCACCATGAAATGAATTGTGATTGTTATAGCCAATATTAAGCCATATACTGATTTGTGCCATCTGCAGGGGATTCTGGTCAAAGTAGTGTCCCACAGAAACAAATATCTGGAAGTGTGAGAACTTCTTTAAAGCTAAGTACGGTTTATGAACGCAATAAGTTTATGCCTGAAAATATTGTTAACGGAAAGGGTGGTTCAAGTCATCCTGTTGAAAGTTGTGTGTGGTTGGGACCAACCAGAATTGGAGGTAGGACGTAGGAAACTTCATTTCTTTGACACAGTGGTCTAAATATATCAAGGATAGCTCACTTTTCTCTCATGTTACTTACTACAGGGTCTAACAACCTTTTCCCTGCTGATTTAATCCCTTTTACTCGAAGACCTGCTTTTTTCATTATTGATAGTGACAACAGCCATTCATTCAAGGCAGGTTTGTCGAAACTTGTGCTTTTTTTACTATGCATACGCAACCAGTTTATAGTGAACTACTGTTGCGTTAATGATCACATATTAATTAGATACAGTTTTCTGACTGTAGATGACCTATTTCACTAGATGGGATTCACCACTTCATCGCCTTACCTTATTCTAGGACAAAATTGAGAAATATGTGATTTTGAATCTTATACTTGTAGCTTCTAGAAATGTTGATGTTTGTGTGAGAACATTTAAAAGGTCAGAGAATGTTCAGTATTTCCCAATTAATAATGGAATGTCATATTTCATGTATCATGCTAAAGGAAACAACTTCTGCTGAAGTATCATTCCAAGAATACTACTTTGGAATTATTAGAAATTATACCTGTGACCATAATGAACTGGTAGTGTATCTAGTGGAACACCACAGTCTGTTATTTGCTAAAGCCAGACTCCCTTTTTGTGATGGCGAAAAACGCTGAAGTATATTCTTATCTCTAACGGAGGTAGTATAAACAAGCCAATATCTTTTTTCCGGAATGGATATAAGAAGTTTATAATTTTATTACTAGGCTTGAGTAGTTGGGTGTAATAATTTATTTGCAGCAGTATTAGTGAGATGGAAGGTTGCAAATTCTTATCTACCCTACTCACTTATTCTTGTAACTATTAATTTTTCTCGAAACCCTAGTAGTTTGATAAATGAACAATATGTTCAAGTTTCTTGATATGGTCCTCAGTTTTGCACAATGAAGCCTTTATACAAATAAGGGGCACCTTTCCTTATCTGTTAGTTAGATTTTTCAATCATGATTGTCTTAGAACACGCGGTTTGCTTCTCTTTAGAGATCTAAATTGATTATTTGGTCGTTAAGTAAAGTAAACATTCAAGATTTAGTTGTGATAAAGTTGTTATATTTCACTTTTTAAGGGAGAAATTTAGGATTTTGACCGTGCCTTTCAACCTTATATTATTAAACGATATATTATCAATATATCCTTATATCAAGGATCAATAATTGTTTTGGCTTTTTTCTCAACTTGAGTGAGGATTGTATAAATGTTTGCATATATCTTTCCCTCCTTGACCCTAATAATAGCTTTGGTATAAGTGAGGCTTTTACTTGTTTGTTTATCTTATAAAGTAGTTAAATATTTTCTTTGTGTTTTTTTTGGGTGTTTTTCTTGTACTGTGTAGTATGTAGGTTTGGCTAATGTATTATATATATGTACATACACATATTTATAAGGAAGGGAACGAATGCTAACCCTTTGTTATTACGATAACCCACATTAACCCGTCAAGACCAATCAAACTTATTATTGTTTTTTCTAATAATATTATTACACATACAAAATATTATGTTCTTTTATGTAAATTTGTAAATTCACAATCGTAAAAACGTTAAGAAAGGTGTAAGTTACACTTACATCGGCAAATTTACACATATACATAGTAGAACATAATATTCTATGTGTAATAATGTTATTCCGAAAAAAATAATGATTCTGATTGATGTTGATAGGTTAATATTCGTTCCCAACCCCATATTTATATATGTACATATGCATGACGTATATATGTTGGTATTATGTATATACATATGTATATATGTGGGTTCTCGGAATCATTTTATTCACATGTAATTACATATATTCACTAGTGAATACACTATACTATTGTGGTGTGATAACGAGGCAATCATTCATGTTGCAAATAATGTGGTGTTCCATGAAAGAGCCAAGCACATAGAAGTTGATTTTTAATTCACCCGAGCAAAGCTTGAAGATCGGACAATCACAACCCCTCATGTTAGAACCAGAAACCATTAAAGCTTTACTCAAAAGCTGAGTTTATCATGCTTGTGACAAGCTGCTGCTAGAGGGGGAATGTTAGATTCTGTAACATATCTTAGATCATTTATCAGTTAGCATGTAGCCCAATGGGCTTTAGGTTTTAATTTAGCGGTGGTTCCCCATCTATATGTACATGCCCCTTTCTGTGACGTAAAAATACACATAATATTTACAATATAGCTCCAATTTTTCATCTTATCTCGGATTATAGAAATATAAACACACATACATACACTGAAAAGGCGATCTTCCTTCCAAGTCAATGTACAATTGTACGTAAGCCACTTTATCTTATGAAAATGAAGCTATTGAATCTCCTGGTCGAAAAAAATAAAAAAATATTAGAATGTAGTCGACAATCGTGTTTTTCATGTTGCTATAATGCTGGTTAAGTTTTTGATCGACATTATTTTTCCTTGTGTTATAGCTGCTTATATGTTTTCTTTTTATGTAACTTGCAGATTTTACATGGTGCAGAAAGGGGGGAACCAGCTGCCCTGCTTCTTTCACCTCTGAGACCGACATTCAAGAGTCAATCTAGTGCTGATATAGCACAAAGTGGAAGCCAGTTCACCTTGTTCTTGACGGCTCCATTGCAGGCATGCTGGCAAATGCTTGGCCTCGCATTTGCTGATGACGAAGTGGTATGTGGACTGCACTGACGTATATATCCTAAGAAAGTCATATTCAAATGGTTTCTCATATATGTCTGTCTGCTTTCAGGATGTGATGGAACATGCCGAGAGCATTGTTTCAGCTGCATTTGCAGAGTGGGAAGTAATACTTTGTACTTCAACCAGCCTAGATCTAGTGTGGGCCCAAGTTCTCTCCGAACCTTTGTTGAGACGGATAATTCTCAGGTAAGTTGTCTTCCACATGATGATATAAACGTATCTAGTTGAGGTGGCAGGGTAGGTGGGGCAAGTAACCTGTCAAAGCAGGTTTGAATTTAAATGGGTCACCTTTTCAAGAATATTACAATCGGCTAGGCCAGGTTGGAATGACCGGCAAACACATTACTGTCGACTATTTATAGTTTGTGTAAATGGTTGCTGCGTTATAAAAACAATATATTTACAATAACAGTCTTAATCTTTGAATTAAACAATATAAAAGGTTTGAGCATAAAGAGTCTGGCTTGTTTCCAATTTAGCAAATTTTTTTCTGACCTGCTTTTGAGCTAAAGCACAACTCAAATCAACCCATTCGTTAGTAAACGGTCCAAAATTGCCAACTTTAATAATTAGCCTTTTTGATTGGAGGTCATATAGTTATTGACACAGAAAGATTAGATTTTGGTTTCTTACATTGAGGTAAGTATATTGTAGTGAACTACAGTAATGAGTTCTCTTTATTTGTATACGTTCTTCTTCTTAAAAATATCATTCAAGAGCTTTTGTTATTAAACAGAATACATTATATGTCAACAACAATTAAGATGTTGAGAAGATTGTCAAGATCTTTGATCATGATAATAATATATGTACAGTATGAGTTGCTAAGAGCTGTGTGCAAATTCTTGTTTTCTGCATGTGTTTATATTGTTTATGATTTTCAGTCAAGGAAATGAATTATAACCGTTATCTTGGTTTCTGGCAACTTCATTTTAAAAATGTATGGTGGTATTATAAATGGAGGAACTGAGGAAGTATTTTTCTTGATTAGGATGCAACACAATCCTTCAGAAACTTGTAGCACTGTTTTAATTAAATATTAGTGACGTTTTTTTTCAAGTATCTGAAGAATCCACGTAAGATTTAGTGGCGGAATTGGCTGTCTTAAAAATTTGTTTATATGCATATGGGTTGATTTAGTTGTGCTTTATTGTCTCTAACGGCTCAATTGGGTTATAATGAAAGAGTTAACAATAAAGGAAGCAGGTCAAAAGTTGTGTGAAATATATTTAGATGCATGCTTCTGACATTGCTTAAAAAATAAAGGTAAAATGTGGTATCAATGTAATATACTGTATATGTAATCATGTTTAACTCTAATTAATTATTTACAAAACTAGGACAAGTTTATAAAAATGTGTATAGGTCGACCTGGCCTGTACGACCTGTTCTGAAAATTGCATGCTTTGACCTGTTACATAACCCATCCATTTCGCCACCCTTCAGAGTTTCCAAATTGCTTTCTCGGTATTGTTTTATGTTGACCTATAACATTCTCAATTTGACTCGTTTTCCAGATTTATCTTCTGCCGGTCCGTGCTCACGTTTTTTCACCACCATGAAGACGACGATGATGACTACCTACCCGTGTGCCTACCCCAACTTCCAGATTCTCTCTCGCCAGGCTCTGAAGTTGTCCAATCAGCTGTTGTCAGACTGGCAGACCACCTAAAGGTTTCAGATTGTTTTTGGTTTGACAATTCATAGCCATAAAAGTTAGGAGCAGATATGTACATTCATTTTGAACTGGGTATCTGTCATTTTTCTAGTGTAAAGGTTTGGTGATGTTATACTTGTTCAGGTATACACAAAGGTATTACTACTGAGTTTGTATTTTATAGCTTTTGTAAAAGGGAAGTAGGCAGTTAGGTAGCCAGAGTGATTTTTAATTTGTTCGTGGGAAAATGGTCAGCCGAGGGCAATATTCATGGACCCCGAAAGGAAGACATTCTTGATATGTTATGGATCATTTTCTTTTGATTTGTTTATGTTCTATGTATACTTATATGTTGGAATACGACCTTATTGATATGTGGAATTATGTGATTTTGCTTAAAGCCTTAAATGAACATTGACCAAAGAAAAAAAAAAGCAAAATTAAACATCTAACCTTTTAGCCCACTTAAATCTAATTTCTACCATGATAACATCCATTTCGGTTGGTGCCAAAACTGCAAATAAAGAAAAAATGTACTTAAAGGTTTTGTCGTATAGCCTAAAACGGAGAAGCCCGTCATTCTTCCCCTCATGGCGCTTGTCGAACTCAAGAAAGAAAGAAGCATCTATTGGTCTATTTTGATGCAATCAAGGTTAGAGATGGTCAATCTTTGGTAGTTTATCAATGATTCTCCAATCAATATTGAGCGTTACATGGTTTGGATGATTTAAGGAAGATTCAAATGAGTCTAATGCTGTTAATCATGATGAAAACATGTTCAGGTTCTCTTCTTGCGTATAAACAGGAGCTTGAATCCTTTGTTGATACAAAAATATTACTATGTGATTTAGTAGTAAGAAAAATACCTAATATAGTAATATGAGCTAAAAGTTATTTGATTTCTTACATTCAACACATAACATGCATTGAACATTGTCACACCAACCAAATTTATTGAATTGTTTTTTACATCCATACAATTACACGCCTTGAAGCCACAAATCGAACTAGAGGGGGATTTTGGATACACGTTAATTGATTGTGACTTGATCAAGTCCAGTGCCCAAATATTCTCTTTATTGCTTTCATTCTCTTAATACCAACCAACCAACTTCCTTCCCCTGTAATTATTATTCTTATACAGGTAGTGACATTGGCGATTAAAAGCGAACGTAAAACATGTAAAAACATTATTTGTGGAGGAAGTCACATGCTCGATCCTGAACAACTATCTATTTATTCTAATAAACCAAGGTGTTAGGGGGACACATGGCGTGATTATGTGCATTCTCAACTTGGTTTTCCAACCTAAACTGATATACATATTTGAATTAAAATGATTTGTAACACTTCATAAAATCACATTCTAAAACAATAACCCAATGTCAAAAATAACTTCTTTATAAGTCCCACACACTTCAAATTCAAAACCAATAGCCCCAATTTAAATTGGTTTGAAAGAATGCATCTCATGACTTTTCTAAAGTTTATGGGTTAGAGTCTCACTTAATGCAAAATACTTTAAGTGAATTAAGGGTCTTATCATATTGGCCTTTGGGTGGTAGGTTTCTCCTGGTGGGCCGGGTCATCGATCTTGTTTTTGTTCGCAAGGCATGCGTGACCTTTCATCAATAAATTTACCCGGGTGGCCGGGCTCTTATATCATTCATTGGTCGTCCAGAAAAAATAATAACCCAAATGTCATTTAGTGGTCTCAATTATATATTTCTTTTTGAAAAATATAAATTTTCTTTTTGGACAACTTTTTTCTATTTGAACTCTTAATCTGATGAGCACACGTATTAATACGATGAAGTTACAAACCTTTCCGTGCTTTTAAATATATATATATATATCAGAAACTATAAAATCTTGACTGAAGCATAGAAAGAGAAGATCACAATGCATTACTACTAATATTATTATTATTATTATTAATTTTTCAAATGGCCCAATCACATTTCCCTGAGATCGATTACGATGATGCCACTCAACAAGACTTGATTGTTCCCCCAACACTTATCTCTTCAGCGGAATGCCAATACCTCCAGAAAAAAGGAAATTCATGGTAACAACAACTTTCACCATACAATAATTTCTACTTTTTATATATAATTAATCATCAAAACTGAACTCCTTCACAGGTTTGCAGTATCTCATCTTCCATCAGATTTAGCAGTAACAATTGATGATGTTACATTTTATGTTCACAAGGTACCAACACTATGACATGATTACTAACAATATATCTCTTTTTAGTTTTTAGACACTTTGTAATCATAATAATAATAATATTATTGTTATTATTATTGTTATTGTTATTTTTCAGTATCCACTGCTTTCAAGATGTGGTTACCTGGAACAAGCTGAGTTACACCCTTCAACCTCAAACCATGGTTACCAGCTAAAGCTTCAAAACATGCCTGGAGGACCTGAAGCCTTCGAAACCGTGGTTAAGTTCTGCTACGGTCTTCCGGTGTCGGTTAGCCCACGAAACGCAGCGCCTTTGCGCTGCGCCGCTGAGTTCCTGGACATGAGTGAAGAGCTCGAAGAAGGAAACCTGATATCGAAAACCGAAGCTTTCCTCACTTTTGTAGTTTTTTCCTCATGGAAGGACTCCATTACAGTGTTGAAGTCTTGCGAGACGCTCTCTCCGTGGGCCGAGAACCTCCAGATCGTGAGAAGATGCTGCGACTCCATCGCGTGGGCGTGCCCAGGCGAACAAAGCTCGTGGCTTGCCAACGCTGCAACGCTCAGGATCAATCATTTTAAACGGATTGTGACGTCAATGGCTTTGAAGGGAGTAGCACCTGAGTTCATAGGCTCATGCATCATGGTGTATGCAGAGAAGTGGCTGCTGGGAGATGATGTGAAGGCAGGAGGACTGAAGAAGGAGGTTAAGTGGAGCGTGCAGCAGGGGCGGAGACACGCGGTTGAGTTTCAGAACCACGAGCAACGCGCGATCATCGAGAGCTTGGTGGGGGTACTGCCTCATGAGAAAGAGGCTACTTCATGCAAGTTTTTGCTGTGGATGTTGAAAATGGGTGTGGTTTACAGTATATCACCAGCTTTGGTTTCTGAACTTGAGAAAAGAGTTGGGATGGTTTTGGAGAATGCAAGTGTTTATGATCTTTTGATACCCAATGGTGAACAAGGGAGGTAAGTTTAATTTCAAATATTGTGTTTCTTTATTGTACTCGAGCTCCACTGAGCTCTAGTGGACTGTGATTCTCCAATATAGATACTAACATAAATAACTTATAGTGTCAAATCTAGTGTTACTTATTTATTCAAATGTGGTGCAGATCAATGGAAGATCAGACTATGTACAATGTGGATTCAATACAAAGGATTTTGGAATATTACTTGATGAATGAAGAGCAACAACACGCAGAAAGTCATGGGACAACAAACGTTAGTAAGTTGTTGGATGGTTACCTTGCGGAAATAGCAGGGGACCCAAACCTTTCTGCTACCAAGTTTCAAGCGGTTGCTGAATCGTTACCACATACTGCGCGTCCATGTGATGATGGACTCTATCGCGCAATTGATATATATCTCAAGGTCAGATGCTAGATGCATGCTAAGTTGTTTGAAACTATTACTTGTTAAGATGAATGCTATTCACTTTCCAACCTGTTACAGGCACATCCTGCACTGTCCGAACATGACAGAAGAAGGTTATGCAGAGTCGTGGACTGCCAAAAGCTTTCGGTTGATGCATGTTCACATGCTGCACAAAATGATAGACTGCCTCTAAGAACAGTTATACAGGTAAATTAACCAACTATATTATCATAAAATTGTAATAATATTTTTCTAACGATAAAACATCAGGTGTTGTTTGCTGAGCAAGTGAAGCTGAGGGCGACAATGCTCAGGAAGGAGGAAGCGGCAAACACTGATGACTTAGAGGTGCAAGAAGATGATTGCTCATCTTCAAAAGAAGAAATCAGAATGCTTAAAGTAGAAGTGGAGAAAATGATGATTCTGATTGAAGATCTTCAAAGGGACTACATAATTTTGCAGCAAGATTGTAAAAAGATGAAAACAAATCAGAAAGCTTTATCTGGTTGGATTTTAGGATGGAAGAAGCTTAAGAATGCTGCATTGTTTCATGGAAAATAAATGAAAATGAAAACATTGAGGGAAAGGAGAAAGTAAGAAAATTGAGCTCTATACTAGGATTTAGAAGGGGGAAATCTATTTCCTGAACAAGTGAAAAATTGGTTCACTATTTGTAGGCCTAGCTCGACTCTTAAGTTGCATACTCGTTATGGATCGCGCAATCAGTTTTCATACAGTTTGTAATGTTTAAAGGTATAGATGGTTGGTAGTGTTTGTATGACAATTCTGTTTAAAACAATGTGAAAGAAATCAACATAGTGATAAATGTCATATATATTTGTGTGTTTTTGAATATATAAGATTAATTGTATAGAGAGAAACTATAAAGAGATGAAAAAAAACACAATGCATATTGTTAGACTAAACAATTGATACAAGAACTGCTGAAGAAGAAGAAAGTGCAGTAGGCACAGTCTTTACTTTATTGATTATTCAAACAATTGAGAGAAAAAAGGGATACATCTTTAGACTAATACTAGCTCCATATATAGGAGAACAAAAACCCTAAGAAATAAGGAAAACATAATCATGCAGTAAATAGTAAATAAGGACCCAAAAATAAGTTATCTGACTTCCCTTATATAATGACCCTTAATCAGTGTGATTGATTCTCAATCACCGGAATTAATTAACAAATATGTGGAATTTAAAACAATAAGCATGTAGTAAGTGTAAAGTATCTCTAATATGCCCCCTCAAGCTCGACGCCAGTATGATTTACTGTTTGGATCTAAGATAGGCATACTAAGTGAATGACAACTCTTTCGTGAATATGGAGTATGGTTGTATGTTGATGTGAGATTGCAACATAATGAACCATAAGAGACCAAGCTAAAACCATATCCTATGAATAAAATGTAGAAAGAGCTCAATATGCTTGATGAAATGATAAAAGACGGGTTAAGCACACCATTGTCGTCACACCAAATAGTCGGCGGATGTGAACAATTGTTGTAATCAAACTTGACAACATTTGATTAGCTTATACAGTCTTTCGTGCTTAAGAACAACTAACCAATTTTTCTTCACTTTGTGTTCATCGATGTCACAAGAGCATCAGTCTTCTTGCATCAGTTGTTTTTCCTTGATTAGTCGATCTTGTGATAATGAGATGTACAGCTTATCATTTTTTGTGCACATCAGTTGCAACTGATTACATCACTACTTCTTCATCAATTAATTAAACCATGGTTTTATATCATTTCACTAATCACTTCTACGCTTTGAGATAAATTAGTGATCATGGAGATCATTCCTCTTTATTTTTTTCGCTCATTCCCAAGGTTAGAGGTCCTCAGGTTTTATCCGAATACATAGTCCTTAATTGGTTATGTGTGCAAGGTGATCTCAAACATTCAGGTTAATAGAATTTAAGTGGGGATTAGAGATAGTGAAGAACAAACTACATTCATGAAAGGAAGGAAAATCCTAGAGAGGCATTTCGTTATAAGTAAAAGTTTAAGTAAGCTTTTGATATCATGAATTGGAGGGGGGAGGGGGGTTAGACTTGAGATTTAATCAAATGGCCTTTCTCGCGATGTGGAGCCAATGGATTCATGGGTGCCTCAACTCAGCTAGGACTCTTTTGATTCTTGTAAATGGCTCACCAACGAAATTTTTTTTGAGGCTTCAAGTCTAGGGCTTCTAAACACAACATAATCCTACACTTGCAATATATTAAACATGCATAATATGTGTAGGGAGTAGTTCACCAAAGCAACTAGGCTAAAAGAGTACATGATGGGCATCCAATGAGTGCTTGGTGGCAAGAAAAAAACTAGCGGGATATATTCAATTTTCAAAAGGTGGGGTGGGTGTTTCACGAAATCATGTGCTGTGATTAAGGTAAGTTTTAGTTTAAATAGTATTTTTGGGTGTTATTTGTTTTGTAAGGTTTATATGCCTTGTAATCGGAGATCACCGTTCGCGAACATGGCTCTATTTATACTACTTATTCGAAGTTAGAATGCCGACCTTTGGGTTCTGCCAATGCATGCCATACAAATTAGTTGGTTAGCTATAAGTTACTTAGTTGATTACATTATTAGTCGTCGATCATATTTCCAGAATTCATAAAGAAATCGTGAATTTTCATTGGCTTTAGGCTCTCAAACCGATAGTAGAATTTAAAACAACCGGTTAGATTGGTATTATATACATTAAAATCATAAGTTTAAGTCGGAAAACATCATTCGCAAAACGAAAACTAAGCTACACACTGAATATACAGATTAGCATCCTCTTATAACCATATATATAAACCAAGTCTAGCCAATGAGTTTTAGATCATCTGGTTTAAAAAGAAACATTTTATGACTTTTTAAAGTGAAGGTCATGAGTTGGAGTCTCACTAGGTGCAATATGTTTCTAGTGGGCCAAAGGTTTTACCGCAGTGTACCTTTAGGTGGTGGGTTTCTCTTGGAATGGTGGGCGAGTCGGGTCATCAGAGCTGTATGTGTTCGCAGACGTAGGTGACATTTCGCCATTGGATGTATCTGGGTGATCGGATTTAAAAATTATTCAAAAAAATTATAAAAACCAAGTATTAATCCAAGTAAACCTAAAGAAAACCAAAACCAATTAAGAATGTTTTGATTCTTGGAGAAGAAGAAAACTAGATCAAATTTGGAGGAGAAGAAAACTAAATTGAATTAACACACTTTCCGCTAAAGAAGCTATATAACCCACACCGAAAACTATTGGGTTTATCAAATTTGGGTTTTACAGGTGTTGAATCATCATCGCTGACCCTTCTCAATTTCAGTTTACATTCTTCAAATTCCTTTTGCATTTCAATGATGTCTCTATTGCTTCGAAAGAAGTCTGCAGATGCTCTATTAATATTCTCTTCTACAAGGTACTCATTACTTTAGGTCAACTGAGGTTTTATGTTCTCAATTCAACACACAATTTCATGAATGCAGTAATTGAATCAACATACCACCTCATTACATGTAGGTATATGATCTGAATTAGTTGTGAAACTACATATTTGCTCAAACAATGATACCTGTTGAATTTGAATATCTGATTTGTAATTTCAATAATCAGATTGAAGATGAAGTTGTTGAACTCCTGTGGCTCGCAGAAGATGATGCTTCATTCGTCAAGCTACATGCGAGCAGCAAACATGTCGAATAAGAATGCTCCTTTGTTGAATCATGGTCGGGAACAATTGTCTTCTTCCTCGTTACGGCGGTCTTATCTGATTGTATGCAAATAACATAGAAGTTTAAGTTGTGTTAGGTTGAAAAGTGATTATTTTGCTACTATGATCTTTGTTGTTGTTGTAGCCAATTGCTGTTCTTGGTGGGATTGGTGGGGGGCTTCTTTTAATGCATATAAACGACGAGAAGAGAGCTATTCGTAGAGGTCTGCACAAAATCCCCTTTTGTTGAGGGCCGATTTGGTAACCTGTAGAATGATTATTAGTTGCTTTGTATCCAATCAGGAGAGTGTAGAAACGATGGATGCAGTACGCGTTATGGTCCGGTGATTGGTGGACCGTTCAGGCTGATTGGTTCGGATGGTCGGTTGGTTACTGAAAAGGACCTGCAGGGGGGAGACTGGATACTTTTCTACTTTGGTTACACTTCATCTCCGGATGTCGGGCCCGCTGAACTTGTGAAATTGGCCAAGGCTATCGATATGTTAGGTTTTTTTCTTTCTCCCTTAACAGAATTCTTGCTGGATATAATGAAGTTGTATTGTGGTGTTAGCCATTAACCTTTTTCGTATGTTTTGTTTCTTCATATGGACACAAGATTCAAAATACAACATTAAGGTTCGGCCTGTTTTTGTGACAATTGATCCACAGCGTGATAACCCGTCTCACCTTCGTGCTTATCTCAAAGGTCAGTTCTTGTTTGAGGTGGCAAAGGCCAAGGCCGAATATCAATTTGTTTTACACACAAACTAAATCTTTTGAAAGTTTCAGTTTAAGGTTGCTCGTACAAGTTACTAGATCAAAATGCTTGTGTAGTGAATGATTAAATATTGATACCTATGAAAATGTTGATTATGAAAAAAAGAGTAACTAACTGCCTAGTGTATGGGTTGCCTTAAATGAAATTTACATTCAAAGTTTGTAGGTTTATGTGGGTGAAAACAAAGATGGGTTACCCATACAAGTCGGACAAAAGTTGATTGCCCTTTCTTTCAATCAACCCTTTTAAAGACTATATCATTACGGCTTCAATACTCTTAGTCTTTTAATAGAGTTATTTAGGAGGATGTATGTGTTGAAAATGCATTTTGGAAATATTGTTTCGTGTGTAGCTTCTTTTTACATGTTAGAGATAAAACGTATAGTATCTGTCGAGTCATTCATAAATAAATGGGTCCAAATTACGACCTCTAGTTTTACTTTTTATGGACAGAAGACAGAAGTTGGTTCAATGCAAGATTGATTAAGGCTCTAATAACACACGTCACCCTCCACTTATTACTTTTTCTTTAAAACATGGAGTGCAGAATTTGATGAGAGAATAATGGGTCTAACTGGATCAGTTGGTGCTATAAGCCAGATGGCACATGAATACAGAGTTTTCTTTAAGAAGGTCGAAGAAGATGGAGATGATTATCTAGTCGAAACTTCTCACAACATGTAAGCTACACTTTCGTCGCTCCTGTTTTATTTTAACTTCATCATCTCCTAATGCACTTCTATTGCAATGAAACTAATATATATTAGCACTCTTTGCCGGGTTCAGGATCTTGTGGCAATAAACAGTCAAAATCATTAAAACGGCTGTAGAACTGAGAACATATTGTTTGATGTGCTTTTGCTATTTGAAGTTGTAATCACCAGATTGAGTGTTTCAATAAATTCTTACAATTTAAGGATTTAATAGATTATTTTACTGAAAATTAACATTCATGAGAGAAAGAAGTTAGATGTATTTTGTGACATAAGAATAGAAGTATTTCTACTTTACCCTTAGACGGTGTTTGCCGCAGCTTTATGATACTGATTATCCAAAACTGGCAGATAATTGTCCAAGTATTAAAACTATTTATTACAACTTGAAGTTGCTATTTTGGATTGCAATTGGCCGGGTATGGGTAGTCCGTTTCTCTAATTTTAAAACTGTATCTCATATATGGCTCTAAAACTATATTTAACACCCAAAAGGCCAAAACCCTATCTGGCTAAGCCAAACACCTGACTTGAAATATGTTTATGTATTTTTGTTAATTTCAAGATTCTTACAACCTTAACATACTATTCTTTTAAAATTTTATTACATTTTTAAATTCGGTTTTAATAAGGGTAGACAAGTGTGAAATGGTATTATCCTTTCAGGTGATTGGGCAGGTGTTACCCCATTGCTATGCAAATCCTAAATGTTTCATGTTTGAGTTTTGCAGAACATCCTTCAAATAGTTGTCGGAAAGAGAGACCAAAATTTTCCGCTGAATTAATATATTTTTTTACATTCTTCTTGTTTAAATAATTCCTTCGTGTGATTACATGCATGTGATGTACCATTAACAGGTATCTGATGAATCCAAGTATGGAAGTTGTTAGAACCTTTGGCGTCGAGTATAATGCAGATCAACTATCCCAAGAGATCCACAAAGAAGTACAGAAGACACCAAATTGATTTTTGTTTTCCCTCATCACCTTCACCTAATTACCATACCATGGTCAAACTTTTGAGAGTTTGTTTGGATAGCAAGTTTTATTATTATTTTTTAATAGTCATTTAAGTGTACACGTTATCGTATATTTCAGCATAGTTCAATTAGCCGCATATGGACTCGGTCATCACATCTATGCATTAGTTGTTAGATTCACCCCCTCATTTTGAGAGAATTTTGTTGAGTAAGTTAATTTTTAATGCCTGTAAAGCTACAATACCTAATGAGTGTGTTCAATTTCAAACTGTAGGTATGTTATCAACGATAAAGACCGCTTTAGTAGTATATATTGCACCAACTGTGTTTATCTAGTTACTTTAATTAATTTTGAAATATCTTTTAGTGACGTTTGTGTATAGAAAAGTAGAAAACTTGGTAGTTATGCAAGTGGATTTGATAAAATAACTGACTAAAGAGTCTTTTAGTTCAATGATAGCTAGTGTGTTGAATGTTTTTCATTTTTTAGAAAGTTGTGAGTTTAAGTATTATTATGAACAAGTGTTAGAAAGTAGATTTAGAGTGTGTGTTTGTTCATTGTTAATTTGTTCATTGTTAATAAAAGATAACATTGATATTCTTCTTATGTTTACTTTTCATGTATTATAAATTGAGTTGAAAGACATACTTGGTATTTGACTTATCTTCCGTCTTGCGTAGGTTGCCGGGCTCGGGAGAGACCGGATTGCCTTATCATGTGATGTACATAGTCTTACACCTTTTGTACATTGGTTGTTCTCATTATTTGATCTTATGGTGGAATTTATTTACTCTACATTATATGTACCGTAAAGTAAGTTAAAATCTAATGTTCAAATATTAGTATTGACGAATAATTACTAACTTTATGATACCAACAACTAACTTGTCTTTAAAATAACTAGTAGATTTTAATCACGCGTCATGTGCAGCTCGATTTGAATCAAATTCGTATCTAAAAATAGGTAAAAATAAACATGTCGTAGCAATATATTCAAAATTAACAACACATTATGCAATTGTAAAAAAAACTAAAGCATATTATATTTGACTCGTAGAAACGAGCACCCCAAACGATTGCCATTAGGGTAATCTCAACCTCTAAGTTTTCTTGTGTTATGGTTATAAATATAAACCCCCAACACCTTTCACTACACCATTTTTGCTCCAAATGTTTTTAACTGATCTTATAACATGCCTATCTTTGATTTCATTGTAGTTTAACGCCAACTTGGTGACGGACCCTAGAATTTTTTTCATAGAGGGCAAAAGTTTGATAATTGTATATTTTTAAAGGTGCATCGGACTTTTCACATATAGCAAAAGCTATGTTTCACTTAGATAATTCTTATTCTTTCATTGGTATTGTATTTTATTAATGACTTGTCATCTTTGATGTTTGAGATTTGTAAGGTTACATCACTTAGTTGACAAGTGATTGAGAAAGATATGATAAGATCAATTTCATCACTTTTTTTATAAAGTGATAAACTTTTTGGTAAAGTGATAAACTTTTATTATAAAATTAACAGAGTAGAGTGAATTAGTTAACATCTATTTTAATATCTGCAAACTGGTTTTGATTTTCTTTCTCTTAATTTTTTTAATATTCAATATATTATTTGTTTGTGTTGGTTCATTAACAAGAGTTTACTTTCAAACATAATTTTTTTAACAAGAAATAAAAAAAATTACATTCGCTCGCTATAATTTCTATGAATGCTATTTAATAGTCTATGTGTTAATAAACCTTAAAATCTAAGCGTTTAAGATTACAATGTCAAAATAATAAAAGCATCAATAACTATCCTTATAAAAAGAAACCAAATCCATGAACAGTGTCGGGGGCATTTTCGTCATTTTATGTGCCTCCCTATTTAACCCTGCGCATTCTTTAGAGAGAGAAACGGAGGTGGTCGGTTGGAGGAGGTGCTCCGTTCAGTGGCGTCAGAAATGCCAAAGACACCGCCGGTGGTCTCCGCGTGCCACCTTAGGTGGCGTCTTTGCCACGGCCATGATCGGTGATCATCCGATAGTCCTTTGTACTACCACTACCAATCACCTCCATCTTTAGATCCACCATTGATGGTCGTTATTGTTTTAGATTTGACCTTTTCAAGCCCTATATGTAATTGCGATGGTTTGTTTCATACGGGTAACTCCGACACCATTGCCGCTGATGCATGACAATAATTTGGGGTTTTGTTTGCTCAGATCCGAGGGTTATCGCTTCGTATTCCCTTTTTGACTCCCTACGCTAGGGGTGTTCACGGTCGGTTTTCGCGGTTTTTAGATCAAACCATAACCGAACCGTTAGTAACGGTTTTTTATCACTTAAAACCAAAACTGAACCAATCAAAAGTAAAAACCAAACCAAACCAAACCATTGCAACCGGTTTGGTTCCGGTTTGGTTTCGCGGTTTGGGCTTTTTAGGCCCATTTAAGCCAAGTCTTTGAGCTGTCAAAAATAGCCCAAAAAGCTATCAAAATGCAACCTTAAACAGGTCCAAAATCCTGCCTAAATACGTCCTTAAATAGGTCCTAAAACATGCCAAAACACAGCTCTAAACCTGTGTACAAACTGCCAAAATGCAACCATTAACCTGCCTAAAATAAGCAGCTAACAAGCTGTCCGAAATAATTAAAAACAAACTGTCCAAACACCAAAATAAAACACAAAAAAGTTGTCCAAAACAG
Organism: Flaveria trinervia; assembly: GCA_025506515.1. Lineage (NCBI taxonomy): Eukaryota > Viridiplantae > Streptophyta > Magnoliopsida > Asterales > Asteraceae > Flaveria > Flaveria trinervia. Next base: position 86,796,384 of record CM046452.1, on the reverse strand, counting down.
TCTATCATATCAAAGATGTCCACATAAGCTAAACAACATCCACTACTTCACTTCATGATGTCCAAACCAACTGAAATGAACACAACATTAGAATACAACAAAAATAAGTTAAAGTTATTTCTTTCAAAAACTAACATAATAACAGATAAGCAAGGTACCTGTCAATCAATATGATCGGTGCATATAGTAAGTTTGCTTGCAAGATCTGAAACACAAGTCATTTTGTTAGAACACATAATAAGAAAAAAATTATAATAATTAAAAGCTACTAAAACTTACTATTTTCAACTTCTTCAAGTTCTTGAATATCTTCCAACATATCTTTGTAATCAATACTTGCTTCTTTTTTAAACTCTACCCGAATCCAATTTTGTGTACAGATGAGTGCTTGCACAGTTTTAGGAGAAAGACTACTCCTGAATGGATCTAAAATTCTACCTCCCGTGCTAAATGCAGACTCTGAAGCAACTGTAGAAACTGGAACAGCCAAAACATCCCTTGCAATATTTGCTAAAATCTTATACTTTTCCCCATTTATCTTCCACCACTGTAACAAGCCAAACGAACCATACATTGGCTCTTTTTCTTCCTTCAAGTATCTATCTAACTCACTTAATTCACCAGTTGACCCATCTTCCAAGTGTGACTTATATTTTCTCATACGCCTCTCATGTATGCTAAGACCATCACCAGTTTCATTCAAATTACGACTCTTATTAGAGGAATGCTTTTTGGCATTCTTAGGATCCTTTGCACAATAAAAGTCATAAAGTTTATTCAAAGTATCTTTTACTTTCTTCTTCAAGTTGAATGCAAGATTACGGTAGGGTACATATCATCCAAACTCCAATCAAGATATGTTAACTTGTAGTGAGGATCAAGTACAACAGCAACATACAATAAAGGGTTCATCTTCTCCACATCTCCCCAATATTTATCATACTTTAACTTCATATTTAAAGCCAATTGTCTCAACCTTTCATCATCATTTTGAATGCATTCATCAATATGGGTATGCATCAAACACATATCATGAAAATAAACACTTGAAGTTACATAAAGAGACCCTGAAAACCGATTAGTCACTTCATAAAACACCTTCAAAAAAGTCATAAATGATTGTGCAATCTCCCAATCAATATCACTAGGGGGCCTGATTTTACTCACATCATACTTTTTCTTAGCATCTTTTTCATCCAATAAATAACTAGGACCTACATTAAAAAACCTAGCATATTGCCCATCTTCTTTCAATCAATCAAAGGCTTTTCTATACTTCAAAGCTGTCTCCAACATCAAGTAAGTTGAGTTCCACCTAGTGGAAACATCTAAACAAACATTTCCACCGCTAACATCTAACTTTTCTATCTTCAAAAATTCTTTGAACTTATCCAACCTTGCAGGAGATGACCTAACATATCTCACAACATTTCTAATAACTTGAATTGCAGGATCATAATCTTTTAATCCATCACACACAATTAAGTTTAACATATGAGCACAACAACGCATGTGCAAGTACTCTACATCTAAAATTGCATTCCCCTAATTTTTTATTTTCTTTTTCAGAAAGGAAATAGATGTATCATTAGAGCTTGCATTGTCCATAGTTATTGTAAAAACCTTTCAATACCCCATGTAATTAAACAACTCTCAATCATTTTACCAATTGTGCACCTTTATGATTAGAAATAACTTCAAAATTCAAAATCCTTTTTTGCAAATTCCAGTCTTCATCAATGTAGTGTACTGTTAGAACCATATAATTGATGTTTTGACAAGAAGTCCATGCATCCGTTGTAAGACAAACAGCATGTGAAGAATTATTTAAAATCTCCTTTAGCTTTTTCTTTTCATCCACATATAATGATAAAATTTCCCTAGCAATCGTAATCCGACTCGGTAACTCTAACTCCGATTGGATTACACTACAGAAATAACGAAACCCTTCATTTTCAACAAATCTAAACGGTAGTTCATCAATAACTATCATTTTAGCAATAGCTTGTTTACCTAACTCCTTTGTGAAATGACCACACACTAATTTTCCACCATCCCCCTTTATTTGAAAACTCAAAGTTTTTTGCTTCTTATCTTGTTGACATTTAAGTGACTTGCATAATCTTTTCAAGTGAGTCAACAAAGTACTAGTACCATTTCTACTTGGTTCATAAACATAACTTTTCTTACGGTGCTTACAAATGGCACACCCACCTACTGAATTAGGTTTGTTGAAGTGCTCCCATACAACTAAAGGCTTTCGTTTCGTGCCTTTGCTGCTGTCACATTTAGTTTCTTCCAAATCTACAATATCTTCTTTCTCAGCCTCTTCCATATCATCATCATCGATTATATTCACAGGCTCATTCGTCTTATCATCCTCTATGTTTACAGAGACATTGACATTTTCCTTTTCCATTTCAAATGTTACTACAAAACATGAGATACGATAAAGAACATAATGAGAGAAAATAATGAACTATGAAACTAAATATGTAACAGAAATTGATAAAACTAAGATACAAACCTAGATCTGTGATTAAGACTCTAATTCCATGACTTGATATCCATGAAACGTGTTATTGGAAGTCGATCTAGGGTTTAGAAGTGAGAACTTGAGTTGATTTAGGGTTGGGAAGAAATAATGTTGAGTTGTTGAAGAAAAAAGAACGAAGATACTGTTGGTGTAATGGTGTTTAGGACTGCAACTTGCAAGGTGCAAGGTGCAAGGATTTTTAAATCAAAAGATGTATTTGGGCTTCAATTTTGTCAAATAAAAATATGACAACCCAAACTCTCAAAGCTCAAACTAAAAATATAAACATTTATGAGGGTTTAAGTCTTTAACCTTGAATTAATAGTTATGTATAAATATATATATATATATATATATATATATATATATATATATATATATATACATACATATATGTGTATATATTGGTATACGGTTCGATCCGGTTTTTTACGACCGGTTTTTGCTACAAACCGTAAACCAAACCGTTCACAACGGTTTGAAAATTTTGAAACCAACCACCGAAAGTTTAGGAAAAAAACCAACTGTGAAATCGAACCGATGACCGGTTTGGACGGTTTCGCGGTTTGAAACCGAACCATGAACACCCCTACCCTACGCGGTTGTGGTTGGGTGGTGGTAATGTAGTGGTGGTCACGATTTTAGGGGTGGTGGTGGTTTTTTACCGCCTAGAAAGATGAGCAAAAGGGGTCGCCGATCAACGCCGCCAGGTTCGTATATAAGGATAGTAACAATCGATTTTCATATACGTTTTTCTCGGGTACCGATGTCTGACCATTGCCACCGGACTAACGTTGGTGGCGATGGTCTGGTTGTCGTTGGCGTTACGATTGTTGTAGGCCTATTTTGGGTGATTTTTCATCTGCGGTTCCTTTCATTTGTTGGCTTAAAGATGGGTGTTTGCATTTATTTCTTGATTGTTTTAAGCCTTGGTTTGCTTGAAATAGTTTTGCCCACCTCTACCGGTGAGATCAGGGAGGCTAAATTGGTTTGCTATGCAACCTGCTGCAAGAGCCTTTTAGGCGATGGTAGTTTCTAGGGTTTGTTATTGTGACGATTATCAGTCTTGAGTTGGTGTTTTCTCATGCATATTGCTCTATCTTTTGTTTTTAGTTAGGTTCCTTTGCCTTCTATCATGTATTGTTTATTCTACTCTTTCATCTTATTACACTTTGAGCTTCTTAGTTTTCTTATGGGTTAGTTGTGAATTGGTCTGGTCTTGAAAAGGGGTTAAATTTTGACTCTTTGGGATCTCAGCTTTCACTTGGCACATGCAACACAAATTTGCTCTTATCTATCAATATTTGATGTAGTTTGCTTTCGGTGATTTGCATTGGGCCGATTATGACAGGTTTGGATCGTCTGAGGCATCACCATGATCTCTATCTTTTTGTGGTCAAGATTCGTTGGTTGGATTTTATTGTATGGTTGTGATGACGTAAACCCAATACATAAACTTTGAATCAGGGGCAACCTTGGCGTGACAAAGCTTGAGGACGGTGGGTTGTTACCCGCAACCCTTTACAGCCATATGCTCTCATTCCAATTACGTTTCAGAGCCTAACAATATACGATGTAAGCCCTTCCAGCACGTTTGTAACTAAAAGTAAGATGTATATATATAAGCTTTACTTTAACGGTTTACCATGCGTGCAACAGGTGCCAGGGTATAACATTAGTTTAAAAAAACAATTGTAACAGTAAATAAATAATGACTTATTTAAAAAACCTAGGTTGTTTTTTTTCTAATAATACTCTACTATGCTTTATTTTTTTTATTATTTTTTGAATGGCGACTTTCTATGATGGAGAAAAAACACATTGTCAAGCATCAAGACAAATTTAAGGTGTTGTAACCTGTTTTAAGCAATGTTTTCAGAACCGGATCAGATGTTGCAGGATCGTTGAAGGGTGTAGAGTTACAACACAACAACACAAAGAGGAGATAAACTAAACTTAGATCAAACAGTAAACTGGATTAACCAAGTGGTGATACTAAGAACACAAGTAATATATGAGACAGAACACAAAGAACACAAATGTTTGGTTTTCAAGAATGCAGTATATTGCTTTCTCTATGTTCTATTACAAGTGTTACAAAAGCATATTCGAAAGATACAAGAACATGAGATACTTATACAACATCCTACAACCGGCTATACTTTGAGCCAGCTGGATACAATTGACTAGACACACACAAAATCAATTGTAGAGTCAAAAGGCAGATTGCCTTTTGACTTGTGACTATGACATGCCATAGCTCACATCCTTATCTATTACAAAAAGGATAAAGTACATAAAGTGGAAAGTTACAGACTCAAGCCCTCAATGTACAGTTACCAAAAGCATGGACCTTTTCACCAAACCATGTTAGTTGGTGACTTGCAGAGTTGCAGCGGAAAGGTGTCCAGCTTTATGGAACAGTACATCAGATAAAGCATGTTACTAAAAGTCTTCGGAAGAAATCTGTCTTCATGAACTTGAAGCTTTGGAAGACTTTGTCTCTGAGGCTTCGAAAGACTTCATCTTTGGCTTCGGAAGATGTTGGTCTTGGCTTCGGAAGATGTTGGTCTTGGCTTTGGAAGATTTCACACTTAGAGTATTTCTGTTGCACATGTGAAACTTCCGAAGCATTCCACTTTAATGCACTTGTGCAACATGCAGGAAAGACTAAAGATGTTTAGGTTGCATCAGCCTCTTCATTAATCTCTACAAACTCCCCCTAGGCTGATGCTACCAAAACATTTAGAAAACTTCAGATATTAACAGTCCTCATTAGGATGATTACCATTCCTTTCTTCATAAGATGATTAGGATCCTTCAAGCTGTCAAAGTGTCTTCTCATGTTAAAAAGGTCATGCAGAGGCAACTGAAACATATCTTGCCATGTATAGATATCTTCAATGCCTTGATCTCTAATAACATGCCACCTTTCTGGATTTGTGATGTATGTCCAAGACAAGATAGGTCTTCCTGATGCTAGAGGAGCTACTGAAGTTGGAGTTGATTGAGTTTCCTCTGGCTGCATATCCTCAGGTTGTTCTGATTCATCTTGAGGTTCAGAAGGGGATGCATGCTTCTTCTTCTTCTTAGACTTTTGTTTAGAAGCCATCCTTTTTAGTCTCTTTCCAAATTTTAACTTAGAAGACTGGCCTGCAGCACCAGATTTATCTTCACTGTCTTTCTCAGTTGGGACTTCCTCACTCTCAGGTTCAGATGGAGAAGGAGGTTGACCCTGCTGTGGATCAGAAGATGAAGCTTGCTGAGCATTAGCAGGAGGTTCAGGTTGTGTTGTGTCTGTTTGTTCAACCTTAACCTCCACTTCAGGTGGGGCCTGACTTGGAGTGGAGTGTAAGTCAGTGAGCTCTCCACTCTTAATCTTCTGCTTGATTACACTGATATGCTCATCCATAGTGGATAGAGACATGGGTCCAAGTCTTCTTCCGGAGAATCCATACAGCTTCAAGAAGCTCATCATCCTCTGCCTATCAGCAGACTTCTTCATGCTCTTTTGGATGATGGCTCTTGACTTTGCAGCTTCTTCCCTCAGCTTCTTCTTTGTTGTCTTTCTTTCCTTGACTAACTCAAGCTTAAGTTGTTTTAAATACTCAAACTCAATATAGTCATGAGGTAAGGGAAGGAGTGCATCTGCCTGATAAAGGCCTATGGCACTCAGGTAGTTAATCATCTTGATTCTGTTATCTTCCTTATCTACCTGAGGTTCTTGTTGAACCACATCCTCTTGTTCAGGACTTTCTTGAACTGGTGAGAGGGTAGGCATACCTTTGTACAGTCTTTTTCTTCTTCTCTCTTCTTTGACTTGTACTAGGAGTTCTGCATCTTCTGCCTCCTTCTTCTCTCTTGACCTTTCCAGATTAACCAGCTCATTCAATTCATCCAAGGGGAGAGAAATGACATTATCTATGTCATAGTTCCTAGTCTGCAGATAGTTGATCCTGACTGCCCTTAACTCATCATTCTGAGTATCTGGTCTGGGGGCAGCCCTGATTGCAGACTCCATGAGTCTTGGAGACTCAGTAGAGGAACTTTCTCCCCTTAGCCTCATTTTCCTCTCTTTCTCTCTCTCTCTCCTCCTCAATCTCCTCAAATGTCATCTTTCTTTTCCTTTTGTCACTCTTTGACCTTTGTGACTCAGGGTGGAGAGAGCTTTGGCCTTCATTGCTTGTTGCAGCATCTGAGCTCAGGCCAGAGAGAGGTTGAGAAGCACCTTCACCAGCAGGTGTCTCAAAAGGAATATGGATCTCTACAACAGTTGGAGATGATGAGACAGGGCTCTCAGGTTCTGTCACTGGGCCTTCAGTCAAGGTTTCCCCTATGAAGCTAATCTTAGGGTCTGCCTCAACATCCAGTTGACTGATGACATTGCTTGATTGCCTTAGTCTCCTTCTTAGGCTGAACTCTGCAATGATCCTGTCTTGGATTCTTTTAGCCAGTCTGTCAGCTTGTCTTGATTGGCTTGGGTTGACAAGTGGCATGTTGACTAGATCTAGACCTTTATAATAGTCCAAGTTCTAAAAATTGAAGACTTCTTGCTGTCCTTGAACTCTTATGATGATGAGGGCCTTCCTCTTGTTGTCATACCTCCACCTAATAATGTGATTGAAGGATGGTGAAGGTGACATAGCCCTTGGTATCCCATCCTCAAACAGACTCTATATGAAGAAGTCTGTGTAGTCCACATCAATGTGAACTAGAGGAGGTTGCTGAGAACGCACAGTTGCAAGTGAGGATGGTGAGTCCTCAATGTTCATTCTCTCAGAGGAACTTCCAGGTTCTGTGGCTGTAATGGCTTTCTCCCCCTTTTTGGTAGCATCACCCACTTGCATAGGTGAGCTGGAGGATAGGTCAATCACATCCACAGGTTCTTGTGTTCCTGGTTGAGCTCTCCTTAAGGGTCTCTCAGCTAGTTTTTCCTTAAGATATGAAATCTCAAGTTGCTGATCATTGATCCTGTGTTGTAAGGTAATCGCCTGAGATTCAAGGTGACTGACCTTTGAGACTAGGTAAGTGCATGTTTTAGCCAGTTTTTGCACTTTTAGTCTCAGATCCCCCTCATCTTCATCAGAAGAATCACTGGGGGTGGAGAAGATTGGACCAGAGTCCTTTCTCTCATGACCAGTTCTAAGTTCTTGGCTACTGGATTTCCTCTACTCACTGGCAGTCTTAGTTGAGATGTCAGTGGGCTGAGTTGCCATGGTTGAGGTCTTAATGATGTAATCACTTTTAGAAGTGAGAGCCTTTTCCATATGGACATCCTGAACAGGTTCAGGAGTGTCCACCTTAGTTGTAGGTGACTGATGTGGGATAGATGTAGGAGACTCAGTAGTACTCATCTCTCTTTAAGTAGAGGGAAAGAAGAGAGATTCATTATACTCACTGAAACCTATATCTTCATCAGTATAGAATTCAAGGTTGGGAAAGGGTTGATTGAGATCTATAGGCTGGGGATGGTAACTGTCCCCTGAAGGTTGATCACTTAAGTATTGAGACTCAGAGTGATGGATTAAGGTAGTAGGGCTAATGAGCTCATCAGGCTGAGCATGAGGAACCTCAGCACTGATTCTTGAAGAGATGGGAGTGGTCTGCTCCTTAGGAGAAATGGGAGCTCCAGTGTCCACTTCTTCCTGTATGGGTGAGTATATGGGGACCTCCACAAACTGAATAGTCTGAGCAGGGGTTCGTTTGTATTTTCTTTGGTAGGTGATGGATATTTGAGGCTATGTGGGTGGTTAGGAAGTAGCAGGTGTGGGTTTAACACTAGCTTGTGCTGTTAGGTTGTCACCTTGAGCAATGAGCTTGAATATTTTTGGGACTAGGGCTGTTTCTACCCCAGAGAATCCAACAGTGGACTTTCTTAATATTTTAAAGATGCCGGGCTTCATCTGTCCCAATTTAAGAATGTTACGTGTTTCCCTTAACTGTGAGCCCAGTTCACAGTTAAGAATGTACTGGACGTATCTAGGAAACATGTAATATTCTAAGGAGTCTAAATTAGCAAGCAAATTTGTATAAACAAACTGAGAGTACCTGAATTTAACCCCTTGAACCATTCCATGGACTATGAAGGAGAGATCTTCAGGAATCTGGTCCCACACACCATGCTTGTTTGATAAGCTGTGGATGACCATATGGAGCAGGAATCTCCATTTGGATGAGACCTTCCCTTTCCTGAAGGTCTTTACAGAGAAATCTCCCTCATACCCCATCTGCTCAAAGGAATGATTAACAGCTTCCTTTGGGAAGAACACCTCACCTTCTTCATCATCCAGCTGAAGATGTCGGTTGATGATGGCCGGAGTGATGAAGATTGTTCTCCCCTGCACTGTGGCAGACAGTTCCGTCTCCCCATCCAATGACCTCTTGGCAGGTCTTCCAGAATTCAAGCAACTGATCCTCATAGAGTGGAGGATCAATGGTGAGGGAGGTGAAGTAGTTTGATAGAGACAAGAAACGACAAACCTTTGAGAAATGAGGATCTTTCTCAGAGCATAATAGAGCAACTTGATTGTGTTGTCTGTGTAGCTGCATGGTAAAGTTAGGATCATTTCTGTGAGCAAGGTTGGCCATTTTAAAGTAGCGTAAGGACGAAGGAAGAAGAAAGAAAGAAATTCCAGAGAGAAATTTGGGGTTTTAGGTTTTGAGGAAGAACAGATGATAGAAAGAGGGGGAAACCGTTGGGTTTATATGTGAGAAGGATTTCAGATAAAGTTTAATGAAAGAGGATAAACTTTGAAATCGGGATGTCGATCCCACCTCTGAAAAAGTAGTTTTTTTTGCTCAAAAAGTAGTTTTCTTGGAAGTTAAAAAAGCTTCCGAAGGTTAATTATCTTTGGAAATTTTAATTAAAAAGCTTTCGAAGCTAAAATGACTTCAGAAGAATTTCCTGAGAGATTTGAAAATTTTTGCTTCGGAAGAAAAATTAAAGCTTGAGTGTTTTGTGTATAAACTAACAAAGCTTTCGAGAGTTAATTTTGCTTCGGAAGTAAATGGTCCTTAAAAATGAGTAAGTGTCTGAGACAAATATTTAAGCTTCGGAAGATAAATTTGAAAACTTTTCCGAAGGTAAACTTCTTAGACAGTTATTTATTTTGAAGGCATGATTTACTGTGAAGTTAAAAAAACATAACTTCCGAAGTGTCAGAAATTTTCAAAAATCTAAGAAAAGTCTTCAAAAGGAAATTTTTATCCAAAGAAAACATGAGCTTATGAAAGTGATGAACTAGACAACTTAGGACACACATGAATTTTAAAGAAATAATAAGAATTAGATTTAACAAAGATCTACTCAAGGTTGATCATCCCAATAGCTGATATAAGATATTTAAATCTCTGTTCATCAAAAGCTTTTGTAAACAGATCAGCATATTGTTCATCTGTGTGAACCTTGACTAGTTTAATTAATCCATTTTCATAGTTATCTCTTATTACATGATACCTGATATTGATGTGCTTTGTCCTTGAGTGCTGCACAGGGTTCTCTGTGATTGAGATAGCACTGTTGTTGTCTATGTGAATGGGAGTCTCCTTGAAGTTTAATCCATAGTCCAACATCTGATTTTGAATCCAAAGTACTTGAGCACAGCAGCTTGCAGCAGCAATGTATTCAGCTTCAGCAGTTGATGTAGAGACACAGGATTGTTTCTTGCATTGCCATGAGACAACCCTTCCACCAAGAAATTGACATCCCCCAGATGTAGACTTTGCAGTCATGTTGCAACCACCATAATCACTATCTGTATAGGCATACAGATTGAAGTTAGAATTCTTGGGATACCATAGGCCAAGTGTTGATGCACCCTTGAGGTATCTTAAAATCCTCTTGATAGTGATAAGGTGAGACATCTTAGGGTTGGCTTGATATCTTGCAAAAATACATGTAGCAAACATGATATCAGGCTTGCTAGCAGTAAGATACATAAGAGACCCAATCATAGCCCTGTATAAATGCTCATCTACACACTCCCCTTCAAGATCAGGACCAAGAGAGTGGTTTCTGGCTATGGTTGTCTTAGCAATCTTACAGTCAGTCATATTAAACCTCTTGAGTATTAACCGAACATACTTTGAATAACTTATGAAGATGCCATCTTCAACTTGCTTCACTTGAATTCCCAAAAAGAAATTGAGTTCCCCCATGGCACTCATTTCAAATCTGTCTTTCATCAGCTTCTCAAAGTCTTTACAGAGCTTTGGATTAGTTGAACTAAAGATGATGTCATCCACATATACTTGAACTAGCAATATGTCTTTTCCTTGTCCTTTGATGAAAAGAGTTCCATCTATAGTACCCCTCCTGTATCCATGTTTACAGAGATACTCAGACAGTGTCTCTTACTACTTCCTGGGTGCCTGATGCAGCCCATAGAGAGCTTTGTCAAGCTTGCAGACATAATCAGAATGATCAGGATCCACAAAACCAGGTGGCTATTTGACATAAACCTCTTCATCTATCACTCCATACAAAAAGGCACACTTTACATCAAGTTGAAAAACCTTGAAGTTCTTGGATGCAGCAAATGCCAGGAATATCCTAACAGCTTCTAATCTTGCCACTGGAGCAAAGAAATCAGTGTAGTCAATCCCTTCTTCTTGTGCGTATCCTTGAATAACCAGTCTAGCTTTGTTCTTGATGATGATGCCTCTATCATCTTTCTTGTTCCCAAACACCCATTTGGTTCCAATGGTAGTCTTCCCCGAAGGAAGAGGACAAATGTTCCAAACTTTCTGCCTTTTGAATTGAAGCAGCTCTTGTTGCATAGCTTCAACCCAAATTCCATCCTTGAGAGCTTCATCAACTTTCTTTGGCTCTATCTGGGATAGAAAACAAGAGTGAAGACAAACATTTGCTTCATGGGTTTGTCCTCTTGTCTTTACCTAGAGATAACATCTCCAATGATGTTTGTGGTAGGGTGAGACTTGTGGATCCTAAGCTGAGGGATCACAGCAAGTTGTTGAGAAAGATCTAAATTTGAAATTTTTTGATCTGGCATAGATATTTCTCCTACCACATCAGCACACTTTTCAAGTGAAACTTGATCCAAGCAGTGTGCGACATCATTGATGTTCTCATCCATGGTGTGGTTGTGGCATCAAGAAATTCTTGGTCACTATCACCATCACCAATGTTGTCTTCCACAGTTGAGGTGTTCATCTGGTTGTAGAGCCTCTGAGCTGGAATTTGAAGGTATACCAGATGTATCAGCTGAATTTGTCATTGTTAGGCTGATAGAAACTTCATTTGCAGAAGTGGTTCCAACTGGAGCTGAAGATATATGTCTTGAAGATCTTCCTAGCTCAAATCTTGGATAAGGATCATTCTGTATTCAAATTTTCTGCAGATCCTGAAACATACTCACAAGATTTGTTAAAACAGTTGGTAACCAAATCAAGATCAAACAACCAATTCGGACCAGAACTAGTAACACAAGGTGTGTGTTCATTGAAAGTCATATTGGCTGACTCCTCAACAATTCTAGTTCTGAGATTGTACACTCTATAAGCCTTAGCTTGGGAAGAGTATCCAATAAAGTGTCCATCATCTGATTTCTCAGCAAACTTGGTAATTTGATCTTTGGTATTCAAGATGGTGCAAGCACATCCAAATGACCTAAGAAAACCAATAAAAGGTCTTTTATTATGCCAAAGTTCATAAGGAGTTTTTCCATGAGTCTTAACTACTAAAACTCTATTCTGCACATAGCAGGTAGTGTTGACTGCCTCTGCCCAGAAGGTGATGGGCAATTTAGAATCAAACAACATGGTTCTTGCAGCTTCAATCAGTGTCCTGTTTCTCCTCTCAGCAACATCGTTTTGCTGAGGAGTCCTGGGAGCACTAAATTATCTTGTAATACCTTTTTCATCACAGAATGTGTCAAGGATATGGTTCTTAAATTCGGTTCCTTGATCACATCTTATGATCTTAACCTTGTGATTAGATTGATTCTCAATCTTCAAGATGAAATTTTTTAGAATCTCAGGAGTCTCATCCTTAGTTCTAAGGAAGAAAACCCAAGTGAATCTTGTAAAGTCATCTATGATCACTAGACAGTATAAGGTCCTTCCTAAACTCATTACACTGGTGGGGCCAAAAAGATCCATATGTAACAGTGTAGGAGAGTAGTGATTGAGTTCTTTTCCTTAGGCTTGTGAGATACCTTATGTTGCTTCCCTTTCAGGCATGCAACACAGTGGTCATCACTTGTAAACTCTTTCTTTGGCATTCCAGTTACCAAGTCATGCTTAATAACTTATTCATGTTCTTAAATTTACATGGCACATTCTTTTATGCCATAGGAAAGACTCATCACTATTGGCTTTAGACAGAAAGCATGAAACTTCTCCAGAGGGGAGGTTTCTTGCAAATCCATCTTGTACATGTTTCCTTTCCTGGGGGCTCTAAGCAGGATATGTTCATGAGGAATGACCACACCAGGCTTAAGAACAATGCACTCATGCTCAGTAAAGAGCATGTTATGACTCTGATCACAATATTGAGATACACTCAGAAGATTGTATCCAAGCTCCTTTACAAGTTTACCTTTTCTATGCTAAGCTTACCATTTGTGACCTTGCCCCTCCAGAAATGTAACCACCTTCATCTCCTCCAAAAGCAACAGGTCCTCCATCAATCCTTTCAAAGTTCAGGAGTAGTGATCTATTGCCAGTCATATGCCTAGAGCAGCCACTGTCTATGATCCAGACATTTCGTCTGTCTTCAGTTGTCCCTGCACAAAAGAGAATGATTAGTTACATCTGGAAACCCAAGCCTTGCTTGTCTTGGGCTCATGTGTAGAAGGTAATTTAACAGTAATAGATCCTATGGTTGTACTGAGAGGATCTTGAGCTGTTTTTGATGGAAAATCTCAGTCACTTGGTCTTTCTTAGACGTCCACCACCCCTTTGGAGTCTTGGACTTGACCTTCAAAACTTTAGAAGCTTTGGAGCTTCAGAAGTTTTGATGACTAAACCTTCGGAAGATTCTGCAATCACTGCAACAGACTTCTGTGCTTCGGAAGAACTCCTTTCTTCCGAGACCAAATATTCTTCCGAAGAGAATTTTCCACTTCCCTTCTTGTTAGATTTGGAACTTCTGAAGGAAACTGGTTTTCCTTCCGAAGCTTGAATCTTCTTAGAACTCTTTGAAGCCTTTGTTTTGGCCATATGGACAGTACCTTTAGGATTGAAGGGACAATCTTTTGCAATGTGAGTGGTGCTGTCACATATAACACAATTCATCTTCTTCTTCACAAGAGCCTTGTCTTGAGAGTAAGACTGTCTTTGGTCACTTCCCTTCTCCACCTTATTCTTTGCAGATGCTGAGACAGTCCTCTTAGGCTGAGGACTGTGCTTGGAGATTGATGGTCCAGGCTGTGCAACAGTGATACACAGCAGATCAGTCTTCTTCTTGCTGCTGAGATAAGTTGAACAAGAACCAAAACTCTTAGCAAAGGAGTTTTGGTTGATGTCTTCAGTCCCTACCACTTTAAACCCTGTAGAAATAAAAATTGTTTCTGCTTAGAGTCAAAGTAGCCTTGATCTCTTGAGCCTTCCTTGCCTTTCTTTTGCTCTTTCTGATCAAGTTCTTTCTCATGGACTTGGTCATCACAGTCTTCACTTTCTCCTTAGAAGGATAGTGGCCCTTCTTGGAATCCTCATCTTCACTCTTTGTAGAGGGATTCTTCACTATCTCTTCTTCATCCTCCTCACTCATAGGATCTATGAGAGGAAGCTCATCTTCACAAGTTTCACACCTAGGAGATCTTACTAACAAGATTGTGTGTGGAGGAGCTATCTCATTGGATCCCAGTCCCTGTCTGTTTGATAGCACACTTTGTTGTGCAGGGATGAGGATATCATGTTCTTGAAGGTCTCTTTCAAGAACACTCTTTTCTGCCCTGGCTTTGCTGATCACGAGCTCAGCTTGACACTCAGTTAACTTGGTTATGAGATCTTTAATTTGAGTCCTAAAATGTATGTTCATGTTTTAGAACTAAAATGGTTTTCTCTAAGTCCTCTATTTTCATCTTATAATCATTTTCAGACTTTCTAAAATCAGATTTTAAAATGTTTAGGACTCAACATCAGATCTCAGTTCCAAGTTATAGGACCTGTATCTGTTAACTTTAGCAATGCATTCAGGAGTACAGAGATGTTCCAATACCTTGGCTTCATCATGATCTGCCATCAATGCTTGGTTTGGAGAAGCATCTTCCACCTGAAAGCTCCAGTCAAAGCATCCTTCTTCAACAGCAACAGCAGCTTGCTGCTTTGACTTCTCATTATGGAGAGCTCTGTCAGTGTAGTTTGGTCTGCATTGTGTTTGGCCATCATTTGTTCTAGGTGCCTTACACTCCCTGGCAAAGTGGCCCATCAGGTTACAGTTGTAACACTTGACTTTTCCTTTGTCCAGTCCAAACTTTCCACTGGTTGCATTGCTTGGAAACTTCCTTCCAGTCCTCTTGTAGAATTTCTTGGCTCTGTGAGTGAGAAGAGCCATCTCTGCTGGACTATTTCCATGTATTCCAGATCATCTGAATGAATATAGTCCAGGTCTTCAAGAGTGGAAAGAGAGTTGCCACAGCTTTCATCAGAAGACACAAAAGCTTGAGAAGAGCTTGTCTCTTGGAATGGGCTTCCTTGAGTGTAGTTCTCCTTGGTGTCTCTGGAAGGTGATGAAAGGACCCTTGGGTGAGTTGTCAGGGTAGCATAAGAGATGATGTTTGGGTTCTATGCTGTCCCTTTCAACCACATGTAGGGCTGAACCCATTTGATTGTTGGAGTTGCCAGATGAACCTTGCATGTTCATTTCCATCTGGTATCCACTGAGAATCCCATACAACTCTGTCAGAGTAAGAGTTTTGAGATTTTCAGTTCTCTTGATCACCACACAGTAGTGTGTCCACTGCCTAGGAAGTGAGGACATGAACTTCCTTACAATGTCTCTGTTTTCAAGAGAAACTCCTCCATCCACTAGAGTATCCACAATCTCAACATACCTGAAGTACTGCTGAGTCATGGTTTCACCTGTTTTGAAGGTGAAGTTTTTAAACTGCTGCTTCAAGAGATCCTTCTTGTTCTCCTTGGCTTCAGAAGAACCCTCATACATCAGTTTCAGTGCATCCCACAACTGCTTGGCTGTTTTGTACTTCTTGAAACCTCTGTACACAGAGTTTGGAAGGGCAGTTTGAAGAGCTGTCATGGCTTTTCTGTCTATCTCTACTCTCTTCCTATCTTCATCAGAGTAGTTAGCCACATCTTTGGGGATCATACCAGCACCGGTAGCAGAAGGTGTGCTGGGTATGAAAGGTCCATTCTCAACAGACTCCCACATTCTTGAATCAAGAGACCTGATGAAACCTTCCATTCTTAAACACCAGGTGTCAAACTCATCAAGAGTGATCAGTGGAGACTTGTTCATGGTTCCAGTTTCCATATCAGTTTTGGAAATGACCGCCATTTGAAAAGTTTAGTATTTGTGTGTGTGAGGGATCTAAAGATGGTGAGATCTTATATCAAGAGCCTGGAATGCTCTGATACAAATGCAGGATCATTGAAGGGTGTAGAGTTACAACACAACAACACAATAACACAAAAAGAAGATAAACTAAACTTAGATCAAACAGTAAACTGGATTAACCAAGTGGTGATACTAAGAACACAAGTAATGTATGAGATAGAACACAAATGTTTGGTTTTCAAGAATGCAGTATATTGCTTTCTCTATGTTCTATTACAAGTGTTACAAAAGCATATTCGAAAGATACAAGAACATGAGATACTTATACAATATCCTACAACCGACTATACTTTGAGCCAGCTGTATACAATTGACTAGACACACACAAAATCAATTGTAGAGTCAAAAGGCAGATTGCCTTTTGACTTGTGACTATGAAATGCCATAGCTCACATCCTTATCTATTACAAAAAGGATAAAGTACATAAAGTAGAAAGTTACAGACTCAAGACCTCAATGTACAGTTACCAAAAGCATGGACCTTTTCACCAAACCATGTTAGTTGGTGACTTGCAGAGTTGCAGCGGAAAGGTGTCCAGCTTTATGGAACAGTACATCAGATAAAGCATGTTACTAAAAGTCTTCGGAAGAAATCTGTCTTCATGAACTTGAAGCTTCGGAAGACTTAGTCTCTGAGGCTTCGGAAGACTTCATCTTTGGCTTCGGAAGATGTTGGTCTTGGCTTCGGAAGATTTCACACTTAGAGTATTTCTGTTGCACATGTGAAACTTCCGAAGCATTCCACTTTAATGCACTTGTGCAGCATGCAGGAAAGACTAAAGATGTTTAGGTTGCATCAGCCTCTTCATTAATCTCTACAGATGTCGAACCGGACGTTTTACTGGTTTGGTGATCGGACCGGTTGGACCGGATTTAACTATATTTTAATTATATTTATATATGTAATTAAATATAAGTAATTTACATATTATTTACATATATATTTTATAGTTATATATAAAACTTAACTATATTTGTATATCCAACGTACGAATTTATGGTTTAACACCCCGTTTTTACCCATTAAAAAAACCCGGTCCAAACCGGTCCGGTTTCCCGATCCGACCAGCGGTTCGGGATGAACTGGCCAGTTCGACCAATAGAAAACGATTCACACCAAACCAGACCGGACACCACACCGAATCCCGGTCGAACAGGTCGGACCGGCCGGTCCGATCCATTCTAAAAAACATTGGTTTTAAGTTACACATTGGGAGTTTGTAAATATATATTACGAAACAATTCAAGACAAAACTTATCGTGATACGAAATATACGATACAAAATTAAATAAGGATCTTAATACACAGACATTTCATTTCATAAGTTGTTACCCTCTTATACGTCTCGTATAGCACCATACGTAACGTGTAGAGTGGAATACACTGAAAACAAAAAAATTCAAGGGAGTTGTCAGAAGGGTTATAATGCTATACGTCACATATACGATACATATAAGACTATACGACGCGTGTAACAAATTTTGACTCTGACTACGAGGAAAAATTAAAGGGGTTGTCAGAAAGTTTACACGCCTCCTATAGGTCTGTAGAGTCCATTTATACGATGCGTATTGTACTATACGACCCGTATAAAAATTCAGGATGTTGATTTATAATAAATACTATTGAATAATACTATAAACCCTAAAAGATTTAAAGGGCTGTCAAAAAGTTTAAACGCGTCTTATGAGTCTATAAAACCCATTTATACAACGTGTATTGTATTATACGAGCCGTATAAAAATTCAGCATGTAGATTTATAATAATTAGCGGTGAATAATACTTGTTACATGCCAATTAATTAATTTAGCCATTACAAATCTCGAACGAGTTTACGCGTATAAAAGGCAGTGTAGTGGAACAAACGCTGAAAGTTCACAATTCACGACGTCAACTGCTACCCATTTCTCTCTCTCTTTCTCGCGTTCACACACAAAGCAACAAACAATCAGTCTCTACAGTCGATGTCCTTAAACAACCATCGGCGGCCGTACATCCTTCATCATCATCATCTTCTTCATCCCTACATACTCTTTTCCATTTGACGCTTTTCACTTCCCCCAATCAAAACCCTCAATCCATCATCTAACCCACAAGATCTTCATCAATCGCATCGTTTGGTGACCTAATTTAGCCTCTGAATGATTAGATTGCTATTTCTGAAAAGTGTTTGTGTTGTCGTGAGATCTGACTGATCGGTCTATGGCGGAGAGTCGTCGCTATGCGCTTGGTGCTCAATTAGGTGAGTTTGACTCTGACTGGTGGTTGTGATCGTGGTTTGTGTTGGGTTTTTGATTTGAGTTTTCGTCGGTTAGGGTTTGTAGGATCTTGTACGGTGATGGTGTGTTTAGCTCTGCTTGTTCGTGTTTTACTCGTATGCTGATGTATCTGTGTGTATCGTATGGTTGTTAGCAACTTTTTTTTTGGTGTATGTACGATCGTGATGGAGTATTGGGTTGACCGTGGAGTTGGTGATACGTCGACAACATTTATGCCGTTTTTCACCAGATGTTGAAAGAGCTACTTATTAGTTGTTAATGTCAGATTTTTAAAGTTAACCTAGTGACATTGCTGAGTAGAGGAAGAGTATTTAACTGGTTTTGAAAACTTCTTTCACTTGCCTGTTCTAACCAAGCTCTGTGTGCAAGTTCAACTGGTGTATATACATCAGTTACTATAGTGAAGTGGTGATGAAACTATTTGATTGATCAAGGGATTAATTGGTTTGTCTGAACTTTTTTGGTGTTTGTAGTTGTGGTTTTCTGTTGTGTGGATTTTTAGTGCATGAAAAATGTGACATATGTTAGTTACATGTGATTGAAGGACTTTGCTTTAGTTTGTTCTTGTTTCTAACATTAGATTGCTAAATTAGCCAAGCAACATTGCTAACATCATCTGAATTTAAAGTAGATGAGGGTTGCTACTGATTTTATAGTATGTTGTTACTGTATTAAAAATCATTTTGATGGCGGTGATGAGTTACTTGTCATTAGTATTACTTTTATCCTGGTATTGGCATCTCTTTTCTACTCACATATGGTTTGTGGCTAAATGTAGATATTGAGCAAATACTTGCAGAAGCACAGCACCGGTGGCTTAGACCTGCAGAAATATGTGAAATTCTACGTAATTATACAAAGTTCCGGATTGCTTCAGAGCCTGGAAATAGACCTCCAAGTATGATTTTCAAAGCTTTTGTTTGTTATACAGATGCACATGGCACTTTAAATAATAATAATCTATATGTTCACTTATAACTACTACCTTTAGACACAATGGCCTGATGTTATGCCTCTTTTCAGATGGTTCACTTTTTCTGTTTGACCGGAAGGTATTAAGGTATTTCAGAAAAGATGGACATAACTGGAGAAAGAAAAAAGATGGGAAAACGGTCAAGGAAGCCCATGAAAGGCTCAAAGTACGTGTTAGTAGAGTCTTATACTTACTTATTTAATATTTGGCGATCTTTATATATCAATTTTTCTTAAAAATGCATTCAAACACTTTGATTCTTTTTCTGTAAAAGTTTAGTGTACGTGAAATAATTAATTATTAATTATTGTTCAGGCTGGAAGCATTGATGTGCTACACTGCTACTATGCTCATGGAGAAGAGAATGAAAATTTTCAGAGGCGTAGCTATTGGTTGCTCGAAGAGTGAGTGGAAATTATTTTCAGAGTGTGTGTGTTCCTTTATTCTCTCTCCAATCGGGGATGTGTGCATGTTTATCTCAACTCAAAAAAACTATAGTTGGTGCCTGGTGGATAACATTTGACTTTACCTAAACAAAGGAAATATACAATAGTATTAATGTAGGTTAAGAATTGTGAACACACTAGTCTTTATAAGATGATGGTTGCATTATGAATTAATGCTTGTGGTTATGGTGAACTTAGGAAGCATATTGCTGGTATATTTATAGTTAGTTTCATCACGAGGTATATGTTATGGGTGAATTATCTATCTTTTAGCTAACAAAAATACGATTATGAAGAAGTAAATAGATGAACGTTTTGGTTTCAAGTTCTTTTTTGATCCATCTAAAATCTAAAAGATATTTGATTTCATAAACAAAATTAGTCAAAAAGGGGGATGAAGCTCATTATATGAGGATGTGCAAAATTTATGACCATCTCCATTGCATATACCATTGTTTTTTGTTTTTAAATAATTGTACTCAGCTTCTTTTTAAAGTCTTTAGTGTCATGCTATAGTAGCGTTCAGGAAAAAGTAAACAAAATGAATAATTGAAAAAAAACATAATGAACATTAAGTTCTACAGCATGTCATCTAAGTTTTGTTTGTTTTTTCTTAACTTAAGTAACGATAACTCCTCCTTTTTGTTGTATTTATAAAACATCTTGAAACTAAAAGTTAGAAAGCTAAAATGTCTTACCATATTCGAAATATAAATGATTGGAGTTCTGAAAATTCAAATGAAATCTTTGGTTTGGATTTTGTCACCCCTCTTATGTGTATTGCTGTTGCAGGGAGCTATCAAATATTGTCCTAGTCCACTACCGTGAAGTAAAGGTTGGTTTATTTTTAATTTTTGTTTTCTTTGCTTTGTTCTTTGGTTATGTCTTATTCATATTAATATGTTGCAGCTGGTTTAGGTACAGTGTCACTAGTACATTTATAGATGTTCCCTCCCAACCAGAAAATACATTCTTTCTCCACTCAAAATCACGTGCAATGATCTTGTTCGTATGATGTTGAAATAAACTTAGACTTCTCTAAAATTACCTCTTATTATTAGTCAACACAAAATATAGATTAACATGATTTTGGTTTATAAGATACCTCTGTGTTCTTATTACTAAAGTGCATTTTCGGTATTAACTAAGATTCAAGCACTTACATTGAATTGTATTTCATTAGTATTTGCATTTATTTTGAGATGGAGGTAGTATGAAGCTCTAGTTATGGAATTATTGTTTGTTCCTGGATTTTGCACATCAGATTTTCCATGAGCATGGCTAAAAAGAGAAATCTCTCTCTCCCTCTTTATACACTGACTCTCTCTCACACACACACCCACTCACTAATTCCTCCTTTTATGTTTGCTTTGACACTATTGGTTCTAGTGGGAACATAAAAATTCTTCACCAGTATATACATACAATAACCTGAATTTCATTATTTTCCAAAAAAGGGAGAAATCGACAAAGGTATTCTGGTTGTGGGAAAATGATTGAACTACTCCTTATAATGTTGGAAATAACAGATGCAATAGAAGATCATAGTGATTTAGCTAACATAATAAAAAGTTGTGATCAAAATATGGATATATAAATTATAACTTTTCTTCTAGTAACAACTTTGTATAATTAACAGACGAATAGGGCAAACACAAACCGTGTTAGAGAAGCCACTCTTAACTCCTTGGAAAGTGAAGAGCATGCATCTACTTCTGAGGTTGATAGTTCTGTGTCTTCTAGATTTCGCACATATAACCATCCAGTTGCTTCACAAACTACTGACAATAGCACACATGCCTCAGAATATGAAGATGCTGAGTCAGGTGAGTTTTTGTTACCCTATTCATTTCATCTTATGGAGGTTGCAAAACATGCTAATTAAGTAATCTGTAATGGTTGAAATGGGATGGGTGATGGGTCGGGTTAGGTTGGTTGAAATAGGATGGGTCGGGTTAGGTTGGTTGAAATGGGATGGGTCGGGTTAGGTTTGTTTGAAGACCTTTTGATGAATATTATAGTATTTCAGTAACAATTCAAATTTTGAATAAAATGATTTTGGAGGTTTTTTGAGGTAAAGTTGCACTTAAGGAGATTTTCAACCTGCTTGACCTGTTTTCTAGCGATCTTAATTGACTTTATAGTTTGAGTGAGAGTTAAAATTTACTTGAGTCACATGTAAATGGTGTGCAACTGCTACCATCAAGTTTTCTTATTCGTGTGCTTTTAGGCTTGACTCTCATGTGATTCTATAATTCTAGTATCATGGAAATGGGCTTTTTTTGCAGCATATTCACACCAATCCACTTCCAGATATAGTTCTATCCTTAACTTGCAACCATCAATTACAACAAATAATGATGATTCATTCTCTATGCCATATCATCCCGTACCTTCTTCAAGTAATTCCTTTTTTGATTCCTTGTATACATTTAGAATTCTTTACACATGGCATGGAAGCGTGAAGCTTATAAAATTTTATGAACTCACTTACAGAGGATTATGATGGAAATTTTCAAGTGAATCATGATATGAGTTTTGTCTCGCTCATGCAAGGGGGCAAAGATGGGAATAATCTTGATGCTGGCTTGACGTATGAATTTGAAAGCTACAGTGCAGGAAATCACTCTGATAGCTATCAACCAACACCATTCTCCACACAGTCTTATGATCCAAGCATGCATCAGGTGATGCCAGATGGATTTGATAAAATGCAGTTCAGGGGAAATGCAGGGTGGCAGGTACACCATGTTTATAATTAAAAACCGTGAAAGCCACCGCTAAGCAATCGCATAATTTATAATTGATTTAATTTTTTAATTTATTAAAGTATATTTGAGTAAAATTGAACCTTACTTTTTTGAGTTCATTATATATTTTTTGATATAAACTCCAAGGAACGTCGATGATGACGAAAAGACATACATATACATAACTTGTATGAAGTACACGTACGTAACTCTTAGCTGTTGACTTGATAACATGTATATACATATACATAAACCCCTACAAACATCTAAATTTTAGTTGTATACTTTGTAACACATACTTACATATATGTAACCTATGGTTTTCATTTATAACATGATTTTCAAGGGATCTCTCCCCTATATAGGATAACACACACACATATATGTATGTATATGTATATATATGTATATATATGTATGTATGTATGTATGTATATGTATGTATGTATGTATATATATGTATGTATGTATATATATGTATGTATGTATATATGTATGTATGTATATATATATATAACATACATACACATGCAAATCACATGTCATTTCCACCTTTTTTTAAACGTTCATAAATTTTTTCACGACATTTTCTTCATCAAAAAAATTTCACCATAAAATTAGTATTTTTTTATATTTCCAACACCCCATATTGATATACTTTTTAAAAAAAAATAGTCCACCCAGTATTTACACATGGAAATCCGGCACGTGTAAAACAACGAGTATTTTTTTATATTTTTTATAATTTTTCTTTATGAAAAAGGGAAACAAGAGAAAATTTTTTGTGTATTTATTTTTTTTATTTCTATGTTATTTTTCGTTTTATAAATTTTTATTATGTTTTTGTTATTTACCATTTTGCCATTTAAAACTAGTGGCTCACATTGGTTCCTAGAGTTCTCACAAAAAAGGTAGTTCTCGTTTGATCACACACACACACACACTAAGTGCTCTTTTTGGTGACTTTTTTGTTATGTTCATCTTGTATATAGTTCCGAGTGTATCAAATTGTGAACTAACCACACTTATATCTCAAAGGAAGCAAAATCCTTAACGTATACTGAATGGTATTTGTATGAAAATTGCAGCCTGATGCAGGATATAATAATAATCTCCCCTCTAGGTTTCATGAAGACGCCAGTTTTGCAGAAATTCTCAATTCATTTGAGACCACAAATACAACTGATCAGCATAAGCCTCTTGGACATGGGAACCTTGAATTCCATTTGGCAGATGAAGATGATGGAAAACCAAAGATGGAGGGTAATTTGATCTCTGTTGTAGATGAAAAATCTGGTTCTAAGAAACCACCATTTTTGGAAGAGTTTATGAAGGAAGGTCTAAAGAAGCTTGACAGCTTTGATCGGTGGATGAGCAAAGAGCTTGGAGATGTAAAAGAGACACAAACCCAGTCGACTTCAGGGACGTACTGGGATGCTGTTGAAAGTGAGAATGGAGTTGATGATTCCATCATTAGTCCACAAGTGCACTTGGACAGTTACGTTTTAGGTCCATCTCTCTCCCAGGATCAGTTGTTCAGCATTATTGACTTTTCTCCAAACTGGGCTTATACTGGGTCTGAAATCAAGGTACAAGTTAGTTTCCTTACATGTTTCAGATTCAGCTTTCTAGTTTTGATTGTGAGACTTCGGTTAGGTGAATTACTTGTGGGTTTTTTGGATGTGCATCAAACTAGTAGTGCCAGTTTTGACCCATTAACTTATAAGTGGGTTGATTTGTGTTTTATTTATCACAAAGGGGTTGAACAATAAAAAATGTAGCTTAAATGCAAATAGGTTTAAAGCATATTTAAACTCGTACGAGTCATGAGTTGACTTTTAGGTGGTGAGTCGAACTAGACCCAAAACATAGTGGCATAATATCTGACTTTAAATTGAGAGGCCATCCTTATCTCTGATAAATTGTTTTAAGTTCTGGAATAGTGATACACTCAATTCATAGAAATGTATGACAAATAAAATGAAAAATGAAGTGATGAACAAAGAAGATGAGAAAGAGTTCAAAGGGTGCAAGTTGGAGTCAAAAGGGCGAATTAAGACTTGAAGAGTCATGTTTGTGGGATAGTTTGAAGAGTCATGTTTGTGGTTTTGATATGAATAAATACAATTAGAAACCTACTGATTATTGAACTTAGCTCCATCTCTATTATATTTTGTAATACATATGTTTATAACTATCATGGCTCTTTATAAGTTAAGGTTGAAACATGAAAATTTAATCCTTTGAGTCACAAGTCAACAACAGTGGTCTTGAGTCGTCCTAAACCTGTTTCTGGTGTTTACAATTTCCTAAATCGTTTTAATGAAAGATCTAAAAATGACGATTGGAGCTGCTCTAAAAATGACCCGTTTCAAACCATACCCTTTTTTGATTGGTATCCCATCCACTTGGCCATCTTAGTGTTTTTCAATGGAGCCAGCTCTAATTAAAACTAATTGTTGTAATTAGTTTGGCATCTATTGATTTTGAATCTTAGGGTAAAACTGATTACGGTTTATTATCTACGGTTAAAATAATTAGTTGGATAATCAGGTAAGGAGTTGCTGCAAGAAAAATGATAATTGAGATTAATGTAAAACTACACAGCTCTTCGTGTAGCATTTAACAACTGAGTATTTGATTATCTAATTTGGATTTTTAAGGTGAACGATGACTTTGGAAAGGCACATCCAAACATCCCCATATAAGTAGATTAATAAAAGAACAGATATTACTATATTAGAGGGAAGATTAGTCGTCTCATCCTATCTCTGTCTCTCTTTTGCATTACAAGCAGGTTTTGATAACGGGCAGATTCTTAAGGAGTCAACAAGAAGTGCAGCATTGTGAATGGGCATGTATGTTTGGAGAACTGGAAGTCCCTGCAGAGGTGGTAGCTGATGGTGTTCTTCGTTGTCACACACCTGATCACAAACCTGGAAGGGTGCCTTTTTATGTGACATGTTCCAATAGGCTTGCATGCAGTGAAGTACGAGAATTTGAATTCCAAGTCAATGAGAATAATAATAATAATCAGGACATGGATGGTGACAACTCCAATGAAATGCTTCTACGCATGCGATTTGTGAAACTGTTGTCACTTGTATCTCAAAATCCTGTTCCTAGTGTGAATGATTCTGAACTGATGAGTCAACTTAATTCATTAGTTCGTGAGGATAACAGTGAGTGGGATCAAATGCTAAAGTTTACTACATCAGACGAGGAATTTTCTTCAGAAAAAGCCAGAAATCAACTCTTTGAGAAGCTACTAAAGGAGAAGTTGCATGCATGGCTTATTCACAAGGTGGCAGAAGGTGGAAAAGGTGCCAGTGTGTTGGATGAAGAGGGGCAAGGTGTATTGCATTTTGCTGGTGCCCTTGGTTATGATTGGGCTATTCCACCCACGGTAGCTGCAGGTGTTAGTATTAACTTCCGTGATGTCAATGGCTGGACTGCTCTCCACTGGGCTGCGTTTTGTGGCAGGTAAAGTTGGTGTGTATTCACAAAGTAGTATGAGAGGGTGTTTGGATTTGTATTCTCTAACTGGTTATCTTATTGTTGCAGTTAAAAGTCAATTTATAATGTTTGGATTATCAGATTTTGATATTTTAGGGGGTCAAATAATCAGTTTCATCTTAGCTGCAACAAATATTAATAACTGGGGGTAAACCAAGTAACCAACAGCACTTATTTACCCCTTTTACCTGGACAGCCTTAACTCTCATTTCACAGTCTATCTGATTTCCCTTAAAAATGTCATTTCTACTCATTCATCTATTAGTTCTTTAAAGTAATCATAGTTTGTCACACTCTTTTAGAGCCGGGGGTCTCAGCTGGGAGCCGGCTTTCTATCGTTTGTGATAGAGAAAGGTTTGCCCTCTTCCTACCCTCCTTAGCCCACCCTCCTTAGCAGTTTTTCTGCTGTGGGTGGGATTTTACTGGGTATGTTGTTTGTCACACAAATAAACATCAAGTTGTTTGTTTGTACAAATTCAAATGGTTGAATGACATCTAAACACTCTTTCATAGCTGATTTTATTACAACTGATTATCTGACTCTGATTATGTATCATCACATAACCATTATGAAAATGCAAATCCAAATACCTCTTAAATGTGTTTTTGGTTTAATTTTAAGTTCAGTTTTGTTTGCTAGCAAGTCCATGAATATGTCTAGCTTACTAGAAAACTTGATGTGCGAACATTGATATATGTCAACTCTCTGGATCCAGCAATAAGGATTGAATGTTTGCATGGTTTTGCAGAGAGCGTATGGTGGCTTTCTTGATTTCACAAGGTGCAGCAGCTGGAGCATTGACAGATCCATCTCCAAGATACCCATCAGGCAGAACACCTGCAGACTTGGCTTCTAGCAAAGGAAATAAAGGAATTGCAGGTTATTGTGCTGAAGCTGCCTTAAGTACTCACCTTCAACTTCTTAAACTAAAGGATGCCGCTGCTGCTGGCAAGGAGGGTGGTGATGCTTCGGCTTCCAAAGCTGTGCAAACGGTCACCGAAAGAACTCCAACTCCAGTGATTTACGGGGATGGTTTGTCGTTGAAGGATTCTTTAGCTGCTGTTTGTAATGCTACCCAAGCTGCTGCTAGAATACATCAAGTCTTTCGGGTGCAATCATTCCAAAAAAGCAGCTAAAAGAGCATGGCGGTAGTGAATTTGGATTATCAGATGAGCGTGCTCTATCGCTACTTGCTTTAAAGACACCCAAGACAGGACAGCATGATGAGCCAGTACATGCTGCTGCTGTACGCATACAGAATAAATTTCGCAGTTGGAAAGGGAGAAAAGATTTTCTTATAATGAGGCAAAGAGTCGTCAAAATTCAGGTAAACTATTCACATCTCTTCAATAACTATTGTGCTTGCAGCTACACAGTCTGTATATTACTGTGTTAACTTTAGCATACTGTCTGTACCATATTAAATATACAGTTGGCAAAATGGAGGTGGGTTGGTAAAGAGGTAGTCTTTGGCACAAATAGATCATGCTGGGTTGACCTGAACCACTTCTTCTGATTTTCGAGATATTTGTAAATAGGTTCTGTGCTTCAGTTTTCATTTAATTTTTTCAAGTAAACTAATTATATGGTTTATGGGGAATTAAGCAACTTTTTTCTTTCTTCGTGTTTGACCTATTGATAAGTAAATTGGTTGGAATTGCCACATATGATGTTAAATCATGCTACAAGTTTCTTTTAAGTTCAATCTATATATCTGATGGGAAGTTGTAGAATGATGTTAATTTATGGTTTTCTAGGCACATGTTAGAGGTCACCAGGTGAGGAAGAACTACAAGAAGATAGTATGGTCGGTGGGAATACTGGACAAGGTAATCTTACGGTGGAGGCGTAAGGGAAGCGGTTTGAGAGGTTTTAAGCCTGAAGCGAGTGCTGAAGTTGCGAATGAAGTTAAGTCATCAAAAGAGGATGATGATGATTTTTTTAAGGAAGGCAGGAAACAAACCGAGCAGCGCTTGCAGAAGGCCCTTGCAAGGGTCAAATCTATGGTTCAGTATCCCGAGGCAAGAGATCAATACCGTAGATTGCTCAACGTTGTCAATGATATGCAGGAAAGCAAGGTACATTTCATTAACATGTTTTCAAACAACATTTCTGTGGTGCTTGCACGTGAAATGTATATCCAGTGTTCAGACACATTGGTCAAAGGTTCCAAAACCATGGAAAAGAAAGATAAATCAAAATTTGATACGTTGGTATTATATTAGTTGCTTATATTTTGGGTAACTTTTGTGGGCAGGCTGTGTATGATAAGGCTCTGGAGAGTTCAGAAGAAGCTGCTGACTTTGATGAGGATTTGATTGATCTTGATGCGTTGTTGGGTGATGACGACGCCTGTATGACTATCTGAACCTTATTTTGCTTTGTTGAACCTGGTTCATTGTGCCATATGCCTTCTTTCTTAGCTTTATATTGTAAATGATATGATTTCAAATGTTTGTGTTAAGGAGTTGCATAGAAACGGTATTTTATCTGTACATTATTATTATTATTATCATGATATGGTACTAGATGAAATCCTATGAACATTTGCTCCAGACTTGTAGTGTTACTAGGTAAAAGAAGTACTTACATTTTGACTTTTGTCTGCTTACCTGCTTATGCCTGGCTTGCAAGACGTGTTACGACATCATTTCATTGTCTTGATATCACAAATCAAAATGTTTTTCTGAACATTTGTGTATATCATGTGTTTTTTGAGTTTACAAGGTTATTATATTATACATAGAGATGGAGAACATCTCTAAACTAAACCCTAGCCTAGTGGGTTATATACTTGCGTACAGCAACAAATGAATGGAAAAATTAACAATGTCGCTCAACTTGGAGTAGAGATTATAATTATGCTTTTAGCTTGTTACAAAGATGACCATTTTACTGGATAAGTTAGCTGGTTGGTTTTTGTTTTTTGTTTTTAAATATAAGGTGTTGTAATAATCTCATGTTTAAGATTTTCTCTAGTGAAGTAAGTTGACAATTTCATGGAATATCAAGTTGGATGTTATCAGGTGGTGTATCCTGTTAATCTCATTAACTAGCAAGTCGAAAAAGCATGTTTTGATTGTGCTGAAGCATTATTATTATCTTGCTTCCGGTAAAAAATTCTTTTTTAGTAAATTTCTAGGTATTTAATAACTATTGATAAAGGAAATAATCTATATGGGGTTCATTACTTGCGTCAAGGTAACATTTTAGTAAATATGTTGGCTCTCCATGTTGGTCATATCTTGACCTGGTTTCTATCCATGCAGACATAAAATTTTCTTTACAAGGGTCCATGCAATTATTTTTTAGTTAGATTAAAACTACCAAGTAAAATCTCAAATTAATAAACAATACATAAATAAAATAATACAAACGATAAATCATTATAACAGTAGGAAGATTACTCGGATGCTTGGGTATTAGTCTCCAATAAAGATGGTCGTAATTGTATGTGTACATGTTATGTGTGCTAGAGTTGATTAGTACTTGCCACAAATGCTCAAAAGCTTCCCAACCTTCATTCAAAAAATTGGCCTTGCCATGTTTAATAAGTTTTCCGATATGCGTCATCTTCATTGTAGTCGTACAACATTTGAAAAAATTTCTTCAGTCTATCATCATAGCAATGTTTCTTTCTGTTATTATGATGCAGGGTTAGATACACTTCTGCTCCAGTGTATCTCTTAGGGTTCTAACACCCATTTGAAGTTGACCTCACACTCTAGATCAATAACTGCTATAAGTAACAAAAACAAGATATTAGGGATGACGTCACACCAATTATGTGAACAAATGACATATCTTGTACACGTTAGTTTTATAAGTCGTGTCTATCATCAATACATTCAGGTACGCACACCATAGAGTGTGGGATGTGGGGGTGAATAAACAAATTCTATCTACTATATTTGTAGCTTCGTATATGTGAGGGGTGTATATATTTGTGTTGGCGTAGTATGGAGAAAATGACATCTTCGTGTGAAAATTAGATATAGTTCTTATGCTAGACACGTTGTTAGGCTTCTGCTTCCTTATTGTCCCAAGAATGTTACATGACTTTATGTTTTTGTCAGTCAGCTGCTTCACTAGAACAAGCTTTTTTTTAATGGGTAGCGTATGTATATTCCTCGAGATGTTCATTATCTTCATGGTTGTGTATAATCTATTACCATAGGCGGAATGTAGTGAGTCCCCCATATTTTTTCTCGTAAGTAGTTTTAATTTCTGGCTCAATAATTCAAAATTTTATATATAATATAGAGTTCAGCCCCTTAAATTTTTTCCTTCGGCTCCTTGCTCATATTGTTTGGTTCAAGCCTGCCACTATCACGTTCACATTTCAGCCATATTTTCACAATGATACCGCTTGTGTTTCTCTTGGATCATTTTGTGACAAGAACATAGTCATTCTCTCATCCTTTATTACATGCCGAATTAACCAATTCATCACGAGACTAGAACACTTGACAATTTCATATTGTATAGTCAAGCTTTAATAAACATGACAACTAAGAATAACTTATGTTCCATATCGACATGGTTCACGTTACATTTTAATTAACTAAACAGAGAAATAAATACAAAATTGACCAATGAAATGAATTAACATATAATAGTTTATATAGTAGATTTTTATGAAATATTACATCATATCATATATTTGGCATACATATCGAGAAATATTACATCGTCTCAAATAATCTAATAAATACAAAAATACATGACGATACACATCGTATCATTAAATAAAATCAAATCTATTAAATTCATGTAACACAAAACGACCCGTAAAGGACAACAGGCTTGTATAGGAGCAATGAAACAACCCATAAAGTACTCATGATCTACATGCCATAAGATATGTTGTCATATATATCCTCACGGCTCGTGAGGTAGTGAATGACTGACTACGAAGCATACAAACGTTTAAGGATTTGTTAACATATTAAGCTTGAAAATATAATTATTTAACATAACATTTGGAACCAAAAAAAGAGATAGACAGCAAACCTAACAATTTGACCCAGATTCAATAGAATTATGCCTTTCCGAAACACATCGAACATAAATGATTATCTTTTTCTCTTACATAATTAAATATACGATTTGTTTATATATACAGACTAGTATGACTAAACAACGATCTATCCTTTTTTTCTTCGTTTCACACCTTCAGTTTGAACCACATAATAATTACACATATATATTTTATAAAAAGCGGCTAAACTTAACATATTACACATATAGCCTCCTTTAATTTCAGTAAGAGCACCTCGATCTATCGCTATGTTACAGTTTTAAAGGTGATACGACATCAAACAGGAAAACACCCGCTATGTTAGATATAATAAATATTATGTTAGATAACTGAGTGTTATATGGTTTGAAATAAAACAAATATTATATAATAACAAATTATGTTACAGATAACAAATTAATAAAATTATTATATAATACAAACATGTTTAACTTATAAACAATAGAATTAAAAAGATTTTATTAAATATAAATATCCATAAGTTAGCCTTTTTATATATCTTTTTAATGTATTTTAATTTTAACAATGATTAGCTACAAATTAAATTGTATTAATTGCTAGAAAATTAAGTCTCAATAAAGTACTTGTAGCGAAAATTTGTATATTTCTAGAAAGAAATTATGATTTTTATTAAGTAAACTATTTTGAAATCAAGATTTTTAATAAAATTCTAAATTTATTGTGGTAAGTACATGTGGACAATACTAGACAGAGCTTTTTTTTAACTGATAATAAAAAAGTTTTCAAAGAAAATATATAACGTGTACATGATAGAAAATAACAATATAACCGATAATTATTATAATTTATTAGTGCAGATAGTATTAAACATACAGTGTTTGAAAAAGTGTAGAATTGAAGTAAAAATAAGATTTTTTTTAAGGATGATATATTAGAAATATATATGCTCTGGCAAGTGTGGTGAGTTGTTTGTGGGTACGTGTTTGAATGCATTAACAATGAAGATACTCTAAAGTCCATCTAAATATATTAAATCAACAGAATCTATTTAATATAAATAAAAAAAATAAGTATAACTAATTTAATAAGGTATAAATCATCTTTGAAAAAAACATTAAGACGATATAATTAACAACAAATTATAAGTTAAAATCTTGTAAAATGCATGTATAATGATTTTAATAATAAAATAAACGTACAGGAGATGATGCTTGTCGGTCCGTAAATAAAAATAAGTTAAAAAGAGTGTGAGGTTAGTTTATCACAAGCCTATATTATTAGCTATATATGATAATATCATATGATATGATATGACGTGTAGTATGCTATATATACCCATGTCCCCACTTGTTTCTAGTGGAAACTTAGCAGCCTTCTCTCCCACCATCACTCTCTCTATCATCCATATTTGATGCCTTTTGTTCTCTTTTCTTCACTTGTCTTCACTTCTTTCTTATGTTATGGAAACCCTAACTATTAATCTATTCTAGCTAATCACCACCATCCAATTTGCTTCATTCTAGCTTTACACTCCTTTTTCATCAATTCATCAAAAATGCCTCTTAATTATTTTTCCATCAATCCTTCACATGATCTCATCACTAGATTCCCCACAAGATAAGATTAATTGAGATCTTCAATTCCTTATGTTTCTAATTTGAATTTATAACATCCTTTCATACAACTTAATTACATATGGATTCTGCAAACAACAGTGGCAGCTTACACTCATCAAGTACTGGTGCTGATCATGAACAAGAGTGCGATTCACGCGCCGCCGCGGTTCAAGATTCCCACTTGATCACCACCCTTCACCAATCACCACCACCACCACCTTTTAACCACCATATCTACCATCACAATATTCATGATCAGATCAACAACACCACCACTAACCCTTTGCTCTTTCAACCACCACATCTACCTTCTACTTATAATCTCTCCAACCACCACTTGTTACCTTCATCTTCACAACCACCACCACTTCCATCATCTCCTCTCACCACCACCGCAGCAGCCGCCCCTCTTCCGCCCACTCGCAACCCGAAGAAGCGATCAAGAGCCTCGCGAAGACCACCAACCACTGTCTTGACCACGAACACTGAGAACTTTAGAGCTATGGTTCAGGAGTTCACAGGCATCCCTCCACCACCATTTACATCAACTACTTTTGATGATATGTTTGGTAGATCATCCACCATGATGATGAGATCATGCAACACCAACAACTTTGATCATAACCTAACTGCTCAACCACCTTCTAACTATAATCTTCTCAACACCATGCAAAACCCTATCATCAAGTTTCCTTATAATATTTCCCTCAACCAATCACCACTTCTCAACCCTAATATAGCACAAACCCTTAATTCTACAAACGGGTTCGGTTCGATCGAACAAACGAATCAGATTCATGAGCACCTCACCAGTTTACAGGATATGATTTCAGCTGCAGCAACACCCACAACAACAAGCTCAAGACTTGATGAAGAACTTGTGGCGTCAGGAACCGAAATTTGGTATGAAAGATGATCATCAATTAATGACATGATATTAGTGATATAACTAATATGAGTTTGAAAGTTAGTACATGATTAGAGTATGTGTGATGATAATGTTAGCAATGCAATGACATGAGTTGAAGATTTGGGCATTAGTTAATGAATTAGTTATGTGTGTGTGTACTATATAGCTTGATGGAATTAGTAGGTTAATCGGAGACTTTAAGAAAAGGAAATGATGAATGATGATGATGAAATTAATTGTATGGTGGAGTCACATGGGATTTGACTTTTGGACACTATTTAGGAACATGTACTGGAGATTAATAATTATGAAGTTAGCTAGAGATCTCATGGAAATATTGAAGTGCGTTCATATTCTGAGTACGTTAGTTCAATTCTGTCTTTACGTGCATATATTATATTTATATTATATATAAGGGAAGATTTATATCTTCACATTTCGATCTCATCTTTCTATTGTATATTCCAATACGTACTATATATTTATTTTACTATA
This sequence comes from Flaveria trinervia, assembly GCA_025506515.1. Lineage (NCBI taxonomy): Eukaryota > Viridiplantae > Streptophyta > Magnoliopsida > Asterales > Asteraceae > Flaveria > Flaveria trinervia. The sequence continues at coordinate 86,762,321 of CM046452.1, read as the reverse complement.
TCTTTCTATTTGTAGTTTTGTTCTTTTGTTGGTCACTATACGTGTTGAAATCATAACAACCACTAGGACATGCCATATTCTAATATATATGTCATATGTGTAACTAGTAAATTGAATATTTTGTGACTAGTATTTATTTGTAAGATTTATCGGTTAAACATGTTAACTCTATTGTTATTGCTAGCATTGTTACACAAGGATATATATACCGTGCCCTTGTCGTAATATAAAATAGTTTTTGACGGGATATATAGTGTATATTTAATAGATAAATTGATCTTATTTTTCATCTGAATTAGTTTCATTCTAACCAGTTTTGTTACTTGCATTGATCCTATTTAGTAATATCCAAATAGAAGATATATGTAATTGGAAAAGGTTTTATAAGAAATTAAGGTGAAGTATTGCTTAAAAGCCATCAACTTTTAAACCAAACTAAGTTTACTTACTATACTTGGTGGGACAAATGTGTCACCCTCTTCATAGACCTATCTTTTAGTTACAAATGACGTTTTCTATTATAATTTAAGGGATTCAAAAATGTCAATGAGGTTGGTAAAGAAGATGACGGCACAATGAAGTTATTGTCATTTGTAATGAATAACATTACCTAATGATAATTTTTTCTAATTTTTGAAATCACACTACAAGAGTTTTAATAACCAATGTTTTTAGAACCGGAAACAGACTGGTGTTGATTGGATTGGAAAACAGCCATAGAGCCAATCCGGTTGTGTGTTTTGAACCTTTTTCGGTTGGCGGACTTGATTTTTAAACTTTTTTATGTTTTTAATGTTAATTTTTATTTATTAATCATGATACATATTTTAATTATTAAAGTAATTAATTATAATAAAAAGTGTAAATCCACCTTAAGAATATAGTATTTTCGATATTTTATTTTTTTTAACTAATTAAATATATAGAATAATATTAATATGATGTCATTCTGTTTCAAATGCGGTTCAACCAGTCCGATCGATCTAACCAACAAACCGTTAAAACGACCGGGTCGTTGTCTAGTACAGTTTTGAAAATATTGATAACACCTTATTGAGATTCGTTTGATCCGCTTGACACATGCAGTTCTTAGCCAGAACCTATAATTCATCACCTAACCAAACTCATTTCGATCTTATCTTTACAATGTACACTATTTTAAGTTATAGAACTTAATCATCTACTTATCAACACTAAACCATGGTTTTTTGTTGTTGCATAGAAATTTTCTTCGATCCTACTCTCTTTTGAAAAACCTTTTTTGCTCGAAAGGACAACAACGTCATGTGATGAATCTTGATTGCTTAGAAGTCAGAACACTCTCCATTGAATCAAATAGTAAATCAAATGATGAAGAACATATACATATATAGAATAAATTAAGAAAAACGAAGAACCCAACATAATCATCTCTCAACCCCACTACTATATCATCACCGAATCAATTGCAAAGTCAATTACACCATAAGAGCAACATCATGGTGTGCATTGAACTGCCAATATAGACAAGTGGGCAGTGGCGGATCCATAATTTTTTTTGTCCAGGGTCGGTTTTTCAGTTTTCGAATAAACGTGTATATTTCAACTCAATGCTATAAATTTTGGTTTGGGTCGGGTCGGGTCAGGTCACACAAAACAAATTACAATCACATTATATAACATTTGATAAAGATACGATTTTATTAGAAAGGAAAACACATTACATTTATAGTTGTTTTATGTCTTTTCACCTCTTTAAAAATATCCATTACATCATTAATCAAAACATTCTTAAAAACATATATCTCAAAGTAGAAAATACAAGTTTTATTTAAGGTGTTCTTCTAAAAAAATTATAGATAATTAAGGAATGTTACTAGATTAATGAAATACGTGTTAGGTTTTAGTTAAATAATTGAGCTTAGAGATTTTATTCAAAATAAACAAATTGGTGATTATTCGAACTTTTTGTGGCTTAACCATTCCAATAAAAATGAGGTTTAGGGGTCGTAAATTTTTTTATCGGGGTCAGTATTAAAAAATACACGGGGTCAATAACAAACCGTCAATACATATTACACATAGCGAGAAAAATCTGCGAGGTCGGTTGTCCCCTTCCCACCCTTCTTAAGTCCGCCCATGCAAGCGGGCTTCACCAATTTCTTCGGCAACTTGGATATAGTTTGGTAGTGATCGCAACAATGATATATAGTTTTAAGCTTCAATTAGAAATAACTAGTAAGATTTCACTAGCGCTATGACGAAAAATTCATACCAACAAATTGCATTTCTTTAGAAGTATAAGATATTTGAGACGGCGTGGTTTAGTATAAGACTTGAATTGAAATGTAGAAAAAGTTATGTGAGTCGTAACGATATATTTAAAGTTGAATAAAAGTTATATTTTAAAAGTAAAAACATATCATATTCGATCCAACTTGGTTTTAAATAAAATATATTACAAAATATAGATAAGAATAAACACGATTTCACCATGGGTTATGGTTACGTGTTGCGGAACTCCGTATTGAATGTTATATAGAAACGTGCGTAGAAATTATACGTTGTTATGTCGCACCAATGTATTTAAAATCTAGAAAACATTACAATGTGGAATTAGTGATTTATAATTAAGTGGAATTAGTGATTTATAATTAAGTGGAATTAGTGATTTATAATTAAGTGGAATTAGTCTTGGTAAATAGAAGAGGAATCAAAACTTGTTTTGCTTACGAGCAAGGATTTGAATACGGAAGAATTCAAATAAAAAAATTTATAATTAAAATTAGTAAAAAATAATCTCAACCATTAATATTTTTCTTAGTCAATGATTGAAATTAAATTGTAAGTAAAAAGTTTGTTAAATTAGTAATTTTAAACATAATCACTTTTGTTGACTTTTCTTAAGTTCTTTTACTTTTTTCAAACGTTCATGACTTATATATATGTTATTATTTTTATAAAAAATACACCATAAAAACGAGTGATTTTAATCTTTAAAACAAGTACAATATTGTTTTATAAAAAGTCAATAATCTTTTTTACGTTTTAAGCTCATTACTCGTCATTGTGTCTTTAGTGTATTTTATTGTGTGTTTTTGTTAGTTATTATGTTTTTCTAAATGCTTAATGAATTTAAATACTCTCAACTATTGGGAATTGACCGCTGCCACCCCCAAGTATCATTTTGGCGAATATAACTCTCAAGTAAACACTTCGATATCTCTATCACCCGTTGTTTGTTAAAACCTAACGACATTAACTATCTAATGATGTGGCACGCATATGTGTTCATGCCCCACTTATGTGACAACTGACGTGATTAATTAAAACTTCAGAATAATGCGGGTTCTAACAAACGACAAGTGATACAGACACTAAAATATTTACTTGGGAGTTATATTCGTCAAAATGATACTTGCGGGTGGCATTGGCCAACTCCCAATAGTTGGGAGTATTTAAATCCATTAAGTTTTTTTGAATATATAGTATTGTGTTTTTCTATAATAATAAATTTAAAAAACATATAATGATGCAATAACATAGATGTGTATCTCTAATATGTAAAATGTAATAATAAATTATTAACTAATTAATCTAATAGATTTAAAAAATGACAAAATAGTATAACGTCTTATCATGTTTTTTGATAGTTATTATGTTATCTTGAACACTATAAATTTTAAAAAATCATTGATAAAATAACATCATTACTTCTAATTGTAAAACACAATGATATATAACGACAAATTTATATAATCTATAAAAAAACAAGGCTTAATAGATTTAAACACTCCTAACTATTGGGAATTGACCGCTGTCACCCCCAAGTATCATTTTGACGAATATAACTCCCAAGTAAACACTTCGGTGTCTGTATCACTCGTCATTTGTTACAACTCGCACTATTCTGAAGTTTTAATTAACCACGTCAGTTACCACACAAGCGAGGCATGTACACATATATGTCACACCCCAACCATGACGGCGGAAACATCGAAGTGTGAGGGTTAAGATTGTTCACAGCCACATAACGCTATGTTAAAATATAAATGCCATTAATCAATTGTTTTCAAACATCACATACATCCACGTCTTACAAGAAAAATAAATAAACAAAAATAGGAAATCCGATTGTTCATTATGTCTAGGTCCAAATCCTATGCTTAAGCGTTTCTTCAGTCACCATTAAACTTGCACATTACCTGAAACATGTTGAAAATAAAGTCAACTAGCAAGTTGGTGAGTTCTCATGGTTTTAAATAATAAGTATATATCATGAGAAAGAATGTGGCAATTCTAGTCAATGGTCACAAGATAGTAAGTATATAGAACATGCATAGTTACAATCAAACCTTGACTGGATAATAAGAGTAAGCATGATTAGCTAAGTGTATTTGGTTCCCTAGTGCACAAGCATACGGCTCCTAGGAGCCGGCAATCCCTCGGCTTTAGCACCAAATAGGCTTGTCAGGCCCAAAGATCTAAGACTTCGCCAGGCTAGTTATAGTTAATGATTGCACACGTATGTCACATCACATATACAACTTAACATATTCAAATAACCACGACTATGTAAAGAATTGCACGTGCGTAATAAGTATCAAAGCGGGTATGAGTTTGTTTGTATAACCAACATGTTTCACCTCGAAAGGTGTAAAATATATGTAAATGGGGCATAAGAACTCACATGATAGTAAGAAGACTTGAAGATGAAATAAGAATAACCACGAATAAGATTTCCAACACAACGTCACAAGGCACCTAAATAAGAATAAAGTAACGCGTTATAATCGGTTTGATGATTATTTTGTTTTAAGGTTCTTAATTATGGATTGAATAGAGGTTGACATCAATTTATTTCGTGTTATTAATGTGAATCGGGTTAATGGAACGAAATGATAATTAGATTTATCGTGCGAAAGAGAACGGCTAATAAGGAAAATTAATCGTACGTTAAACCGATTTATGAAGGTTGTATTGATTGTAATAAGTCAAGAAATAAATAAATAACTAAATAAATATATATATATATATATATGTATACTTACTTTGATATGTTTATATAAGTATATATATGTATAAGTAATTAATCATTCTAATTGTTTGACAATCTATATACATGCATATATATACATACATATATTTTACAATATATGTATATAGGTAAGAATAAGGAATTATACAAATTGTTTGCCAATATATACATGTATATATATATACATATATATATACATGCATATGTCTAAAATATTTTTACACAACTATTATCTTTTCACATAACAACATTATTTTAAATAATTTAAAATAAGGAAAAAAAATACCATAATGTATTTTAAATTAACATACTCATAAACCTTTGATTTAATAATAAAGAATACAAAAATGATTAAATAAATTCTGAAAAAAAATCAATTTCTTAGAAATTTTCCAGAATTAAAATATAAAAAGAAATACATAATAAAGAAAGAAAAACAGAAAAGAAAAGAAATAAATAAAAAAAACAAAACAGAAAAAAGAAAATAAATAAATAAGTAAAAGAGGGAAAAGGGGTTGCCCGGGGTCGAACCCGGGTCTCCCTTGGGGAAATGGGGTGCGGGAACCAGTGAACCAGGGCCGTGGCCGTGGTTCACTTCGGTTTCTTTTAATTTTAAACAAGGCTTCCCCGTTTCCCCCAAATCCGATGAACCCTAGGTTCATCTAATCCAAAATCGACCCTCGATTCGATGTTAATCATACGAATCATCATGGGGCTTTTGATCCTTGGACCGAATCGAGTAGACTACAGGTGTTAATTACCTGTTTTGGTGAGGATTTGAGGGTTTTCGAGTTCGAGTTGAGCTTCGGTGTTCTTGAATTGGGGTTTTTCGATTGAGTGATTATTCTGCGCAATTGAGGGTTTAGGGAGTTTAAGAACTTCAAAATGAATCAGTAAACCCCATTATATAGCTTCGATTTACACGGTTTCGGGCTTAACACACTCGATTGAAACCGCGTTCGAAGTTTACCCAAATTAAGAGATTCGGGTTGTTATCTTGAAATGTTGATTGATTTGCGGATTGATTAGGCCGCGTATTAAGTTTGGAAGTGTTTAATTTGATTGATTTAGTGATTCCAAACAAGATTTGATTCGAATTTTACTCGGTTAATCCTCGGTTTGATTTGGAAGTATAGCACGAGCGGGAAACTCAAATTTGGGTAGGGTTTGAGTTCGAATCGCAAGGCCGAGAGGTTTGGGCGGTTTGATTGGGTCAAAAACCGATAAAATTGGTGGTTTGTGGCTTCGCCGGAGCTCGCCGGAGCTCGCCAGCGCCGTTGCCGGAAAAGCGGGGAAACCCTTTGGACAATTTACACAACTAGTCCCTCCACTTTGTGTTTCATAACATTATGTTTAAAATTTTAATTTGATGTTTCATAATTTGCATTAAGACCCCCTCAACTTTTTAAACCTTAATTATTCAAGTTTTATTAATATTATTATCATTATTATTATTATTATTATATTATTATTATTATCATTATTATTATTATTATTATTATCATTATTATTATTATTATTATTATTATTATTATTATTATTATTATTTTATTTTATTTTTTTTAAACATTTACTAACGAGGCCACGCACCAACATAAAAATAAGAACAGAATAATTACAGGATGTTACAATATACGTGCCGCATCATCAAATAGTTAATGGCGTTAGGGTTCTAACACACGATGGGTGATAAAGATACCAGGTGTTTACTTGGGAGTTATATTCGTCAAAATGACACTTAGGGGTGGCAGCGATCAATTCCCAATAGTTGGAAGTATTTAAATCCATTAAACCAAAAAATAATAATAAAAATAACAAATTGTGTTATATTTAACACTATAAATTAAAAAAAATACATTGATGAACTTAAAAGAAATTATATCAAAACATAGATAGAAATAGAGAAATGTTACATACTATACCAAGTGCATTTTTTGTATGAAGCGTATGAAGTTCTTGTGTGTTTATTGTCTATTTCTCATGATAATTTCACCACAGATTCCATAATTCAGGCGTGATAATTACCACACAAGTGTAAATCATTCTTGCGTGATAATTTTACCTCCACCTATACACTTCTTACGAAAATATCACATTGTATGCTAAACATTTCAGAAAATTCATAAGCATTAGTAACGTTGCATTCGAAAGTATTTAAAAAACTTGTCAAAACATAAATAACAATCAACACTCTACAATGAGACATTTGAAATTTAGATAAAAACTAGTATTATACTCGTGTTGGAAGGGGTGTAAAATCATATCAAATAGCACAAATGACACACTATCGTCAATAATCACCAATACCGAAAAAAATCGTATTAAAAAAATTAAATCGATGAACCATGCAAGCGAAATGCATAAAAACCAAAAAATAAAACAAATGAAAAGTAGACGTAAAAAATTGAAGCACACAGGCAAAACATAAAACATATGAAATAATAAGTAAGCAATTTAGGACTAGCGCGTTGCAATGGAAACGTTAAAAAAAATAAGTGTAAAAACATTGAAACACATACGGACGTTGTGTCATGTTAACTCCTAAAATTTAGACCGATACGTAAAACTAAAAATTTGTAAAATATCAAATAAATAGGACCAAAATTAAAAGTAAAAAGTATACTGGGCTTAAATTATAAATATATAAAAGTATTAAGTTAAAATAAAAAAATTAAATATTAATAATAAAGACAAAAAATGGGTACAACCGAAAAAAACATATGATACAACACTTTAAACCACAAATCAGTTGATATGCATGAGGTATAACACCTTTACACACAAACCACTTGACAATTATGATTATATATAATACAAAATTTAAAAAATAATAAGAATAGCACAAAATATATTTAATATTAATTATAATAAAAATATGGGAGGTATATTTAATGTTAATTATTTCAATCATCAAAGAATAAAACAAAGTAATATGAAAAAGTTGGTTGTGTATAAGGGGGTTTTGAAGTAGAAGTGGATAATTAAATAACTAAAGTTTTGTGGTCATAGTAAAAGTTCATAAAACTGTAATGTAGCTATCTTCCATCTATTATATAGATAAGTAAATGTTGAAAATCTTAATAATTTTTTTTGTAAATATGGTGTTTTATAGAACTTTATTAAATTTATAAGCTTATTTCTATAAAACTTTAATATATTTGTTAGACCTTGGCTAAAATTTTTGATGTTTTCTCAATTGATGTTTTGCCATATACCTTTCATGTATATTCATCTTTGGCTTTATCGCTTCATATTTTCTACAACTAGATCTTGGCTTTGTTGATCTTTACTAAGCATGATAATTCAGGGTCGGCTCAATTATTTTGGAGGCCCTAAGCAACCCAAAAATATGGGGCTCATTTAAAGTTTACGATATAACTTATAACCCTACTTTTATATACCGGCTTGAAACCAATAATAATACACTAAAATCATAATAGTTGAGAGAGTTAATTCTTTTAATGATTATATACTTTTTGTGTGCATCAATGTATTTAGAATCTTGAATTTAATTTCGATACATTCAATTTTGTATAAGGAACACAAGCCCACAACATATTACCCTTCAAGAACTTGGTTACATTCAATTAGGCCCAACCTTAAATGAATTGGAGATGAAATTACTGTTACCTCAATAAGACTTATCAATGGTCCTTGTTTGCAGGTGAAAACTAAGAAAAATTAACTCAACAATGGTGAGCTAACACAAGCAATCAAGCAAAGTTACACAAAAAAAAAAACATCAAAAGCAATCTAGTAAAGTAACACAATTTAACAGGATAACCAAACAAAAGCAAATAAGATTAACATAGCAAACTAATACAAGTTAACAATTTGCATCAAACTAACAAAATTGAATGGATAACAGGGGTTTATTGCACCAGATTGAAAATCATAAAAACAGAAATAAAAATCGAGTTTTTTGTTGAGCAATTGTACCCGTTGAATAGAATTGTAAATCGAAATCAAATTGAGCTTTAAGCAATTGTGCAACTAAAGTTGGAGCAGAAAATCGACTTGTTAGGCCTCCGCCTCTTCGTTTCCATTGACTGAATCAAGGCTTCGTTTCCCAAACCCATTGCTTCACTTAAATCACTATCGGGCCGCCCTGCATGTTATAGGGTCAATTACTATTGAGAATAAATTATATATAAAGTTAAGTTTATATAATTATATTGAATATCGAATGATATTTAGAATGATAAAGGATTTGATAGTATTTTTATATATTTAAGAAACTCATCGACTTTTTGGAAGGGAAGTCCACAGTACACTTGATTTGTAATCGCTATTAAATTCTATTTTTATATGTTCAACTGAGTTGACCAGTTTTCCTTTTAGTTTAACATGTTAAAGAAAGAAAAACATAAATAAACCACACATACTAGTTCAAAGATGATCAGCAAAAAGAAATTTCACATTTGTTGTCAATTAACAAACTACAAACTCTTGTCTACTAAACCAATTAACATCTCGATCTCTTGATTCCTAACACTTACACTTTCGATCACTTTGTCTACAAAGCATCCAAAGCAGCTCCTATGAGAAAAAACTCACTATCAACACATGAATTGTTACAACAATCACCATGGCAACATCCACAACTTTCATCCCATTTATTCATCTTCCTTACTACCAACTCTCCACCACAAGAAGGCACTACAATCTTCATACCTAAACGAACCGAAGGCGCTTTCACGCCTTTTTTCTTCGACTCCATCATCACACACCTCTCTCGTTCCATGTTTGGTGACTCAAAAACACCTCTCCAAGACACCTCGCCTCTTCCCACGACTTGTGACCTTCCAAACGACGCAAGCGAATTGCTCCTCCAACGAAGCTCCAAAACAATCGATCCGTGAATGATCATGTCCATAGATTGCTTACTCCCTATGCAATCCAAGGAGAATGATTCATTCCAAGATAAGTCTCCATTCGGAGACACTTCTCGGCTATCCACTCGCACCCTTTTGTTGTTTCCTGCCGAAAGATAGCATCTAACAAACAAGTAACCACTAGAGTTGGTAAGTTGGATGTTTTTAGCATTCATGATCTTCAATTCACAATGAAGAGATGATAAATCTTTTAGTGCATCCATTCTTGTATGTTTTGTGTATGTTTTGAATATGTTTAAGGTTTGAATTGATGAGAAAAAGAGAGAGAGGTGATAACTGTTTTGGGTGATATGGTGTGCAAATGATGGGTGTGGTATTTATATATAGATATTGGATAGCCCAAAATCTAATATAAAAGGAGAAAAATCAACCGACCCCAACTAAAGCTCATGTGATTGAATGCCTAATGTGTTGTAAAGATGCTTGAAAGATTATGAGACTCCATTGTTTTATCATAACAATCTTTGGAGATCACCAAGGGATCTTTTAAGATTTTAGCTTCACAAAAAGAATAAATAAAAATAATCTCTTAACACATTTCAAAAGCCATTATAAAAGCCTAGCTAGCTTTATGTACATTCTATTCTATTATATCACCACTACTTACAAAAAGCGCACATGAGATGAATAGTAATGCAGAAAATATATAATTACAAGTTATGAAAATAGAGTTGGTTTTTTTAAACTCCCAAAATATAGTTATCTTTTAAAATCTACTGTTATGTTAGTATTATAATTGCTTTTATTTAGTTCTTGATATAAATTTTATTTAAAACTTACTCGAGTTGAATAAAATATATTTTTAATTCTTTTTCATAAAGTAACTTTTTTATTTGGATATGCAACTGCGACTTATTTATTTCTATTATGTTTAATATAAAATTTATTCAAAACGTAACAGACATAATGCGTGGCAAAAATCCACTAGCTTAATTTATAACAGAATATAATATTTAGTGAGCTAAATTAAGTTAGTGAGAAAAATAGATATGATCAACAACTAGATTAGCGTGAAGATACAAGTGGTGGTCATTTTGTTGAATGTCAAAAAGTTGAGTGGTGATTCCTTTCATATTATACAAGAAAGAAATCAATATACTTGATCTCTAACTTATTAAAAAGAAGCTACGATATACCCTCTTGAACATAAGGTTGCATGACGAAGCATAGCCCAATTATATGTGTTCTTTCATAAAATAATAAATTGTAGCAACCCACGAAGTTGTAATTGCAAGTCATAATAATAGTTGAAGTTAGCCAAATGCTCCACTTCTCTTCCAAGATTCGAATTTTTAAGTGTATAGTCTATCCGAATCCATATGAGGATACGAACACCCTTTTAATCATTATTTTATTCAGTAAAAAGGACGTAAAGTTTAAAGTAAATAATTGCCTTTTGGACTTTTAACTTGTAAAAAAGACTCTTCACTTGATTAATTAAAAAACAAAAAAAAAACCCAATCAAACATATGCTTCAAAGTTAGGATTATTCAAAACTTTCGGAGTTTGATGTTCATTCAAAATTTGTTTGAAAAATACTCGTTCGAAGTTCTACTCGGTTGTAAACAAACTGATCGGCTCGGATCTGTTTGTAAATAAACCAAACATGAGCAAAGGTCTGCTCGGGTCGGAGCGTTTGAATTTTTTTTATACATATCACTTTAGTAGATTTGACACGGTATGTATGCAAATATACAATTATATTTAAACAAACTAAATCAATCAACCTAATAAAAAATTTAATACTAAGCATAAAAGTGAAATTTTAAGTCGCTAAGAGGCAAGTTTTGACTTCGCTCTTACTCTTAGTCGATTATCTCCTGCTCACACGTGTCGTGTTTTGTAATATGTTTTCCGTCTCATCGGCTACAGCCTTAGCCTTATCGCCAGCCACAACGTATTGCCATTTATGCAAATTTTATGTTATGAAAAGTGGTTGATTTTTAATTTATTAAGACCTAAGACCCAATATTGTCACCGACTCACCGTCTCTCATTGCAATATAAATCGTATGACGCACTAGATAGTTGAATTGTACAAATTGTTCGTCTCTCGTTTGCACTCGCTTGACGAAAAAATTAAAGCTCGGAAAATACTCGTTCAATTTCCCGCACGGTTGTAAACGAGTTGATCAACTCTATTTAGCTTGGAAACAAACCAAGCACGAGCACGGTCCGCTCGATTCGACTCGGCTCGTGAATAGCCCTGTTCAAAGCAACTAACACATCAAACATAAGAATAAAAAATTATTTACATAAACAACTAACACATCAAACCTAATAAAAAATTATGGTTTGACTGTAGTAATATTATTAGGGTCTAAGTTTTTAAAGTTAAATTCCTAGTTACATTTTGTACAAGTTTGAGTTCTAATGCTAACTTGTATCAAAGTTTCTTAGATGTAGTGTAAAATTATCAAAATACTTATTCTAGTAACTTTTTTTCATGATTCAAGCCCCTCTCATTCTTGATTTTGAATCCGATAAGAAGTGTTGATTTTAGGAGAGGAGACACATCGTTTTTTCTTCTCAATTTCATGTTTTGTTGGAAAGCATAGATGATGAGTGTTGATTTTTTGGTTGTTGAGTTGTCGGATTAAATTAACATAACCACAACACATGTCATCTCCATCCTTGGCCACCATGATCTAGGTTTTTGATTTTGTGACACTTGATGAATGTGAGCCATTCATCTTTATAACCTAATTGTCAAGGATATCATAAGTAGGAATAAAGTGATGATTTTATGATTAATTATTTTATAACAATATATATAATTTTTAATATCAAACCTTCAGAGTACATGTTGATCATAAAGTTGTCGTATGCATTCTTAATAGTTTAAGGAAATCTATAACATCTAATAAAATAATATTTTTTTATCATTTGTTTTTCTTTTAACCCATGTTTTTACAACTTGTCATTTTTCTAGACAACTACACATTAATTTTCTCTCAAAAAAGGTATTTTGGTAATTTAAATACTCATATAATTTATCTCTTAATAAATATACATTTTATTAATTGCTATGTTTCTCTCTCTTATCTAATTTTTAAAAAAATCAAACTATCTTTTTATAAAAAAGATTTTATGAAGTAAATTAGAAATCACATCTTTTAATTAAAATCTAAATAACAAAAACTAAAGTTTTATATAATATGAAATTTTCTAAAACATAAATATTTTTAAACAAAATATTTTAAATTGTTTTATTTTAAAAAAAATTATAAACAAGTGAAATATTTAAAAAACCTTATTAAAATAACTAGAATAATTACAAGTTAGCTTTTTTAGAAGACAAGATTTTTATAAAAATATATATATTAAAAATGAATGTTTAAAAATGAAACTATTTACATAAGAGAGTTAAAAAATGTTATAACTGTTTTATTTCTTGAACTATTACGTATATATAATTTTAATTATATTTTATAATAAAATTTTATGTTGTAATTCATGTTTATTTTACATATATTCTTTATATTAAAATTTAATTCATTTATTAATGAGTTTTTAGGCTATTATCTATAGAAAACTAAAATAAGCATAAAACAATTGTAAATCTCATTATACTTACTTTCTCATTTCTTTATATTATTAATAATAATATTGAATACTATACTCATATCATTTTCAAATTAAAAAATATATAATTTAATAAATTAAAACCTATTATTTATTAAATACACACATTTAAAAAACAAAAAAAATTATAAAATATAGAATACAACGAAAATTAAAATATCATTTTTCTTAAAACCAATATATTTAAAAATCACAATTTTTAGTAAAAAATGTTTAAGAAAAATACATTATTGTTTATTTGCTTAAAGTAGCTATTTATATGTAATCATAATCATATTTTATCTTCAAGCATGATTTTATAATGCATATATTTTTATTAATAATTTTTTAATTTTTATTTATTCAATCTGTATATTACATGGAGGACTAACATAGTAAAATATAAATGTAAGAAAACACGCACTTCACTACTATTTATACAAACCAATTAATATATATGTAACATATTTATTATTTTCTAATTATTATGATCGATATATGAATTCTAAAGTTTGATGTACAATGGCTGCTAGCTGCTAGCTGAATGCCTGAATATGTGGTTGTTTTATGGGCTCCCTTTGTTGCTCTTGAGTGATTGGGTATAGGCATCTCATTTATTTATAAAATTTATTAAAGTTAAACAGCAAAAACAAACTCACATGAAAATTAAACAGCAAACAAACTCACATGAAAATAAACAGCAAACAAACTCACATGAAAATTAAACAGCAAACAAACTCACATACATAATAGACCAAACCCTGCAAGATCATTCATGAAATTAAAATAAAAAAACAAGATCCTCAAGCATCACCGTGGCCCATCAGTGCAAGAAGCATTCTCTCATAATCTCCAGACGTATCGCCTGCAATTGCACGATCCAAAGGCACGCTGTTCCTTCGCTGGTATTCTTCAGCAATACGCTGCAGATCAACCTCTGCACGCGTGATGACAACACGTGTCAGAGCCTTTTCGTCTGTTCCAAGTTTATTGATTGCCAATCGAAGAGCCTTCTCATAATATTTCTCTGGAACAGTCAAGCACTTGATGGTTGCCCTCAAAAGTTTTAGATATTCGTCTTCTGCATCAGCTTTCAAGTCCTGTAAAGTTTAAATTTTTGGGTCAAGAGGTTGAAATGATAGAAACCCATAAATAGTGACAAGATGTACAGACCATTTTACAATGGGTCGGATTGAGTTACATAATAATACCTTGGTGATGGCGTTTCCAATATGATCATTGTAGTGGTTGAATGTTGCATTGAGCTGAGGTTTGCTCCTAGTGGTAAGAATCCTGATCAGCTCATCATCATTGTAAGTTTTGTCACAGATCTTCTGATGGAGTATTTTAGCCTCTGATTTGGCTAACGTCATGTTTATCTCATCTCCCTCGTACCTGAAGGCGCTCACAAGAGGAACTAAAAGCTGCAGGATGAAAAAAATAGCTGCATAAATCGCCATGCAAAAACCTTTTGTCTTTTTTAAGTAAATAAAGCATCAAGTACAGTAACAATAACAAGCTAAATCTTGACTAGAAAGATTTAGAAGGCTGTATGAATAAGGATTAGACTTCTTGACCCGTTTAGCTAAAATTACCCATATGACCCATTTGAGATAAAACACAAGCCAAATCAACTATCCGTAATCAGTACACGCTTCAGCATTTTTTGGTGTAGAAACCTATTGATGGCCTATCAATTATACCTTTCGGAAATCCCCGGATGTGTGATGTGCAATATCTTCCTCCATGGATTTCTTGTATTAGCATGATATGCTTTCCTTGCAGAAAGCAATTGCTGAGAAGACCTGGTGCATGCAACTTCCATAATTACCCAATTGCTAGCACTCAGTCTCTTTGTTGCTTCGTTAACTAAATATGCATCACGCTCAGCTGGCTCTAGTGTCCACAACATCACTGCCCGCTGTTTATAAGAAGCATTATATATTCCATAAGTTGAATTCATACTAAATTAGAGGTTGTAAAGTAGGTCGTTTGGTAACATATTGAAATAGAAAGCTAGACTCAAAGTAACCTGAAAATCACTTGAAAGCTCGGAATCCAAATCTTTGAGAAGGTCTTCACCATATGTTTCAAAATAGGTCTCTTGGATCTTTTTGCGCTGAGCTCCATCTCTATGGGCAAGAATCTTAATGATCAATTCCTCGTTTGTTCCCCAACCTATAAATAATTAAACTCCAAGTCAATCAAATGTGACGTAAATTCATTGTTTTTAATAAAATTAACTTGACAAGAGGTGGCACATAAAGTTACATAAAAATGACTGGAATTCATTATGCAAGCATGCACAATAAGAATGATTGATACTCACTAGAGTCGAATAATCTTAAAATTGAAATTTATGTAGATTATAATAGATCTTGCTCTAGGCTTGATCATAAGAAGAAAACTTGAAAAATGAAAAAAAAATCTACTTGAATTGTTATTTTTTGATTAACCAACTATGTTTCAGATTTAGCCTCTGTTCTAAAACACAGTTCACCTTTTGAGAGAAACATATTACTTCCAAAGATGCAAAATCATAATGTATGAAAAGTAACACAAATTAAAAATTGTTAGTAATTGACAAAAGGGTTATTGTATAAAGAGGTCACATCTACCTATCCAAGTTTTATCATCAAGGTCACTCATCTACTGAAATTACTTTTTAAGTCACCTATCCAGCTTCATACCTTCGGTGGTTTGATGATTTTTTTCACCTTTTAGGCCAGAAACACTAACCAAATGTATTTGATTCCGACGTACAAGAGAAGCTCGGCTGATGTAGATAAGAAGATAAAATCCAAGATTAAGAACTCCCATTATGTGCATCACATTTTCTGTTCTTGTAATTTATCTCCTTATTTACAGTAAACAACTTCTCTTATACTTCACAATCTAATTGCTTATCATCACATGTCCCATCTTTATTCATGTTCATAGAAATATCTCTACAGAAATCAAGAAGCAAGCTGATTAACTTCAAATAATTTTTTCAATCACAAATGATACAATTGTAAGATTGATTGATCATCAAGTCTGTCAATTTAACTACCATCAGCCTCCCAAAAAGACCTGCATAATGTGAGCCAAAGCTTTTTATGAACTAATTAATCATACACAGTTTTGATGCAATTAATCTTCTAAAAAGGGGATGTTAGAATTTGATTAAATAAACACATTTTGTACAAGTGTGACCAAATCTTTAATCTGATCAAACACAAATCAATGGAAGCAAATTGATCGTCACAAAAGCGTTGACTGAGATAGAGCTGTTGATGGATTCACGGATCAACAAGAAAACATACCAAAAACAGAATGAAAGATATGATCGAGATGATCGGAGACAAAGACAACATAGATCTAAAACAATAATAAAAAATGAACAAAATGGAAATGGGTATAAGAGAAAACTCAAAACAATGATCACCTGCAAAAGCTTTTCGAAGTTGCTCACAGTCTTCATAAGGAGAAGGATAGTTGATGGTAGCTTAAGTGTCGCCATTGTCGTCTTCTTCTTCTTCTTCTTCTTCTTCTTCTTCTTCTTCTTCTTCTTCTTTGCTGTGTGTTTGTGTTTTGTGTTACAAGATCAACTCACATAATAATGGCAATAAATAGCACATGGATCACACGATTCTTGCGTTTGTTTTCTTTCATATTCTTTTTTCCTGTATTTTCTTTGGGTTCTTGAATTTGGCACACATTACAAAAATAATAATAATAATAACACAAGAAAGTAATAGATGCTTATGTGTCCTCACAATTACGTTTTTATTTCTATAACAAATAATTTTTTATTGTTTAATTAATCGAAGTGTAGTTGAGGTGGCAAAGGGTTAGGGGTGGTAGGTACGAAATTACTAAACTAAAATAAATTCAATATCTTGAAAATAATTGGTTCGTTTGAACATTAAGACTTTTGATAATTTGAATTATTATTTTATACTGTGTTTTATACATATAAAAACATGACAAAGACTAAGTTTTCACACGTTGAAGTCCACAATGGACATGAGGACATCATTAGGATGTTCACAGTCTAAAATGATCATTAAGAAAGAAGATTAATTTTTATGTTTCATTTTACTATTACTATTTCGTAATTGATAAGATATTAAATATTCTTTTATGAGTTAATACTTATGTGTAAAAGTTTTCTCTTGAGAATATCATAATTAACTGTTCAATTCGATCGGTTGATAAAGATGTTATGAAACCGAATCTTTCTGTTTGATCATTCTTTTTAGCCATTTAGATTATTACTATACAATAATATTGCTTATGAAGGGTTGACACCCTAAAATGATACCAACCAAAGTAGTCAAGGATTGTGGTTTCAGCACAATACCAAGCTCTTGATTAAGTACCATCATAACGGTGCATATAACGGTTATATGACACAAATGGATAAAATCAGAAAACACAGACAAATTAGCTTAAAAGAACCCAAATTCTAACTTGCAACCATAGTAATACAACAGAACATAATACTAGCTCATAAAGAAAAGCTAAAGATTGGACTAAGTTTACTATTACTTCACAAAACACATGCTAGTCTTCACAAATACATTGGAGTTGAATTTCATATACTAAAAGCTCTTGCTGGTGGCCTGTAATTAGAATAAGCATTTAGCGCGCTGTCACTCTTCTGCTTAATGTCTTCATACATCTTCAATGAAGACTCTGAAAACTTGGTCAACCCATCCAGAACCTTAGTCAAACTCAAATGCATTGACTGCAATTTCACATCATCATTCCGTGTCTCTTCACCTTTATTCTCTTCGCAGTCTATAACCGAATGCTCGTTGAGATGAGATAAAAATGCTTTAATGGCGTCGCTCAGTTGTTGAGATGGCAAAGCTTGGATCCCAGCTGACCAGTCCCGACAAATAACAAATATAGGTGGGGCCACGGATCTTCGAGGAGAAAAGGGTCGTTTTTTAACACGTTCTTTTGGTTGAATGATGCAGTTTTGGAGCCAGCTGTTGATGGATTCGACGTACCAAGTTTGACTGTTGACCATGTCTGTAAAGCTTAAGCCAAAGCATTCAATCTTGTGTTTAAGCTCATCCATAATCTGTTTCTTTGTTTCTTCTTGATGATTTCCATTTTTTGATTTTTTCAAGTGGTAAGCTAATGAGATGGTTATATACTGCGCGTGATGGCACTCCAGCATCGCCTTCCACATCCGGTTTAATCTGCACAGGTATTGAAAGTGATGTTCAATAATTTTAAATCGAATAATCAGCTGTAATAAAATGATTCTTACCCTTGAATGAGTTCCAAGAGTTGTGGTTGCAACTCTTCGTCCCTCATTTTTTCAATCCGTTTTGATATGGAATCAACGGTATGCAGTGCAACAATGATTCTTGAATGAAGATCTTTCACCAGAGCTCGAGTTTTATCCATCACATGAGTTTTGAGATCCTTTGCAAATTGGTGTCTAAGCTGGTCACACTTTCTGTCATACACCTTCCTGATAGATTCACTGGCCTGCAGAACACCATTATTCTAAATTGAACAACACTATTTGAGGTTTTTTTTCCAAATTAAAATACACCCAACTACCCAAGTATTTATTTGGTTTACTTTTGTGCGGTTCTTGGTTCCATTATTTTTTTAAGTCTTGGTTAGCAAATTGCAATTGGGCGGAAGCAACCACACTAAATGTTGAACTTATCATGAGGCAACGATGGGGTGGTAAATTTGTAATGTTAATGGTTGAGCATATCTTGAGGCAACAATGGAGGTACATAGAAAAGAAACACATTCTAAATATCAGAGGAAAATGTAGCAGAAAGAAGAATTAGCCATTGAGATCTTATTCGATGAATGTGGTCTCTCTCCTCTTTGATTCCTAAAAAGTTTTCAGCAAGTTTCACACCTCAAAGTTAGTTTATCAAAAAGTCACATCCATAGGGTGGATGTGATGTCATGAAATGGAGCATATGGTATGTTCTAATGTTCCATCAAATTTTCACATGACTTGTTCCTTGTTTATTATTTAGGTTTTTTATCAGTTGGTGAAAGCGTCATGTTGAAGAGTAGAAAGGTGTGAATATGTGATTGACACCCAAATTTGTTCTTCGAAATCTCAACTAATATATAAGGGGTCATCTCACTCTATTAAGTTGGTGTTAGCGAGTCTTCCGCTATACAACTCATCGCTTCTTAAAACTCTAAAAAATAGCGTCTCACAAATTACAATAAAAACAAAATCGTTACTTTTGGGGTCTTAAGCAAGGGAACGTGGGGTAAGTTGGATTAAATGGGAAACACTTTGTGATTAGTAAAAAGGTTGGGGGACTAAAGTCGATAGTATCATGTCCAAAAATTTTGGCTTGATGGGTTAGTGGAAGTGGAGGTTCCATAATGAATTTGACACTCTATGATACAAAGTGAACAAAGACTATATGACTATGAAGTTAAAGGTGCCAAAACCACCTCAAGCATAGCAAGGCGCAAAGGTGCACTGAACTAAGAAAAACCTGCTTGAACCAGCAAAAATGTGCCTGAACCAACCCAAAGTGATTCCAAGCGGTCTGAACCAGCAAAATCCGGTCTAAACAAGACAAAAAACAGTCTAAATCAGCTGAAAACAAGTCTAAAACAACTAAATATGGCCTGGACAGACGTGCGCCTTGCTTGTCTTGGGTGTGCGCTTTTTAAGCGCCTCACCTAGGCACAGGCTCACCCTTCGCGCCTTGAGTGCCCGTCGAGCCTTTAACTACCTAGGTAGACAGGGATCATGGGGACTTTGGTAATCCCACAATTTTGAATTGGAAGTGAGGTATAGTGACGTGAATCTAACGAGCAAAATAAGAAGAAATACATGGCAAGCTTTGCATCAAGTGTCGGTGCACTTTAAGCACGAGTTGACTTGATCAAGATAATAATAAAAATTCATGAGATGATAACACAATGAAAGGAAATCGATATCAACAAGCCCGATTGAATTAATCTACTATTCTACTTACGTTTTTAGGGAGCATTTTGCCTAACGGGCTAAACTATGGGTTATTTCTAGTTAGCCACTTAAATGTATTCTTTATTCATTAGCATAAAATAAAAATCTAAGTTACCAAATAAGAGACTTAAAATAGGGAAATCTTAAAGCCTAAGCTTATTAAGGCCTTAAGTAGCTTGATTGAAAGTCTTTGATTTTCTACTTATTAGGAGTTTAGAAATAGGTGGGTTTGAAAGTTATGTACAAGACTAAGATTTATATAATCAGTCACATGTTTTCTACAATAGTCTTAGATGAGTTGTTGAAGTTGATCCAGAAGGCAATCCTATGGTACATTTCTTCGCAAATGAAAAACACCTTATCAAACATTTCTTTAAAAACAAAATTGTGTGTGAGGAAGAAAGGAGGTTAAGTGACTACCTTCACTTCATCGTAGAGTTTCCTTTCCCATGCATACAGCCTATCAAGAGTTGAAGAATGACTTCCCGCAATCATGCAAAACTCTTCGAAAAAATCACTTCCACTGTCATCATTAACATCATTTGATGGTGTCGCTAGAGGGTTCCGTGAAGATGATGAATGTAACGAATTAGATCTTTTCCATGTAATGATATTTGCCATATCTATAAGTGAAAACACACAATTTAAACTTTAATGAAAGGAAAACAACAATATTGAATCTAAATTCCATGAAAAACAACAAGATATCCAACAATTAACATATAAACAATACCTAAAGATGTTTCCATTGTATAGAGAGAGTAAAGGTTTCTTGTTAAGATTTTTTTTAATAAAAGTGTATGATTTAGTGTTAGATGAATTAAAGACTTAAAGATTAAGGACCTATTTGTTAAAACTTTATGATTAAGTGTCAAACAATATCATGTCCTAAGGGAAAAATGTGTGTTCGATAAGAGTCATTTACCAAGTTATGTTTGTATTTTCCTGTATGCCCACACGAGTTTGTTGTTCCTCAACAGTCTATGAAAAGACAATGTCTAGATTTCCCCACCGCTTATCAACCACCATATCATTTTGTTTTTGTTGATGGAATGCAAAAGAATAATATAATTTTATTTTCTCATTCTTCTATATATTTGAAAACACTAGCAAAAAGTTACACGATGTGAATATGCAAAGTTGCAAACCAAAGAGGATCATGTAGTTTCTAACAAGCAATGGCATGGTTTGCAGTTTTACACTACTTTAATACAAGAACACAGTTTAGATAAGAATTACATATCAGATGTTAATTACTTTGCACTACAAATAGTTACAATTGCAATTACTTGATACTACACCAAGGATAACAAAAGCCATGATACTTACCATGTGAAACGAGTGTTGTATTTCCTTTGCAACAATGCAACAAAGTTGATGCTGTTGAGCTACCTATATTGGACACTTACAAATAAGTAACATCTGAAAGCATATAAATTTGAAGGAAACAAAGCAAAATCTGATTCAAATCATAGCATACCTTTAGACTCCGAATAGCCAACCCGGGTTTTATCTACCTCAAGCATTCTTGAAACTTCTTTACCAGATTCAAATGCTCGAAAGAACCGACTCTCAATTTCTTTGATGCTAGAAAGAAAATCTTTAGCCCTATGTGTGATAAACTCAGAAGGATCCTCCCTTTCTCCCTCAGTCAAACAACTATCCTTGTTCGATTCAGTTTGAGAAGTTCTGCATATCAAAGCTCCAGCAGCAGAATCACCTCCATCATCAGATTCTACCGCTCTTACTTCACTATTTGAAGCAACCGCATTATCATGCCTATTCTGATCCTTCATCACAGGCTCAGGAGGTGTTACGAATCCTTCATGCGTGTCAGAATCTTTAACATTAAGCTGTTTGTGCACACTCATATCATCAAAATTCACATGAAACCCATCATGACCCACAAATCTAAAGCTCTCACGTTCATCAGCAGGATCAAAATAATCCAAGAAGATGCTGATTCAGGTGGAGGTGGCGGTGGTGGCATTGTAAAGGGCACAGAATCAACATCATCTACATAAACCCTAGCACTAATATCAATGACAGATGGATTAAGACTAACAGTCACTGCATTAGCCCCACTAGACCTCATGTAACTTACTCTTGAAACAGGAAGCAGATGGGGACTGCCACCACCCCCACCATCACCACCACCAACACCACCACAACCACCATCACCACCACCACCACCACCAAGATGTGGTGGAGATGGTGATGGGTGTGGTGAATGTGCAGGGGTTTTGTCAGTTTCTGTTGGAGGAGATGAATCTAACAACACTTCAGCCTCTGCAAATCTTCTCAGGGCAACTCCAATGTCACGAAGAGATTGAACATAAGCAAGATGAGCTGCTGCAAAATCGTACCTTGAATCAATAGCTTTTTTGATGAACTTCTTTCTTTCTTTGCACAATCGCAAAGCTTCACACCTCTCTCCTTTTGAATGTGATATCCCCATTCTTGAAATGTAGCAAATTTAGCCTAAAGATTGTGTTTTTCAGGAAGCAAAAGCAAGCCCACCTGGTGGAATCGACAATTTACTCAAGAAAACAGTTAAATCCAAGAAATGAGTAGAAACCCAAATGATAATTTTTCAAGAAACCCTTGGAATAGCGAATGAAGAACAAAGATTCAGGAGGAGAATGTGCATTTGCTAAGAGTGAAGTGTGAAATTGTTAAGAACAATAAGGAACGATGAAGGTCTGAAGATTGAAATCAGTTTCAATAAAGGGTGTGAAACAAGGGTTTTTAGTGATTGCAATGTGGGTCAGTACTCAGTATCATAACGATGAAAAAGGGGCAATAAAGAAAAAGCAAGAATATGCAAACGGTAGGAGATACAGTCATACACAGGAGAGGATCTTTGGGTATTGTAGCCATGAGATGAGATAATAATGTCAAACAAAACATTCTTAACAGCGACTGTTAAATTACTTTATTGTATTATGATCATTAGATTAAAGCATATGTATTACATGAGTAAAATAAATAAAATATATTAAAATTATTAGTTTTATAAATATTTTATATTCTAGATATTATTATCTATTGTTAAAATAAAAATATAATGAATTTATAACACATATTGAATTAGAAATTATTACTCTATATTTAATATGTGTTAATAAATTATTAAAATAACTATATTTATATTTTAGATGTTTAATAGTTTTGTTTTTTAATTTACAATAATTATCATTTAATATGAGAGAGAAAATAAACACAAATATAAATATTTTTTATTTTAACATATTTTAGTTAAAATGGAAAGTCAAACTAATTATTTTTATAATTTTGATATTTATTATGAGAAAGAGACATGAAAATAATTTTTTTGTTATGCTAGAATGATGACACGTATCATTTGATATGTTAAAATAATGACATGTGTCATTTGAAATGTTAGAGTGATGACACGTATCTTAAAAAAAACATTCTTTTATTATAAGTTATAAATTTTCAGGTGAAATGAATTAAGGTTTTTCTTAAGGAATGGGTACATATACATTAAAAACACATACATTAAAAAAACCCACCACACTAGCAAATTGCTAGAGAATGGATACATAATTTACAGCTAAAAGGAGCTCACATTTAAATCACACCACTTTCTTCAATCTAATAAAAGAAATTTTCCTTTAATTTCACCTAGTTAAACGAATACACACATGATAACAACGTAATCAAATACTGATTCTAGGAAATGAATTTTGTTGTTGAATTACTTTTCATTTTACTATTTTTATATATGCTATAATGTTGTCAATGTTAAACAGTTGTTATTTTTTAGATTACACCATCACCACTAACTTCCCAAGAGAAATCAAGATGTTGTATCGAAACAGCATTTGCCACCAAGCACCTCTACCACCTTTGCACCAAATTCCATATAATTTTTGAGGAGTCACATTTTCATGAGAATATGATGTGTTGTTTCCACATCATTCCCACATAAAATAACATGTCGACTTTTGCACACCAACATTCATTTTCGCAAATGGAACCAACTTAAAAATAAAAATGCTCTTTCTTAAAAGAGTTAATTATCTTTCTCGTTCCTGAGTTTTTGTCTATTTTATTATTTTCATCCTATAAGTTTTTTTTCTTTTTTTTGAGTCTTTCACTTTTTAAAAAATTATTATTTTTATTCATTTGCATTAACTTAGTTAATTATATTTGTTAAGTTAAAGACATTTAAGTCATTATATAAATGAAAAAACTTAAATTAAGTTATTTATATAATAACGTAAATGCCCCTAATTTAACAAACATATATAACTAAGTTAACGAAAATAAATAAAAATGTAAATTGTTTAAAAAGTCAAAAACCTAAAAGAGAAAAAAGAAACTTTGGATGAGAACGACAAATCTTTAATTTTCTACCGCTCTAACTAAAGAGGAGTATCGATATATAGTATTTAGAGTTTAGTGTCGTAACCCACGGACCCGGTTCATCTCTATATAGTGTAAATATTTTGAATGGAAATAAAGTTATACATTTCCCCGGGATCGAACCCGGACCTTCATCTTAAGATGGCTAATTGTGTCGCGTCCAATTTAATTTTTTCAAACTTATTAGATGACTATTGGGATGTTAATTGTAAAGTAGCATATTATTCTTTGTTGGTATGCAGATCGAAAAGAGATTGTACGTAGAAGAACACACACATAATTTGTTAATCAAATATATAATAGGAGGAACTAATTAAGCAACATTTGATTGTACCGTTACGATCAATGGGACAATATAAGACGCACTAAACTGTGTTGAGTTATTATTCTTCAGCAAATGAGACATTTTACCATATCATGCAATATCTTTTAAAAACCAATAAAAACTATAAGGAATCAAACTAGATGTCCTCGGCAAAGTAAGATCTGATGAGCTCGGTGCAGCCAGCCAAGGGGGTTTTCTTCAAGAAACCCATCGCGTTAGCGTAACGAGCGTTTTGGTTCATGCCGTTGTTGCGTGTAAGGATGACAGTGGCTCGGTTACGACCAATGTTGGGCTGGTCACATTCGGGGTCCGGGCTGCTCACAAGGGTGCACTCGCATTTCTGATCGCCATGATCCGAGTTAACTTCCATCTCGTAGGTTCCACTCACATCGGTCACGGCCTCTAAGGTGTACCTTAGGTTCAGTGAATCCCTGTCTCTGCATTCAACTCTAACCTTAGCACCTGCATACATATCACAAAAGAATATTATAAGTTTCACCAAATTTAACCTTCACAAAAAGAACATATGATTTTTTTAGATTTATGTTGGTTCTAGAGTTTGTTTTTGTAAATTGTTTCATATATAGTGCACATATATTGAGAGTCAGTTATTGTACTTTTTGCAGTGTGATGACCCATAAAACATGTCAGTTTAAAATCTGTTAGTCATTTAAGCCGAGTCAATGTAAGAAAAGATAGAATCCACCGGTTCAAACAGTCGACTCTTCATAAACCACTATGAAACCATTTTCAAGCTAGAAACTACCAAACAGACTCTAAACAAACTGTAATTTAGAAAGTTGATGAAAAGAAGTGAATATATGTACATATATACCTGCCAAGTATTTGGTGACTGAAGTCTCGAATCCGGCGCGACAAGTGTCGCAGTAGACGCGGCCTTTGAGGCGGAAGGGGTGAGCGATGGGGTCGACGGTGGCGGTGGAAAGGGCCGGAAGGAGGCAGAGGGCGAAGAGGAGCAACAGCTTTGCCATAGTTCGTTGGTGAAGCAGAAGATAATACGATGAAGTAACGAGTGTATGATTGATTGTGGGGATAGATAGATAGATAGATAGATAGATAGATAGAGTGGGAATATATATATAAATGGTGTTGCATTTGGATATGATGATTGATGAGCAAAGTGAGATCTCATCACGTGCCATGTGTGCGTGCTACACATTGGTATTCAATGAACGCGAGTCACACGCCACTTGCAATTGCTTCATTTATTACGAGAGGAAACCACATTACATCTTCTAACACTTACGTAGTATGAAATCACTTTTTAACCAAATTTATTTGAAATAGTGTCCTTAGATTATAATATTAGATGAGTGTCTCTTATGTTAATAGAGAAATCAAAAATTAAACAATGGAGGTGGTTCTTAGAGTTAACTAGTACTAAACTTCCCGTATTATATTGAGGGCGTAAAACTATTTCAAATTTCACCAATGTTACGTTACCGTCAGTAATCAATAACACCAACACTGAAATGACTCGTATTATAAAAGTAATAGAAATGAAAGATATAAAACTGAATGAAAGTAGACGTGAAAAAGTTAAACCACGCATGTGAAACATAATATATTAAAAATAATAACTAAGTCGGCCTAGAACATCGCACGTAATAATAGAGCCGTTAAACGGAAAAAAATAGGTATAACAACGTTCAACCATACTCACATGTTACAGTGTGTTAACATTCAACATTTAGACCGAAACCTAAACAAAAAGTTGTAAAAATGAAAAGTACATAGGACCAAAGTTGAAAATATAAAATTTTATGGGTTAATTTGAAAAAGATGTCAAAGTAATTTTTTTAAAATAAAAACTTATAGAAAGAAAAAAAAACAAAAATATTTACAACTTTTAAAGCTCATGATTCCACAATCGATGCAACATTAAGTTGATAATTAGTAATATTTAAATTGTTTCGGTTCTTTAGTTTATTATAACTTGATGTTATTTTTGAAAAAGATTAAATTAATTCGGTTATTTTATATTAAAAAAAATCGGTAATTTAGGGCTCTACAATAATTTCGCGAGAGCTAACTCAATCTTTTTTTTAACTAATAAACGAACTATGAGCCAAATAAAAGTACAATGAACGTAGGAAAATTTTATAATCAACGAGGAGGCAAAATAATTAATAAATAATATAAAATCAGAATACAACATTTTTAATATATAATATATTATTTTATAAAAAAATAAAAGAACAAAAACGTTGGTTTTAGTGAGAGACAGCTAGGTTAGTTCCATTATTTATTAGACATAATAATAACGGACCCAATAAAATTCAGTCATACAAAAATATAACCAAGCAGTCGATTTACCGATGATATTTTTTTTCTTGTTTAATAACATATAGAAATTTTGAGATTGTAATGGCGTGTATTGTGTGCAACTTAAGTTGCACACTTGGTACTCAAAAGTGAGGATATAAAATTGGGCATCTTTGTCATGTGCAAGAGCATACTTAATGGAACATCAAGTGTGTAACCCATAGAAGCCGGATCTACGCAATAAAGACAGCAATAAATGCACATCTCATGATCGCATATCAACGATTTTGGGTCCATGGGTGGGAGCCTCGGAGGTGCCCTCAAACTATTTTCTAAACAAAAATTATAAGATCCTGTCTCGAATAATAAGTATTATTTTATTCGGCCAAACATATAAGTTTTTTTAGTTGGGACCGCATCCTTAACCCTCTCCAAAGAAAACCCACGATCTTATTTAGGAAGCCATGGGCGAAGAGGTTGCATCACATGATAAAGTTAGTTTGAGTTATAGTGGCGAACCTCTAGTTTAGAATAAGGGTTCGAGTCAGGTTCATGACTCCATGATAGATTTTATAAATTAGTTATAGTGTAGATTAAGTGGAGTGGGACAAACAAGGTGATATCTAGCCGCTAAACACATTTGAGTGTTTTTAATGTCATCACAACATAACACAGCCGAAGACTTAACATACAAGACTATAAAAATTTGTCTGGATTAAAACTTGTCGGTGTCTAGGCAAGCCTAATCCAACCACAATCTTCTACATGAAGATATTATATATTCATAGTCGCTAAGTCTTCTTGACCTAGCTAATGCCTCCTGACATCACTAACTCCTACATCACGAGCTAAAACACGTCAACAACAACGTTATCGGTGAGTCATAACCAAGACTCTAAAACAGTTAGACAAAATAACCATATATGTAAGCAAATTGTTTATAAAATTAAGTCACACTAATGCCCTCACACTTAAGGAAGTGTTCGTCAACATATATGTCACTTCGTCTTTCACAACATGACGGGTGGGTTAAATGCGGATCGAGTGATCGAATCCCGATGTGTCACAATATACAAGTAGCAGACAGTCAAAGGAACCTGCACTCTTGGGTCGCAGACAACCCTAGTGACCTTGCACTCTCCGGTGACAGACAACACTAACGATCTTGCATTCCCGACCAATCCAGAAGGATTGCAACAACAGTGATCGATAACTCATTCCTAAGTCCATCCTCACACGAAAACCTATAAGTGAGGCCCCTCCTACCTAGATTGATCTAACTAAGCACGCATATACCCCGAGGTGATCACCGACTAAGTCTAGAACCCATTCACTCATCTTTGTGATTTCTCGTGACTCCAATAACCAACATGTATACTAGTACATTGGGGATAATTAACTTACCATTATACACATATAAAACATTTTACCAAAATGTTTAACAAGCTCAGATACAACCCTAAAAACAATTAAGAAAAGGGGAGTGATATACTCGTAATGATACGCTTTGAAGTATGTTCGTACATTGCTTGATGAGTCACAAGCGCTTTACAACCTTGTAACACATTAACCTTCACGTTATCACACTTCCTCATTGACCATGAAATCTCTTAGGTCCTCCCACCCGATATAATATCAGCTAAACTACCCTAGTCACATCCGTGACATCAGGTTAGAGCTATACGACTCAGGTAGATGTTTCCCTCACAACTCTTGAGAACATCCGTCAAACAATTAGGGTTTATGAAATAGTCATGGTTATGAAATGAAAGTTTATTATCTATTTCATAGTTATGTAGATTCTTGTCCTTTCACAAGGTTGTTTATCAAAACGTGAGCATTCATAGATCATAACTATCACACGCATCCTAATCATCATCTACCGGTTAGATTCTTACAAACCTTTATTTACCCATATGATCTATAAGGATGCATTAGAACCTTACCACATCAAATTTGAGTTTTCTAGACTATCTCCAACATCTACAGCTCACCACCGAATGATCCAACACTACAATGGAGTTTCCATACGTCACATAAATGCTCATTTATAACCACAATTCGTATTTAAGGGGAAAAGGAGGCTTACTAAAGTAACCGACTTCCCAAGCTCGTTTATGAGCTAAGTAACACATACGAGTGTTTCTACGAACCTTGATCATCACACCGAGCACCTAATAGCCTTAAAACGTACAGAATGAGTGTGTTAGGTTTAGAGAGAGAGAGAGAGAGAGAGTAGACTAAGAATGAGTTTGAAGAAACTGTGAAAAATCTAGTTTTAAGACTTAAATACCCATTCTGCCCGACTGGGTCCATTGCGCAGCGCTATGCCAACCTTGGCAGTCCGCTACCAACCTAAAACAAAATATTCATGTCTTTTAAATGGAATATTCACATCTCGGAAAGGAATAACCCTCACGGTTCGCTATATGAATAAGAGTCCTAATCTTGAACTTGTTGCTTAGCCATCCGCTATGTTCGACATACTAGAACTTTAGCGGTCTGCTTGGTCCAAAAATCCCAATTCCTTTGGGATTTTTCATTTAAATTTTCTATTCGTGTTCATAACCTGTTTATTCACATGATAACCCAACTATTGGGCTGAGGGGTCTTATCCACCCCTTTAAGAGGATTCTATCCTGGAAACTTGTTAGTTTGTAAACAGATGAGGGTATTTCTTTCTTATTGTCTTCTCTGGTTCCCATGTAAAATCTGGTCCTCTTTTCTTATTTCATTTCACTTTAACGGTTAAATGTTGTTTCATCTCAATCTCATCTCTTGTTTCTTTATAACTTAGCTTATCTACAAAGTTTGATCGTTCATCCACGTGGATCTCGTCTAGTGGGGCCTGTAATATCTCATCAAAAAAACATTTCTTTAAATTCAATATGTGGAATATATACTCGATGTAACTCACTTAACTCATCAAGGAGTTCTTACTTATAGGCCACCATGCCTATTCATTCCATGAACTCAAAAGGCCTTATTATACCGAGGACTTAGTTTTCTTCAATTTCAAAATGAATGGTGCCCTTCCATGGTGACACCTTTTAACATGACCTTGTCCCCAATCACAAATTCTAGGGGTTTCCGTTGCCTATCGACATAACTACTCTAACGATCTTGGGTTGCTTACAATCTTTCCTTTATATTCTTCATCTTATCAATGATATCTAGAATCAACTCAGGATCCGTCACTTGTCCCTCGCCTGCTTTGAACTAACAAAGTGGTGTCCAACATTTCGACCCATATAACGTTCAAAAGGCATTACTTAATTTTAGATTCACGTGGTAGTTGTTGCTATACTAGAATTCTATAAATGGGAGATGATCATTCCAGCTACCACCGAATTTGATCACACATGCCCGTAACATGTCCTTTAGGGTTTGTTGATTTGCTCGTTGTTGCTGTCAGTTTGGAGATGCTAACCAATACTTTATTTCTAATTTTGTCTCTATTGCTATTTGAAAAGTTTGCCAGAAGTGAGATGAACCTAACATCACGATGTTAGCACTCAGTGCCTAGACACTATTTCATCAATGTACAAGTAGGTCAATCTTTCTATCTCATAGGTCTCCGTAATAGGTATGAAATGGAAGACTTCATCAACATGTCTATGATTACCCATATCGCATCTTTGCCATTTTGTATTCTCATATGGTTGTATTTTGTTTGTTATTATCTTGAAAATGAATACTTGGTGAGAGATTTGTAAAATGGTTCAAAATTGTTATGTCAAAATATGTTATGCTAAAAAAATATAAAACTAACATACAAATCTAAAATTTTATAGATTATGCAAATTCAATGACAAATTAAGAAAAAAGATAAAGGATACAAGACAAGTTACAGTGTGATGTCTAGGGATTAGATGTGTAAGATATGGTGATGGCGGTTGGATGAATAGGGGGAGGCGGGAGATCAAGTGACAATGATAAAGAAAAGTTGATCACGTGTCAATAATTTGGTGTTTAATTGATCTAAATGTTTGATTTTACATCATGATTATGGTGGAACAAGTTCAAGTTGTTGTTGTTTTGGATTATAGGTGATTGGAGCTAAAGTAAGCATTCTAGATGAAAAGATGAAAAACGGGAAACCGAGACTAATTTTGGTGAAACATGAAGAGTATGGAAGAAGCGAGATGGAAATTGGAGCCCGAAAAGTGAATAAATGCAAACATCGAAGGTTGAAGACTATAGTAACTTAAAATGGGCATAACTTGGGCTAAGAAAAGAGTTACAGGGCCCATGACTAGTCAACGAAAAGCTCGTGAAAAGTTACATGTGAAAATCAAAATTTCACAGGGGACAAGCGTATGATACGCCGCCCTGGGCGTATCATACGCTGGTTGGCGTATTGGCAACGTATTTATGGGTGTGTTTGACCCAAATTTCAGAAAGTTGGGCTTAGGAAAGCTGAGGGGGGCGTATAATATGCCGCCCCTAGCGTATCATACGCCGGTGGCTGAACTAACACCCGAATTTTGTGGTTTTTAATTTATTAAGGCCAAAACAACCCTATTTCGAGCAAGAACTTCTTGGAGACGAAAAGTGACGAACTTTAGGTGATTTTTGTTTATATACTTTTCAAATTGAAAACAGTCAATATGATCAATTAAACACATGATTCTTTTTATAAAAAATATAATTTTTTAAAAACAATAATTTTTGAAGTATAAAGTTTTTTATTACAAACACCTTTTAAAAATGAAGTTGTTTAAAAAAGTATTTTTTAAAATATCTATAGTGTTTAAAAAGATAAATTTTTATAAGGCAAAGTTTTTTTAGAAAATTAAAATATCTAAAAGATAAATTTTTATAAGGCAAAGTTTTTTTAGAAAAAAGAAAAGTTTGAAAAAGGTTGTTATTGATTTATTACCTAAGTAGTTAATCATATATAATTTTAATCATATTTTATCTTAAAATATATTTTATAATTAATTTATAAATGTTAATAAATAACCATTAGTTTAGTATCTTAATTCACCGTGTGTATTATATAGCTTTCTAAACGTGTCTTTCATATTTTAACTACAAAAACTAATGGTTATTTTCAAAACTTTAACGTATTAAAGAAACTAGGTTAAATCCGCACGCACGTTGCGCGAGGAAAACTGTGACGTGTCCTGATTAACGTATAGTAATGAAAAAAAAAGATCAAATATCACGCTGGTTTGTACATGACCATTCATAGCAAACATTAAGAATTTAAAATAGCAAGTAAATGCATTATGAACCCAAATCCACATGCTGAAGAAGTTCATACTCCTTTCGAGAAGTTAACCACTAAGGCACTAATCATGTCTTAATTAATTGATACCAAATTTTGAACACTTGTTGATAACTTTACCAAAAAAACAATTGGGCACATATAATTGGAAATCACTTATAGTGTCGCGCGTTGCTTCGTACATATTTGGTGCCCTTAAGTAACGTAAACAAAGTACATGAAACATATATTCATTTAAAGTGTTACAAAAACTCATTTTACAAATGCCATATGCAAACGAAAAAAATATTGCATCCTTACCCAAGAGTTTTATCCTTGCAAAAGCTATTCATGGCAAAAATAGATTTCCATACACACTTGATGGATCAACTAACTAGATTAGACCCATTATAGTCGGCGTTTAAGAATTAAATTGAGCTAAACTAACTTTTCTGCTTATGGTATTGTAAAATGAACTGAAAAAACCAAACAATAATGAATTCTTAAGTTGTAATTAATGTTTAATGTTATGCTAGAAAAATAACAACAAAAAAGGTCAAGCAATAGAGCATTCTTTAGCCGTTGAGATTAATACTAAATTGTACTTCAAAGGATTAAGATATGGGCTTGGTTGTAGCATAAGCTCTTCACTCATACAAAAGTCAACCCATAATGTGTGCAGGATGATCATGAATTTACATGATATATTCAACAATGACTTTAGTTTTTCACTAACACAAAAGTATAAGTTAGGAACATGCCTAAATCTATGATCAGTTTGTTATCTAAATGTGCACAATTCTCATAATATAATTCTCTAGATCCATACGTAAATATTACCGGAAAAAGACCACTTAAAGTCAAATTCAATAAGTAGCCTCAATATAACTAACCCAAACGTTAAAAGGGTTGGAGGTCCAGCCACATTTCCTCCAACGATGTCTCGTTTCGTGGAAACCCCTCGTTACATCACTATAACCGTGGTCTATCTACGACTACCAAAGACAAATGTAGAAGAGTCGCCCTAAATGGCTAACACTGAAACTCTAGAAATGCCCACCACTCGACCACCGCATAACCACCATCACCGAGAAGAAAACGATGGAAACAACAAAACCCTGGAAACAACCATCGGTCGACCATCCGAACCCTATAATAATTCGCCTGTGGGAGAAACAACTATCGTTGAGTTCTTTCAAGATCCATCTACAACGTCAATCGACGTCACCTCTCTCTCGTCTTCTCTCTGTCGCCTCTCTCACATCTACAACAAAACTCTAAATCGTTGAGTAAACAACTACCGTTGACCAGTTTTCTGCAACATAATCTCGCTCATTCTTTTGTATATTCAACCGCAAGTTGTACCATGCTGCTTAAGCAGTTGTACAAAAAAATTGTTCCTTTACACTTTACATTCCAAAGGAAAGTGTTGAAGATTAGCAAATATCAGGATCTACAAAGATTAAATCGTATGAAATGATTCGACCAATATATATATTCTTATGAGATGGACAAGTATACGTACATATATCACGTGGGAAGGAATTAAATGGAAACTATGTTTATAATTAAAAATCGTAAGAACCCATCACTATCCAATCACATAATTTAGAATTAATTAACATTTTAGTTGTTTAAAATATATTTGAGTAAACTTCAACCTTATATTTAAGGTCATTATATATTTTTTAGTTTAAACTTCAAAGAACGACAATGATAACAAAACGACTTAGGTATACATGTATAAGTTACATGTACGCAACTCGTAGTTATACACATGGTAACACGTACTTCTATATATGTAATCATTAGTTTTCATAATTTTTAATTATAAACATAATATAATATGTAAAGCCATGAACTTTTAATTTACTATGATAACCATTTGATCATAAAGGGAGTTAAAATTTTTATGTAAAAGTAGATTGTGATTATTCGTTAGTATAAAATGAAAACATGGAACCTTTTTGGTGCATATAAAGATAAACATATAAATACTTATAACTAAAAATAAAGAGATTCTATTATAGCAATATAAATTAAAACCGGAAAATAATAGTGATATTTCTAAACGGACAGGACAGGAGGCTCCATGTAACACGTCATATCAAGTCTTAAAGATTCACCAAGCAAGGTGGGAAAAGTTACAAAATAGTCAATAAAGAAAGTCAACGCATACATGACATGTCAAATCCCTTTGGAATACATTTTCCTGCAATTGTTTTCTCTCTCTTCATTTCTTCATCTTCTGCTGCTGCCATTGATAGTGTTGTTTTGGACCCCCTGACACCAAGTTCTTACATATATCAGTACCCATAATGTAATATCTATCGCTAATTTGGTCTCTGATAAGCTTCAAACAAATAACTATCTGTTTTGTTGATACCATAAAAAACATTGATTAGTATTATTATTATTATTATTATTCACACCATTTGATTACTTAAGAAATTGTTCTAACTATGCTTTCATAGTTTCTTGTTAGATTTATTAATATCATCACCACTTGTTCACAAAAAAACTCAAGATTTTAGAAAAGTATGTAAGAAAGATATTTTTGAAATAAATGTTTAAAAGTAAAGTCATAATTAGAACAATGTCATAACAATAAACTGAAGCCAATGCATACATGAGATAAAGTTGTACCAAGTCTAGAACAAAGTCATTATTGTTGGATAATATAACATTTTTTTATAACAAAAGCAATATTTAGTTGACAAATGCAACTATTTATTAAATTAAGTTGTTTTAAAAAGTTGCATTAATCTTATTTTCCTAATAGCGCTTAAGCAATATGATAAGTAACATATATTGCATATGTACTCACTTATGCTCATTTATGCATTACCACAAGTTCATATAAAACGAGTGGAGTCATTAGCTAGATTGAAAGCTGATTAAAAGTAAGTAATAAAACGAGTAGCAATTCAAACCTTTCTTCTGTGTAAGAAGACGACTTGTTCAACATGGGTGTCACATGACCTCTTTCTCCGGTCATCGTCTCGACGATGCTCCCGCTGAAATACTCCCTCTCTTCCGCCTGCATGTTCCCGAACCGCGGGTTCTCCGACATGCAGCATATCTCATCCTCCACCGCGGCCGCCATCGCCACCGCCTTCTTCAGAAGCAAACTGCTGGAGCTCCCGCAGCTCTTCCTAGCAGCTGTAGTCATCGGTGGCTGGCTAACAACTTGATGATCAGATTTCCCTTTAAACCCTATCGAGCCGCCGCCGCACGCCATCAGGTGAAGCAGCAGCGAGTTACGACTCAGTGTCGGGTATGGATCCCCGTCCTCGAACCGCTTAGAGGCGGAGTTGCTTTCGGCCGAGGTGGTTGATAGTGATGGTGGAGGTGATGATGGTGATAATGTGGTGGAGATACGAACACCCTTTGAACATCTTGATGGAGTGTTTGTGTAGTGTATTCTCTTTTCTTCAAAGTCTAATATTTCTTCTTCCTTGAATACGGTGTGTCGTTTTGGTGTCAATGGCTTGCGTTTTGGTGCATCCGTTGATTGAGTACTCTCGTTCACATGCACGTGTTTCTCTAAGAACACACGTAACAAAATACAAGCAAAGTTTCAATTGATGTATTTGTCCCGTTATTCTTCTTTTTTTATGATTAAGGGTCACTTCGACAACATCTTATAAGATTTAAACTATAGAGATGAGATTATATACATCTTCTTATTGATGTGACACGCATAAATCAAGAAATGATGAGAAAAATAGTTATAGCTAACTTATGTATTTTTATTCCAATGTTTCTTACTATCATTTTCAGTAAATAAAGTAAAGATTTTAACAAAGTTATAAGGATTCATATAGTTATAGAATTAATAATTGGATAACAGATAAAAAACGAAATAAAGTAATAAAATGTGTGTATATATACACACAAGATGATGGATGAAAATATCATGTAAGAAGAATTATGTTTTTCATTGTTAGAAAACACAGCGTGTCATAAAAATATACAGGAATTATCATGCATTTGCGCGATGATTTCACAATCACGGTGTGATAATTCTAGCATACGTAGTTTAATTACGTAAAGTATAATCATTGTTACATGTATAATTGTATATTCATCTCTTACTTTGTACTAAAAAAAGTGTACAAAATGTACAAAAATTAATATAAAAAATATGTACAAAAATGTACAAATTTTAATATTAAAAATATGCTTAAATAAACAACGATAAAAAGGTAAAGAAAAACCCTCTGGGCTTTAGACCGTAGCGCGCAGAAGTTAATAAAAGCTTGGCAGTAAAAAGTATAAACTGAAAGAAAAAGGAGATGTCATTCTCTTGTATTTACTCCATACTATCTCATTTCTTCTTATTTTATATCACACACACGAACATATGATATATTAAAAAAAGAGTTAATTCTATTATTAACATAGGCGCGGCCAGGGCGGGGCTGGGGCCGTTTTTTTTTCGTCAGTAGTTTAAATTTTCGGGTTATTTGGTAATGGAAAGTTTTTAATAAATATAAAGTCCGTTCCTTAAAATAGTTTATTTTTGCCCTGACCCTTCTAAATTTTGGTTCAAACTAGGCCACTGATTATTAATTAACTATTCATAAAAATATAATACGGATAATAAGCTTACAATAAACCTAACTAGTATGCTTTCTCTAATATTTTGCTATAGTCAGAGTCGAAGAGAAATAAAACACTAAAACTGAAACGAAATAACAATGAATATGTTAACAATGAATAAAGCCAAGTAGACGTTATTTTTATGTCGATGAATGATGAGGTGCCACATTAAGTTAACAGTTCTCAACATTTTAAAAACATGTTATATCATTAAAAGAATGTTCATCTCATTATATTTTCACACCGGTTATCATATTTTGATACCAACCAAAGTATTTTGAAAATGAAAAAAAAAAGCAATGTTCATCTCAATATTTTGATGGTTTGAAGTCAACAAACCTGGTGAGTGGAATAGAATCTGAGAAGCTTTGAGTACATACTCGTGACCTTCTGATGGGAAAATGACATCATTATCCCCCAAGTCATTCCACACATATCCATTCTTGTACATTCTAATTATCATATATACATAAACAACAACATTAATTAATTAATCACTTATTTCTCATGTCTTTTCACCAAAACTCACCATCTTTTTGAATAAAATAAACACAAAATAAAGAGGTTAAAGGGTAAAAAACACAAGAAATTAGCAACAAGTAAATTAATTGAATAATAATAATGTATGAAAGTGAAAGATTAAAGATTTAAAGGTGTGACCTTTTGCAAGACCAAGAGTAGAGAGAGGGCATTCCTCTACCCCTCAAAGCACGCAGTCTCTCCAACACATCTGCCAGCATAGTACAATCCATCAAACACAAATCACAAATTTTTTTTAAAAAAAGTCAAAAGTCAAAAGTCAAAAGTGGTTACAACATATAAGAAATAAAAGTGAAGAACCTGAACCTTTGAGGCGAAGCTGGTGGTGAACCAAATGTGTAACCTCTACGATGTGAGGGTGCTCGAGCTGACCATTCTTGGAAACATAATAAACAACTTGGGCCTTTTTGAAGGTGGGTTTGACCATGGTGGTTGACCTTGATGGAAGTTTGACCCTTCTTTCTTCTTCCATTTGGTAATGAGATAGTGAAAGCGTACCAACACTCTGGAAAAATAGTTAACAAGTAGATGTGGTAGATAGATAGAGAGAGAGTGTGTGTGTGAATTGTGATGTTGAAGTTTGAGTGAGTTGCAATGTGTAAAGTTGATGATGAACATATATAAAACATAGGTGGTAGAATTAGTACGGATTATATATGACAGGTGATGTTCAGATACGATTTAATGATGATATACGGAGAATTTTGTCCATTTTTGAATCTTAATAAGGGGCACATATTTCACATTCTACCAACACATCATTCTTTCCTTTGAAAATTGTTTTTCACATCAAACACCTCTTCACTTCATGATGTTTCACAGTCGAGTTTCAAAGTGTAATTATTTTTCTCAATTGTCATTATATGTATCGAAATAACAGTGGGAAAAAATTAGGATATCACTCAATTTAATTTTGATTTATTAATTCATTATTTATTTGAATACTTATTATTTGAATGTAATCATGACTGTTAAATAAGAGAGAGCCAGCCCCTTGGAATTTTAATTATGAAGTAATATTATTTATAAAATTTTTCGAGAGGACTCAATACGTGAATCTTTGACGACTCAAGGCTCAAGCTCGTTTATTAAATAAATGGTAATATAAGCTCTAACTCGAGCATGTTTATGTTTGGTTCGATCTGAGATTTTAACGAGCCGGTTCTGAGTAAGTGAGTAACTCACGAATTTGATTGCCAATTTACATTCCTAGTATTGAATGTTATGTGTTTTAATTTGAAATTTTGTCTTCTTTATGTGTGATCCAGACTAACTTGAATTGGATTGTATCAAAAAGATTTAATAATTAGCGTTAGAGAGCTGACTCTTAAAACTTTCCGACCCTGTTGTAAAAAATTTGGGATACGACACTAAATAAATATATTGATCTTTTTTATTATAAAAATAAATATACCATAATTTTTTGATACCCTTAAAATTTTAGACTAGATCCGTCACTAGCTTACGACATCAAATATGCCCCTCTCTCTAACTATAGGAAGTTACATTTTTATCCTTTTAATTATGTGTTTCTTGTAACTCATAATTTTATTGATTTAGTCATACACTTTTAATTTTCATAAATGGTATCTGATTCATTATTTGTTGTTAATATTGATGAAATGAATGATCATTTATCTCTTTAAAAAATTATAATCCGACCTTTCGAATTTACAAGAGCTTAATTTAGTGATTTCACTAAATTATGATGGCAAGGGACACTCAGAAATTAGTATTCACTTTATCAAATCAAATATCACAAGGTGGATGTTGTAGAAGTTTGTTGACTTAAATTTTCAAAGTTAGTTACAACTAATACTAAGCCCTACGTGTGACGGCGGGAAACGTAAAACCCTATCAAGTAACACTAAGGTCACATAACCGTCAGTGACCATCAAAATGTGCATTTCTTTATTCGTCCTTCACAAACAACTACTCTTACTCTTAGCATCATCACCACACCTCCACCCTCATTTTCAAATATTTCACTAGAAAAACCTTTGATTCCTCTGTTTGCTCGGTATCATCCAATCAAAACTCATAACAAACCGGTCTACCTAGACACACTCTCAAATCCTCTCAACTATAGAGTTCTTTCCTTGCATCTCTTTACTCCCAACCTTCAACCTTAAATTCACCAAGTCAGTGTTTTATTTCTCAACGGTTTCGAGTGGGTTATTACTCAAACGCCTTCACATCCTTGAATCAGACCCTAAATTTTGTTAAAAACCCACACCATTATTAATTTATTAGGTGAAGAAAAAAAAGCGATAAGTAAACCAATTTACTAGTGAAAATGAGAAGCGAGAAAATAAAATGAGAGCTCAGAGAATTATGATGAATAACACCATTATCTACTTGTATAGTATATATACATTTATCAACTTCTAACTCAAAACCATACAAATAGCATGGTATAAGTAGGTTCTAATATGTAAGTTTATTTGTTTGTTATCAACTTCAACTCGAGATAATAAACAAGTTCGTAGAGATCGAGCTAAAGAATTTCATCTATGCACCTAAAAGTTGCTAAATAATTACATAAGCATTACATTTGGGGTTGGGGGTGCGGTCACAACTGGAAAACGGATAGATGGACCCGATTAAGATAACACCTATCATCCGAAGAAAGATCGTATATTTGCCTTTATAAAAAGTGTTTCAGACTTTCTTCATCAATTTGCAAGAGAAAGACGGATCACAACTTTACGATGGTTACGACCAAGGAGGGACAAAGATGTAGGAGTTTGCGTTTGGTAGGTCTTAGATTCGAGTATCACTGAGCAAATGCTCGGCCAGATGATGTTTTCAATTGTGAATTTCCTCCTAAGTGGGTTGAGGGTGCAATCCAGACTGGAAAACAGATAGGTAACACTCTAAAATAGGTCGTCATTATCGTAAAAAAAAACTAATTCCTTATTGCATTTAGCCATTAATTAATGAAAATCAAAGTTGATATTATGTACATCAGATGATTACATTACAATGAATTGAAAGAAACCTAGTTGATACCATCTTTGATCTTATGTTAGTTCAGCCTTGCACAATTGATAGAAAGAACTTCTCACTACAAATCTCTCTCAATTGCCTCTCTCTATCTCGCACACATAAGCACACCCGCACACTTGAATCACCTCCTCGGATAAATAAAACTTTCTATCTATAATCGATGCCCACTTACGTTAACTGATGATGATCGATAAATATTCTCTTAAGGGTTTGGAAGTGACATTTCAAGGAGAAGTCTTCCATCAACGGTAAGTTGCCTTCGGTGCAACTTATGTTAGTGTCAACAAAAATAGTGATACGCGTGAACTTTGCTTTTGTGGGTTATTGCTTTAGTTATAATCTAGCAGTATCAAATATAGTGAGATGTCCTTAACCATTGTCTACTTAACCACAAGACAAGAATCTTTCATCTTAAAAAAAGTCGTAGCTTTTAAGAGAAATACGAGAGATTTTGTGTGTGGGCAAGTGTGAGCAAAGAAAGAACGAACGAACTTTTAACATTTCAATGATTAGTATTAAAAGTTTTTAAAGGTTTGTTGAAAGTTCTACACAACTACTGCATATACATTTATTGACAAAAGAAAAGAGTTTCTCATCTCTGTGATAATTTTTCTAACTTATTTGAATACTAGTATCTTCTAAGATGTTTATCTTGCTTGATGTGGCCGGATAATAACTTTATTCATTCTCATCCTCTACATCAAAATCTACCAAAAGTTGTAGTTCTAAACATACTATTTATAGATCATACATTCACAAGTTTCTTGCAAACTCATATATAAATCCTTGGTGGGTTATTTTAAAGATTTTATAAAAGTTGCATATTTATGCTTCAGTTACTAAAAACTCTATAAAATTAACACGTAAAACTCAAGGTCAACATATACAATAGTGGATGGGACAATAAACTTGTCTATATAGTCACAAGAGAGTTCATCAAAGTCAAGTGAGTAGTGACATGCTATTTTAATCGGAAAACTATATTATTTTTGTATGATTGGATTAAAAAATTGCTAAAATCTTATGGTATTGAATTGTTGTTTTCATTCGATCCTCCTAAAAATTACTGATTAAAATTATTTAAATTACTGATTAAAATTATTTTGTATGATCTTTGACCATAAATCTATCCTTGGTTTCTGCTTCTAACAAATGGAGATTCCTTCAAGTTTTTTTTAGTATGCTATCTGTGAATTGGTAATAGGTTGAAGTGTTAGTTCATAAGACATCACCTCTTAATGGTTCTGTTTAACTCTTAATGATTAAATGATAAGAAGATGCTAAACGAAAAACTTAGCCAAGTTTACGCCACCACTCAAATCTAAATCCTCTCCTCAGATCCAAACCCTCCCCACCGTGACCCTCCCATCGTGAATCAAAACCCATCGACTTCTTTCTGCCACCATCACCCTCACTGGAGCATCCCATCATCGGTTTAACTCCTCGTTGGAGCACCTCTTCCTCGCAACATCTCTCTGCAGCACCAAAAAGATTTTGAGGCCATTGACTCGAAAAGTGCCGCAGCAGAGCATCTCCTTAAAGCTTTGTCAGAATTGTGAGGACTATTAATAATATGTAAATTTGGAATTTAATTTTATACAGCTAAGGAGATTGTCGAATTGTGAGGAGGCCAATTGTTCTTTGTTTCCTTATGTTGTGTTCATTCATCTGCTGATTTCCTTTTTATTTTGAAAACAGAAAACAAAATAGCTTCTGTTATGTCACCTCTTTTTG
Source organism: Flaveria trinervia (assembly GCA_025506515.1). NCBI lineage: Eukaryota > Viridiplantae > Streptophyta > Magnoliopsida > Asterales > Asteraceae > Flaveria > Flaveria trinervia. The sequence goes on along the minus strand of CM046452.1, from coordinate 86,719,779 downwards.
ATTCATCTTATAGTCATAGGGGTAAAGAATTACAAGTTTGAGGAATTGCATTCTTATGTAGTGGGTGTGAACTAGACATGCTAGTATTATAGAAATGACTTTTTGTTTGGTTTTTTAAGCACATACAAATACAAGCTAAAATACTCCTTCTTTACAGTTTGTTAGAGATTCAACCAAGCAACACATATTAGTTCAGTAAATACTAACTCGGAGTTTCTTACACAGTCAGACCTTTTATTGGTTCAGATGTTACCAGACAGTCTCTAATAAATTAAAACACCATATTACACTTTCTTTTTTTATTACATACATTTAACACATTGATGTGTATGGATGTGGTACCTGCTTGATTTAAGTTATATATCATGGTTTATCATTATCACAACCCACCAAAATATACATTACACTCCACATGATACAATCCAACTCAAGAATTCAGACACGGTTCAACCCGTTAGCTTTACAGACAAACAAAAGCCGAAGTATATCCTTGTTCTAATAAGAAGGTGGTGATTAGTATTGTAAGAGAAAGGTATGATTAAAACATCAAATGTTGTATAAGAACAAAAGTAGGATACTGATTTCAAACGACACCAAATCAAATTAGCTAGTACATCGCTTAGGCACCCACGGTGGGTTTTGAAGGATGACCGACAGACCAACCCCAAGTGATTATTTGGTTTCATCCATGAAAATCCACATGCTTGTCCTTGCAGGAGGACCACCGGCTCACCATGGGTTTCTTTGTAAAAAAAACATATAGTGATACTTAAGCTAATATGATATGACATTAGAGTGTTACTTTGTACTATTTAAGATGTGAGTTTGAGCCCAAAATGCTTATCCACCTCAATTATTGTTGTTAGTTGAAGAACTCTAAAGCATCAACAAGTGTAAAGAAATTAATGATCATGGTATTTATAGGTGCAAGGACTCCTAGTGTTGTCACATTTTTAACACAAGAAACAACTACAAAATTGGTAGTACAATTAAGCTTTAGAGGGGCTCATATTATATACCCATTAATCATATAATATCATGTCACACTAGTAAGACTTTCGGTAGTGATGAAGAAGACGATTGATAAGTATATATATAGTACAAACAGTGAAACAACAGGAGCACGTGGATGATTGTATATGACAACGTGGGTCAAAAATGGGGATTTCGATGGTGTGGCTTGGCATGAACCCGTCATGAGATGGTGAAAACACGTGGCGGGGGACCAGCGGTGGTGTTGCCCGTGGCCTTCCGGCGTGGGCGCCCCCACCCCTCCTTAAGAATAAATACACCTTAAACACACCCTTGTCAGACCTTAATCCAATCTAAATCTACTCCAATCTAAATCTACTTCACGCCTCAACAATCAGTAGTAGTTGTAACTATAACAAAAGGTGATTAAGATGTAACAAGATTAAAATCATTAAAGCAAAGTTAGGCAAGAAGCCAACTTCAATCATATTCATCACATGGAAGCCATTAATTTTGGATCTATAGATTAGGTAATCAGTCACCGGAGACGATTGAAGTGATAAACTTCAATCTTATGTATATTCAAACGCATTTTTACGCTTCTAACCTAACTAATCAACTTAATTCAAACTATAATCGATCCCAATCGAACAACATTCAATCAAATCAAATCAAATCAAATCAAACCGATCGAAATTCACATAAACCGACGCATGTAATTACCGTGCAAAGAGGTCAACAGCAGAATGAGCTCCTCATCGCTACCACCGTACACCTCCGTACGGCGGCGACGCGGTTGCATCTGACGACGTTGACCGTACCTAACAACAATCGCCTCCGGCAGCAGCAGCCTCCGGCAGATAGGACACGTGGCCCTATCCTGCTGCAGCCACCTGTCGACACAGCCTCTGTGGAAGGTGTGGTGGCACTCTAATCGCCTGACTTCATCACCGTCTTCGAACACCGTGAGGCAAACGGAGCACTCTTTGGGCTCTACTCCGGCGGTTCTGTAGTGGCTGCGAGGGTGCTTTTGGTCGATCAATTTGAGGTACTGTGCGGTGGTCAGCGGGTGGTCGTCGGCCGGAGTTATGGTTCCGGCGACGGAGCGGAATAGGATCACGAGCTCCAGCAAGAGGACTGTGAAGAATAATAAGAAGAGAGTGTAGATGTGAGCTATGAATCGAGATAGTGCTCCCATTGTTGATTAACAGAGAATTAAGGGGAAATTTGGGGGTGGATGATTTGTGTTTGTGTTTTTGTGTTTTTGTGTTTTTGTAAGTAGATATTTTGTTTTTGTTTTTTTAGTTTGTTGTACTAGAGTTTTATTATTTCCAAGTCATAGTCTTAAAGATATATTTTTTTTTTCTATTTACGTTATAAAATAAAAACTTATGATTTATAATTTTAAACTGAGTGAATAGATTAACATGCCTGTAACTTGAATTTTCAAATCTAAAACATTGTGATTCTCGTAAAGATAAAACAAATGTGAAATTAGCACTCTTACCCGGTGAGGTAAACATGCGGACTTTTGTTAAAAAAAAAAGCATTCTTTTACTCTTGTCATTACTCTTGTCATAAAGGTTAGGGAGCATTCCACGATTTGAATCATACATGCACACCCTGCATGTTGTTAGCGATGTTGACAATCAACTATCGAGTCTTGAGCGAAAATACAAAATGGGATGGTTTGTTAACTCCTTTTCTTGGAAATAACTAATTTAGCACTACGATTAGCGAGGAAAAGGCATTGAAGGGTTTCTGACATGTCACGTACCACATATGGCACCGTTTGTACTTTTTGGTCATTAACACTCCATAAACAAGAGAGGTGTTATGTTAGTTTGTGTATATGAAGAACTGATGACTACCAGACATTAAGTAACTTATAATTTTAATGGTAAGTTACTTGTGATGAAGAAAAAGTTACAACTTGTTGGTGCTTATATATAAAAAGGTAATTGTTAATAAGTTATTATTGTTTGGTATGCAGAAAAATTGTTGATGAGTCATAATTATTGATGGTTACTCATTGTTGACAAGATTCTTACCACTAATGATGGTAATTTATCATTGTAAAAGGAACCTAACATTGACGAAGACTTCGTGTTGTTGAAAGTTCCCTGTCATTTTAACACGTTCAAACAAGTCAAACACACAAAAAAAAGTCTTTTGATCATAATCGAAATGAAAATCCTTTCTAGTGATACAATTTTAATATTAAACAAAAACCAACCATAATTATGTGTTTAAAACAATACAACCACTAAGTAGGTGACGACAGATGGTAACAAACTGAGCTACTAGTCCTCTTGATAAACAAATCCACAATATAACACTTTGTGTTCTTCTCTCAATTTATCTACGAATTCACTTGTGAATCCTCTCGCTAATTAAAAAAAAGTGATTCGTTTAGTGGAAAAGCCTATGTCTAAGAAGTAAAAACAATACATGGAACCCGATACCAAGTAATACGAAATTACGAAGAAATAGGCAGCAGCCCTAGGCTGTTCTACGACAGTGACGATTAGCAAAATGGGCATCGTTAGTTTTCCTATTGTGGCTCAGCGGCGGTTAGTCAACAACTCTCAATGGAAAGATGTGGTTGCTTTCCATCATGGCTAATGATCACGGGAATCATTGGGTGACGGTTGAAATTACAAAAGAGAGGGAGAAAATAAGGGTTTTGCTCTTATTCAATAAACTCTTGTATTGGTATACAAATTAGTGTCTCTAAATTACAACCCTAATGTCCATTTATAATCAATTTCAAAAACTCCAATAATTCCCTGTTGTCGGCCTTTTAACTAATCACACTTAAACTTAACTTAATTAGCTTATAAGGATTATTAGGTAACTAGGTTAGTATCCCGTGTATTACATGGTTTGAATAAATAAAATAATGAATAATTAGTAATAAAAATTTATAAATTATAAAACCATGTTTGAAGATAAAATATGATTATAATTGCATATGAATAGTTATTTTAAGTAAATAAACAATAGATAAGTTATATACATATATATATATAAATAGATTGTTTAGTTAAACAGATTATAGTTAGTAATAAACACGAAAAGGTACAGTACGATATTTTAAAATAAGATATGTATAAAATTATATATACGTACTTGTTCAAAAGATAAAACAATTATACTATTTTTAAATCTCTTATCTAAATAGTTTCATTTTTAAATATTTATTTTAAGATTTTGTTATAAAAGTTTATTGTTTATAAAAATCTTGTTTATTAAAAACTCAAGTTTCTAATTATTCTGATTGTTTTAATAAAACTACTTTTAGAAAATTTTATATTTTTATAATTATTTTTAAAAGAAGGCTGATTTAAAATATTTTGTTTCAAAAGGTTCAATGTTTTAAAAATATATAAATTTTAATTTTTCTTAGTAAAATTTATTTTTAAAAACATAGTTTGATTTTAAAAAAATATAAATGAAAGAGAAAAATATATCAATTGACCAAATTAGTTTTTATGAAGAGAGAAAAATTATTTGAGTGTTTAAATTACTTTAATACTATTTTAGAGGGAAAATAAAATGAGAATGTTTAGAAAAATAACAAGTGTCAAAAATATGGTTTAAAAATATAACAAGTGACAAAAGAAACCTTCTTTTATTAATATATTGTTTGAACGGCTGGTTAATTGTTAGAAGTTAGTAATAATTCATCACCGCCAAAATTTAAACCTTGAACCTTCAAAAGAGACAAAACCTCCTACATCCCCTTTGAACCACTAGGTCAAGAAATCATTGGTTTTTATTAATATTTATAGATATAGATTAAATGATAAATAATATTTAGCCCAAATTATTTATAACAACAAATATAACTCCTTACTTGTAATTAATAATTTACAAACATTTATTATTAGTTATTTGTTATTAAACAAGTATATTATCATTTAATTATCACTTATTTTAAAATGATAAATTCATCTTATTTGATTCGTCAATTACAATTGTACGTTTGTTATTTAAGTGACCATAAAGGATCAATTTCGACAACAGACTTGATTTATATCGCTACTCCATTCCAACAATATCCCATTTTGTGCGAGTTTCGATCAAATGTGTAAATACAGACCATGATGAGCATCTAGCATCGACCGCTGCATTACCCCTATCGAAGCTGTATATTTTTATGTAATTCTGACTTTAACAATTAGCTAAAGTTCTCTAATTTTAGTATTGTGTAAGTATTGGTTATGCATTCTAGGTTCTTTTTGTTTAGTGACATTCAATTTGAACATGTGACGTAGATCATCAATCAATATCATACATTGTTCAATCATTTTCGCTTTTACGAAGACTCAGAGTGGTATCCAAATACGTAGTTTTAGCCCGACCGAGCATTCCCAAGAGATGTCTTTCGCTTCTGAGGTAACCAAATTCAACTTGACCGCAAATAACTCTTAGTATATTTAAGAATATTTCCACTTGTTAACGATACAACTTTAGAATATTGTCAAGAAGAGTTTAGAAAAAAAAGAACAAAATATACAAAACAATTGTACTACCAGTTGCAAGTCCACTTGAAGATTTCACAATCATGTATCTTGTTGTTTTCATCTAATCCAACAAGTATTTTCTAGTTGGACTCATACAATCACTCCTAACTAAATTATCTCATTCATCAATTTTCATAAATGTTAACAATCATTTGTAACCATGTAACTGTATAAGATTCTAAACTATTGCATAGTTATCTATTAGTCACTAAAATAATTGTATTGTATTGTTGGAGATTGCTTAAAAACTCGGATTCATTGGTTTCTTTTGTGGAAAAATAAGTACTATAAGTAGAACAAATATAAAATACTACTCCTCTTAAATGTTTCTGATAGGTTTCAGAACACCTCACAACTCTTAGTTTCTCTAAACTTTTGCCTTTTGTTTTTCTCACAGCTCTTGGTTTCTTATGTGTATATCATTTTTCATCATCTCACAAATATAAATTCGCGGGTATATTTTCATGATATAAACGAAGAGCTGTCGATCCGAGCGCAACTTCAAAGACAAAAAGGTGGCTCGTAGTGATGTAAGTGCATAAAGTGCAAATCACGCCTTCAATAAGCCACATGTTACCGACGTACGAGCGGGAAGATGTTTTGCATCTTCTATGGTCATTTATCACTATGGCTAAAGAAACAGTATCCAAGAAAGAATTCTACTTAATATCACTGTAAGGTTTGTCCATTCACCTCTATGAAACAACATGTATCCATTATCCTTTGATGTTCCATATCAAACTCACTAATTTTAGTGTTTATATATATCATTTTTAGCTCCGATTTGAACACATTTTACAAGTTTCAAAGCTCTTATCAAGGAGAATATAGATGTATATACAATTAATCAGTTAACTGCCTTTTGTGTAAAGTTAGGAAGGAATAATATTTTCGTCTGTTTCTAGCACGAGTATGTTATGTGAGTACGTGTGGGATGTTTTTATCTTAGGCGAGGACACTTGGTGTTAATTGAGATGTATTATATGTGAGGTATTTTATGTTGATAAAAAAATCATAAAAATACAATAAACATATCTACTCAGCTGACACATCATAAAAGTGTATCATACAAAGCCTATAATCCGTGGGAAGGGTACGAAGTAACGAATATCACTAATTTAATAGATAAACGGTTTAGATTTAAGATAAAATAATCATGCAAGAGATGTGTCTGCAGGAATAGAATTGGAAATATCTTGTTATTGTTGATTATTTTTTATTTCCTTTGTTTTTTAAACACATATAACTTTTTCATGACATTAGTTTAAAAAAATGCACCACACCATAAAAACCAGCATTTTATCCTCTTTAATATGAATATAGTATTGTTATACTTTTTCTATAAAAAACAACATTTAAAAAAAAAAGTTTATATGTTGTGAATATAACTTGCGCGATTATTCACTGCATAATTATCAACATACATTACGTAATTACCATATAACTTTTGAACTTTTTTTTAAAATGGTATATATTACGAAATCAATTAGGTTTTAGGGAAAGTCAAAAAAAAAGAAAAATGGGGTATTCGCGTTTAGCAATAGCGGATTAGGAGTATTTGTGTGCATGTGCTGACACTCGATCTGACAACAGTCCCATGCATGTATAATCCGCTATTCTCAATAGCGGATTATGCCAAAATTGTTAACCACGGTTAAAGCAAGTTAACTCCCGTCAACTTTTAACAAACCTCTCCTAACTCTCCGTTAACTTTGGATTCTCGTTTCCATGCAAATCAAACAAACTTTTTGGCAGTGATACCTGCAATATCACATGGGTTTTAAAATTTTGGCAGTGATACCGACTGAAATATCACATGGTTTTGAACTTTTGCGGCATGGGTTTATGTGTAAGAAGAAGAAGAAGACGAAGAAGACGATTCCAGTTGTTTAAAATTAAATTTTGTTCTAATCCGCTATTACGAAAAGCGGATTAAGCATAAAAATAAAAAAAAAGTTTGTCCTAATCCGCTATTTCTAAAAGCGGATTAGGTAAAAAAAATTAGTGACCCGGCGTGCCCGGTCTCGAACCCGCGTCCCTTTTGTATTCATGCATGCACCCAGCCAAGTGAGCTGAGTGTCTAACCCGATTATATTGCGGGTGTAATTGATAATATAATTTGTCCTAATCCGCTATTACCTATAGCGGATTAGGTTAAATAATTAAACAATGTTTACTTTTTTTTAATCCTATTATAAAAAATTTTAGTTAGCAAAATTTTTTAATATATACTAAATAATAATTACTAATTCTACTCAAAATTTAGTAATTATTTAATAATTAATTATTTAGTATATATTTTTTAAAACTAAATTTTGTCCTAATAAAGTAAACATTAAAGTGAGGGTTAAACTTAGTAATTATTTTTAATATATTACTTTTTAAAACTAAATTTAACCCTCTTTACTTTTTTTTTAATATTAACTTAGTAATTATTTAGTATATATTATGCTACTTATTAAAATTTAAAACAATAATTAATATGTATATACCACTAAGTCTTCTCAAATAAAGAAACACGTGATTGACATTATAAATTAATAACACATTGGAATTACAACAAACATATACTCCGCCATTGGGAAACTCAGATTACATAAGGTAATGTATTTAATAAAACAATATATTTAAATATATTGTTTTAATGCCTATGCGGATATCGGATCAGACAGCCACCGGTGCCACAACCAATTTGTTTTGGATGTCTCGGTGGTTGTACGCGTCTTGTTGTTGGATCTTCGGGGTCATTATCATTTGGTGGACTAAAGCCTTCAGGTTGACTAAGCTGTAGGTCCAAGCTCATTTGAACCGGACTTAAATGTTGGTACCGTGGCTGTTGTACACTAAAACCAGTATAATCGTAATTCTGAAAGAGCCCCGACTGGTTGAGTACATCGCAGGAATCATATTAGCAGAGGGAGTGTTGTCAAACAGTGAGGATACCCAGTTGTTTTGTTCGTCGTTGTTAAAACTCGACTGGGTACCTAATTGAATGTTTGATGATCCCTCTCCAAATTTCCAAATGAAGGCTGATAACCATGTTGCCAATCTAGTGTTGGCCCTCCAACATATGATGCACCCTCCCCATAGTTGGGTGTTGCCCTTGTAAAATTTGGGGACCATCCCTATAGTTGGATGGGGGCCCTCCAAAATGTTGGGTACCCTCCCCCTCATCATCATCATCGGGCACGAGGTTTACCCGTGTACTTTGTCGACCACGGCGCCCCCGACCACGCGGAGCACGTTGGGGGAGTGTGTTATCCAGTCCCAGATCCGGTTCATTAGTCTGTATGTATGTAGGCTGATCATTTGATTAACTGATCCAATCAGTTGAGAAGCCATGCCTTGGACCCCTACAAAATTTTCGTAGTAATGATCAGGGCCCATGTTTCACATCCTGATTGCTTCTTGACCAATGAAGCCTAATCCATCCACCTACAAAAGCAAAATAATTAACTATACGCATTACTTATTTATTAAATTTAATTCTACATTAGTAATTATACTTACCAAGTATCTTGCAGCTCCATCGTGATCATCAAATCCAGCATGGACAACACCGGGGACGTGCCTCGGGTCCTTTATATACAAAACAGTATGCTAATGAAACCAATCATTGTAAGTATGGTGTGTCGTAGGCATGTTGGTGGGCACACCTTCCACAACATTTTCGTGTCTGTGGTTCCAATTGTCGACATACGTTGCGTGATGAACAGACCAGTCTGTTTCTAACCTCCCTTTTCGTACGGTTTTACGGAGTTTGCTAAGCACTTGACGTGAAACGGGGAATGGGGCAGGGACTTCCTGAAGAAATCCAAACTGCCTCATCACCCTTTCCACCGGATGATATTCAACAATGTTCCAGTAAAGTAAAAAACATTGTGACTTCCAACTGTTTATGCCTGTTTTGCACATTTCAGGGAGTCTTCGCATCACGTTCCGATAAGGCATCCAATCAAACTGTTAAAATAAAAATCTGTTAATATTTATTATTTAACATTGATTTATAAAATCATTATGTTAAAGAAAAAAATACATCGGCCTCTCGAAGATTTTGTAATGTTGTACGATGGGCCCTTATAACGTGCGAAGGAGTCTCTGTGTTGCTAATGACATGCTTCGCCCACCTTCACAAAGACAATAACGAGTATTAGAATATTAATATATATTTAAGTATTACAATAGTATGTATTTACCTTGCACCATATGGTTTTTTCCAATCTATTTGCTCATTGACAATTACGGGTGCTAACGGGCATATCCGGGTCCATGCCCATATTTGTAGCAGTGACATTGGGCTGCCCACTGCCTTTGTTTTTGGCTTGGTTGCCTTATAGAGTTCTCTATACAGAGACGCTAGGGCAGCAGCACCCCAACTGATTTGTCCACTAACAGTAATGTCAGTCAAATGACTTAATAAATGTAATGATGCGTACCCATTATTCGTATCTGCTAATACATTGTTGGTAATCATTATTAGGCAAATACAACGTGCACGCTGCATACATTCTTGATCTATTGATTCATCAGTTATTAGGTAATCTAACATAAACGTTAACAAGGTACTGAGTTTTAGCATATGATTTTAAAATCAGTTGGTTTTGGATCAAAACCTAAGTAAGTTATGCACATATGCCTACGTTCGTCCTCGTTGTACGAACCCTCGGCTCCAACTAATGCCACACCCTCGATGGGCAACCCCCATAGAACGTTAACATCCTCCAAGGTTACAGTGGCCTCACCAAAAGGCAGGTGAAACGTGTTCGTTTCGGGCCGCCACCTTTCAACTAGTGCTTCTATCAACTATCAATTCTCCTATAGGCACATCGTACAACACCGCCAAAACCAAATAAATGGATGTACTTTAAAACTTTACCCGTTAGAGTAATGTGTTCGTCATAAATCAGCTCCCAAAATGAATTGTCTCCACGCTTAAAATCAAGTGTACAGTTGTCCCCCTCTTGTGGATTCAGGAACAACTTTCTGGCCAGGTGTTCGGCTCCCAGGTACAGAAGACTTTCATCCCTTGGACCCGGGTTGAGATGCATGTTCATATTCATTTTGAGATGAGTTTGAAGTGGTTTGAGATAATGTTGGAGAAAGTGGGTGTTTGAAGTTGGTGTTTGAAGTGCTTTGAGATGATTCTAACGAGGGTATGCATAATTATATAGAAAATAGACATGGTGGGTGTTCGAATAAAAATATTTAATTTGAATAGTCTTAAATTGTAAAAAAAAATAAATACCCTTAAAGTCTATAAAAATAAATACCCTTAACTTTATTCAAACCCCGTTAACTTGCCACAAACCTCCTTAACTTTAGAATAATATTTAAATTATAATAAAAATAAATACCCTTAAAGTCTATAAATACCCTTCAAACAACGAATTCTCATTATCAACTCCAAAAAATAGCATATAATGAAGACGGTTTTTACTGTTCTCAACCTCCACCTAAGACGGGTCCATAAACTGGTCCAAAGATGTCGTAGATTTTTATACTAATGGAGATGCACCGTTTTGCTATACTCGTTTCATTAGCAATAAACTAGACAGAGATTTTTGGGGTGCCCTATTAGGTTGTCATTCAAATCGTTCACTTACGGACACGGTAAGATGTATTACCTTTATATTCATGGTACCATATAGTAAATGAATAATGTATTACCTTTTAAATTCTTATTGTGCAGCACCTTGAAGCATGGATAGTAAGAGTTATGCGTCTTAGACAGTCGAAGCTTTTAAAAAACCCAAGTGCAAATGTAAGTTGGACAGTCTTACCACCTTGTTTTTATGATGAAATGAGAAATGAAAACCCTCAAACCGCCACTGATATGGCGGGAAGAAAATCACCATATCCCCCAATTTGGGAGGTTGACACTGTTTACCTTCCTTTATGGATTGAGAAAACTGACTGGCTACTAATCAGCATTGATATGCGGAGCATGGTATTAACTCAATGCTGGACTGATTACCGATGGAGAAATGAGAAAAAAGGTATAACATCATACTATATGGAGGTGGTTCCCCTATACTTTGGATGGTTTCTTGACCGTATTCAATACTGGTCTAGGTCAAAACACCGCACTAAGTGTGATATTACAGTTGGTTTAGTTGAGTCGAACCTGCCACGATGCAATGGTAACATTGCCAATTCAGGGGTTCTTGTTTGTATGATGTTGGAGAAACTGCTTACAAACAAACCATTGCCGATAGAAGGTGATATCGAGGTGGCTTGTGTGAATTACCGACGCTACATGGCCGACCAGCTGTATTACTGGCGTTGTGTTCCGGGCCGCTAATTTACAGGGTTTTATTTCAAGTCTATCTGTAATTTTATTTCAAGTTTATCTGTAATTTTATGCAAGTCTATCTGTAATTTTATTTCAAGTCTATCTGTAATTTTATTTTAAATTTATCTATAATTTTATTTCAAGTTTATCTGTAATTTTATTTCAAGTTTATCTGTAATTTTATTTCAAGACTATCTGTAATTTTATTCCCCTCTTAATTATTACCCTCTGAATTATCACTGGCAAAAGCTTGAATTATCACTGGCAAAAACTTGAATTATCACTGCCGAAAGATTGAATTATTACCCTCTGAATTATCACTGGCAAAAGCGTGAATTATCACTGCCAAAAGATTGAATTATTACTCTCTGAATTATCACTGGCAAAAGCTTGAATTATCACTGGCAAAAGCTTGAATTATCACTGCCGAAAGATTGAATTATTACCCTCTAAATTATCACTGGCAAAAGCTTGAATTATCACTGGCAAAGGCTTGAATTATCACTGCCGAAAGATTGAATTATTACCCTCTGAATTATCACTGGCAAAAGCGTGAATTATCACTGCCAAAAGATTGAATTATTACCCTTTAAATTATCACTGGCAAAAGCTTGAATTATCACTAGCAAAAGCTTGAATTATCACTGCCGAAAGATTGAATTATTACCATCTGACAAAGATATTACACTCCATCCCCATTACTTTCACAATGCTTGAATTATCACTGCCAACTCTATCTATAAATTCATACTAATGTTTTCATCTTTCTCATTGTGACTGAGATATTCCCTGCTTCTTCATTCCACCGTTCACTTTCACAATGTTTTCATCTTTCTCATTCACTCCCTTTGTGGTACAATTATTTTATGGGGATGAAGTGTCATACACGCAAGGGGTGGTAATGGGTGCTCCGGGAACTCATACCATTACGTTTTTAGTTACTAGTCCACTCGGTTATTCTGAGTTGGTGGACAACATATGTAGATGTGTTCAACTTGACCGTCAGTCTTGTTGTCTACAGTTAACACTCTACTATGAATACAATGGAGGTTCATTTACCTCACATATTAACCATGAAAATGATATGTATATAATATACCAACTAGCTTCCATTGTTCCGGGTTACACTTGTAGAATTCATGTGATGTGGATGACGCTAGTTCCCAACCAGCATCAACATGAATATGGTAGAAATTGATTTTTTTGTAGAATGTTATTCTACTTCCTTTTTATTTATTTATATCCTCAATGTTATGTCGTAATTGCTAATACGTTCATTTTTTTGTAAGACTCTCCTACTGAAGAAATTCAAGACACGAAAGAGAGTGAACCCTCTGTTTCAGAATATGATACACAAGAGGACCAGCCAATCCCTCCGTTGCCTCAACATCAAAGTAAGGGGCTTACCCATTTCCCTGAACTTAATGTTGATGGGAGGGAAATAGATGAAGACTATATTCCTATGGATAATTTCGGGGAAGATGAAATGGAGTTTTGGGAAGAAAAAGATCACGAAATACGTTTAAATATGTATTTCACTTCGAAAGACCAAGTTGATTACGCAGTCAGAATGTGGAATATCAACCATAAAAGAGAGATCTTCATGGCAGATACCTGACCAAAGGTCTTGACGGCCAAATGTAAAAGTATCAAAGAAACAGACAACAACTAACACGAAGACTGTCAACCATGTCTTTGGACATGCACCGCCATAAAATTAAAAAATTCTCATTGATTCAAAATGACTGTATGGACATCGGCTCACTCATGTTTCAGCACTGTTTCTCGCAACAACAACCAGTCCTTAAGATCAAAAGTTGTAGCATCCCACATCCAAGAACAAATTCTTGCAAATGCAGCGTTGCCTGTGAAACAAATTCAGTCTCTGATCAAAGAGAAACTGAACATTGATATCACTTACGGCAAGGCTTGGGCTGCCAGGAAAAAGGCCATCGAAAACATATACGGTACCTGGGATCAAAACTTCCATTATTTACTTCACTACATAATGGCACTACAACAAGCTAACCCCGGTACCGTTGTTCAGTGGTTACATCATCCCCATAGTCCAAGTGACTGCTCAGTATTCAAGTTTGTGTTTTGGGCATTCCCTCCAAGTATTGAAGCCTTTCATTTTTTGTATTCCTGTAATCTCTATAGATGCCACCCATCTAAGGGGCACCTACAAGGGAAAACTATTGATGTCAGTTTCAAAAAATGCCAACAACATGATCTTGCCGATTGCGTACGCATTGGTGGATGAAGAAACAAACGAGAGTTGGATGTGGTTTCTTCAAAAATTTGCTGAGAACGTTGCAGACCCCACCAGTCGAACTTTGTGTGTAATTTCTGACAGGCATACCGGTATAAAACATGCTATGGATAATTTAGAATCATGGAAGGAACCCCACGCCCACCATCGATTTTGTCTAAGGCATATCAGAAGCAATTTCATGACGAAGTTAAAGAGCGTCAGCTTGAAAAGGATGTGTTTGGATATCGGAAGCACAACACAAGAAAGAAAGTTCGAACGGCTGATGCTTGAGCTTAAGGCGACAAATAAACAATCGTGGCAGTACCTATCCGCAATTGATAAAACAAAATGGACACTCCTGTATGACCGTGGGAATCGCCGATGGGGTATCCTCACCACAAACATATCGGAATGCATGAACAATGTGTTACGTGGTGCCAGGATGCTCCCAATTAAGGCGTTATTTGAATATACCTTTAAGAGAGAAGTTGAACAATACGCCTATCACTACACAACCACGTATAATTGTTCGACTGACTTTCCTCCCCGCTTGCGGACAAAATTCCATAAGCGTGAATTAAGGGCTTGCCAACACAGGGTATACCTTTACTCAGCACGTGATCAAAGGTTCATGGTGGAGACACCCCTACAAGCATCGAACGAATCTGGCAATAGTCCTTATATGGTAGAATTCAAGAAAAAAACTTGCACTTGTGGTAAGTGGCAGATCTACCGGTTCCCTTGTAGCCATGCAATTGCAGTTTGTGGCCATCTACGTGAAAGTCCACAACAAATTGCGGATCCAAGGTTTCTACGGGAGTGTACCGTGCACAATACAACAACGAGTATTTTCCGGTGCCTCATAAAGAAGACTGGATGCATGCGGGTTGGGAAATTCGTGGGGACGCATCTAAGATAACTATAGTAAGGGGAAGGCAGCGTGCGAGAAGAATGCATAACGAGATGGACGCCAAATACGCTGAGGAAAGGACGGGTCGTAAGTGTTCCGGTTGTAAAAGAACGGGTCACAGGGTCAACAAATGTCCATACCGACAAAATAATTAATTGTATTTTATTATCATGTGCCTGAGTATATGTTTGTTGTAATTCTAATGTTTTATTAATTTATAATGTCAATCACGTGTTTCTCTTTTTGAGTAGACTTATTGGTATTTACATATTAATTATTATTTTAAATTTTAATAAATAACATAAATATATACTAAATAATTATTATAGTTTTAAATTTTTTTTAACGTAATCCGCTATTGGTAATATAGTTTTAAAAATTTTAATAAGTAACATAAATATATACTAAGTAATTACAAGGTTAATATTAAAAAAAGTAAATATTCAAGTGAGGGTTAAATTTAGTTTTAAATTTTTTATTACTTTTAAATTTTACTAAGTAAAAACTTTTATAACGGATTAAAATTTTATTTTTATAGTTTTAAAATTGTTTTAACTTAATCCGCTATTGGTAATATAGTTTTAAAAATTTTAATAAGTAACATAAATATATACTAAATAATTACTAAAAATAATAACTAAGTTAAATTAAAAAAATTAAACATTAAAGTGAGGGTTAAATTTAGTTTTAAAAATTTTTATATTAAAAATAGTAACTAAGTTTTAAAAATATTTATATTAAAAATTTTTATATTAAAAATTTTTATATTAAAAATTTTTTTAAAAATTTAGTTTTACTTTATTAGGACAAACTTTTTTTTATTTTTTGCTTAATTCGCTTTTAGTAATAGCGGATTATGACAAAATTTAATTTTATACCACAGGAATCGTCTTATTCGTCTTAAAACCCTACCACCCACCCACCACAACAGCGTCTTCTTACACGTAAACCCTTCCGAATCCGCAAAACTTCAAAACCCATGTGATATTGCAGGTATCACTGCCAAAAAGTTTGTTTGATTGTGGTACATTTTTGCATGGAAATGAGAATCCAAAGTTAACGGAGAAGTTAACGACGGAGAAGTTAGAAGAGTTAGTTCTTTTTTAAAAGTGGACGGGAGTTAACTAGGTTTTAACCGTGGTTAACCTTTTGGCATAATCCGCTATTGAGAATAGCGGATTACACATGCATGGCAACGTTGTCAGATCGATTGTCAGATCATGCACAGAAAGCTAAGAAGAACCCTTCTTATCCGCTATTGCTAAACGCGGATACCCCATTTTCCTTTTTTTTTGTTTTGACTTTCTCTAAAACCTAATTCATTTGGTAATATATACCATTTTTAAAAAAAGTTCATAACTTTTGTAATCATAGATATATCTTGCGTAGTTATTTTTTATAACGTGAGTAATTTTACTTTGTGTAATATCAAATATATATTGCGTAACAATACATATAACTTACGTAGTTATGAATATAACTTGTTTAATTATAAATGTAACTTACGTAATTAGATACATTATATGCATAATTATGACGCGGACTAAACTAACCCTCTGCAAGAAAACACGTGTCACGTCCTTATCACTTCGTAGGCTTAAAACGAAAATTAAATTTTATATAATAACGACCCCTATTGTATATATGTGTTGTTAGTGGGATCTCAGTTTGTGGGAGGAATTGATGATGTTACATCTATAGTGTCACACTCGTAGCTCTAGAGCCAATTATGGGCCGTCATGTGGGTTGCGCCACATCTTTTACTGTGACTTTTTTTATGTTTGTCTTTTATGTATAATTAGTATTAAGTTTCAAGTAAAATTTATGTTACATAGTTGTTTGCAATCACAAACATAAAAAAAGCTCTTAAAACAAAATAATTTAAATGAAAAAAATAAAACCAAAAGAAATAGACTTAATATCATTGAATCATGCACGCTCATTGTGACATGTTAATAATTGCAAAATTTAGATTGAAACATAGAACATAAAACATCCGTTAAACGGAAAAAATATAGATAAAAATGTTGAATCCATACGCATGTTGCGACATGTTAAATCGAATATTTTAGACGAAACATAAAAACATTAAAACATAAAGTTTGTATAAAGTTGAAAATAAAAAAATGTTAATGTTAAATATAAAAGATGAAAACTATAAGGGTTAGAAGTAAAAAATAAAGAAAAAACAAAAGTAAAATCTATAAAAACATGAGATACAACTAATAATACATAACCAAGTTGAAAATTAGTAATATATATAATTGTTTTAAGTTAATAAAACAACAAAGGTTAGGAGAAGTCGTTAGGGCGCACAAAGTTAAGGCTGGTGACGTTAAAAAAGCTTGTGGCTCGTAGCTCGCTCGAAAATAATTCGTTTGAAATCAACTCTATTTGTTAACGAGCCGAGGCGGGTGGTCAATTTGTAAACGAGCCAAGCTTGAGCCGAGGCGGGTGGTCAATTTGTAAACGAGCCAAGCTTGAGCCACAATCAGGTTGGCTTGTGGCTAGTTCATAGGCTCGCTCGTTATCTCGATTAATTTAAAGGCTAAATTATAATTTTTATAAATTATAAACTAAATTTGTGCCATATTATTTAAATAAATCATAGATATATGGTCAATTTGATATATCTTAAAAAACCTAAAATATAAAAATATAAAGGACAGCTACATTTAATAAAAAAAGATTTACGTATCATTGTTTCCATCAATTAAGATACACAAATATAGAAAATTATATATATTTAGTTTTTATATTTGTAAAATATTTGTAAAAGTAATAAAATAATTTTTAAACAAAAAAGTTGTCTCATGAGCCGGCTTGTCTCGTATATAAACAAGCCAAACCCAATCTCATATTTTGTACTTGTTAAAATAAATGAGTTGCCTCGTTAAAATAAATGTGCCCTCAGTTTGTTTACAAGCCCTTCCCTTTCCGCTCCCCGCAACCCAAGCCAATAATATTGCTTTTTCTTGGTTTATTTTCTTAAGTTTTTAATTATCTTTTCTCCTTTTTAATAGGTTTTTTGTTAACTGTATCTTCTGTATCTTCTTCTTAAGTAAATAAATTTTTATTTATTTATTATTGTTCAAGTAACTTGCATTTATATTGTCAAATGAAAACAAATATTATATTAGTGTGAGGAGTTTCAAACAAAACTTAAGTCAAAATGCAAACAAATTTTAAAGGAGCGTTTGGTTCGCAGAATGGAATAGAATGAAATAAAATGAGAAACTAATATAATTACCAGCCAACAACAGATAATATAATTTTCAAGTAATATTATGTTTGAGTGGGTAATGAAATGTAAACCTAAGTGAATGTTTCACCTCAATTCCTTTGGTTGTGGGATTTCAAATTCCCTCTCTAGGTGGAAGGATTTTGAAATCCCACAACCAAGAAAATTGAGGTGAAAAATTCCTTTGGGTTTTACATTTTATTACCCACTCAAACATAATTTTATTTGAAATGTATACTGGTTTCTCAATTCTATTTTATTCTTCCAACCAAAGACTCCCTAAGCGTATTATAAATGACCTGCTTATCTCTAAACAAACTTTACGTTAAAACTATATCATCTTAAAGCATGTATAAAGTACAAACGTAAGAATTTATACCGACATGTACAAAAAAATACAAACGTAAGAATTTAGTTTTTTAAGTAAAAATTATATAGCGGTAACTCAGAACTTCAGAAATCAGAGAGAGGAAAATAAATTCTGTAAAGTTTTTAGAAATATTAAGGGTGAAATTATAAATATGTAGAGTTAGAGATGGATATGTATATATAACATAAAGAATCTTAGGATAAGGTTGAGGGGAAGATCATCCAATACGGCAATACCCCACTCTTTAGGTCAAGTCGAGTATCATGGATATCATAACGCCAATTTCTTTAAAACCTATAGTCTAAATTCTTTCAACTAAACAAAAATGTAGTGTTTTTATAACCACCAATTTCATATAAATGCATTAACAAGTTATTATATATCCTATTTACTTCAATAACAAAACTAATATAAATTTAACCGTTACAAATATGTAAAATTATTATTATCAAATTCTTAAACTATTTAATATTATAACCATTATACTCTTTTTTTCTTTTTACCTATCAACTATTTAAAATTTTAATACCTCAAAAATTCATAAATAAATATGCCTAATACTATAATCTACATCTACATCTACATATTCATACTCTAATAAAAAAAATAACTAATGAGAATACATGATAACACCACATTCTTCTCACCAAAAATTACCTATTTTTCTCTCTTATTAAATAATTACATTAGTTACTTATACTATTATTTAAAATTTTTAATTGAAAGTATTTTTTTTAATAAATTAATAATGGATCTTTTTCTAAGGAACAAACTTTTATAAAAATAATATTTTTTCTCAAATATTAATATTATTTTTTTATTGATGTTTTAAGAAGAAATTTTTTTATAAACCAAAAGTAACTAATATTGGGAGTTATAATAAGAAAAAAATTAAAATTAATATTGAAGAAAATAGTTTGTTTTGAAACAAATGTTTTATTTTTTTTGAAAAAACAAGAAAATTTAAATAAAAATTTAAAAAGTTAATATCATTGTTTTATAATGTATAGTATTTACTTACACATAATTTAAATTATTTTATTTTAAAATTTTATTTTAAAATTTTATTTAATAATTAATATACTTTTATTATATTTAATAGTTTATTTATTTAACGTATGTAATAAACTGATTCGTTAAAACTAGATTTTATAAAAATATATAAATATAAATTTTGGTTTTTGTAATCCAAATCATATGCAATCAATCAAGCATCTCTTTGTGTATAGGTTGACTCCACTAACGACTACCCTACCACAAAGAAAAAAGGTTATAAAACTTGTAATGGCGAAAAGGCAAAATTAGTGGGATTTAATTTATCACCTCTAGAATAAAGTTGACGTTGGAGAAACAAATCAGTTATATTCTTAAAATAGCATTAGTATCCCGTGCCTCGTGATAGGGATTACAATCTTTTTACGTAATTCGGGTGTGTGTAACGAGAAAGTTTACGGTACAAAACCTATAATTAATGTAAAGGGTATGAAGTATTGGGGATTATGGATTTAATAGATGAAACGTTCAGATTTAAGATAAAATAATCACACAAAGGAATATGTCTAGAGGGATGGAATTAGAAATAACATACAATTGTTGATTTTCCTTTACATTATCTTCGTTTTTTTAAACACATGTAACATTTTCATATGAAATTATTTTTTTTTAAATCTTCTTACTCTAATAAAAAAGTAACTTAAGATGTCACGTGTCAGTATCATAATCATCATCACCAAAATTTTTTCGCATCTCTTTCATCTTAAATAGTTACCTTATTATTAATAATATATTTAACATTCTTTTACATTTAATAAACTAGAAAGGATATTTATTTATTAATATTATTTCAAAATAACTTTTTTAATAATAATAAATTTTTCTAAATCATTAAACTTTTTTAAAAATACAAAATATTTTAAAAAGTATTTTTAAAATTTAAATTTTTTAAAATTTTGGGAGTTATAAT
>CM046452.1:86611748-86694248 GCA_025506515.1 Flaveria trinervia | reverse complement strand
AATAATGCATTGAACAATCAATATTATCACTAACGAGTTAAACGGGTTATCTAATTTTATACAGGTTTAGGTTAAAGTTGGATTTTTTGATATAACCAAAAACATAAGTCTGTCGTGTCAAATTCAACATGTAAACCCGTCAAACAAACACGCTTGACCTTCCTAGTTCACCTCTTGACTATGCCTAATAACATGATTACTTCATTGCTACGAACCTACTCAGATAAAAGCGTTGAATATTTCAGTTGGTTTTACATTTGTACATTAATAATATATCCCAATACTATTATTATCATTTTCAAAGTATGAATAGTGTCATCAGCTAAATATTATCTTGAATATATTATATGAAACGTAACCAAACTTGTTACTTCCGTTAATTATAAACTTTTAACCAAATATCAAAAAGATAAATTATTTTTCCTTGACGTAGGTCGGTTTCTGATCATCAATCATCCAAACTTTTCAAAGAAAACAAAAGCAAAATCGTACAAGTCAAAATTCGTTAGTATTTAAATGATTAAAGTCTTCCGACACTTTATATCTAAAACTATTATATTCTTAAGATATTAGTTAAATCATCACCTCATAATAATATTTTAACAACAAACACAACAATAACTTGGTACCAATTCAAACAGAAAGACAAATATCCAAACATCAAAATCCAACAAAGTACACTAGTATATTTGCATATTCAACAATATCACAACTTCTAGATTCACTGTTTACACCAACAGAAATCCCTAAAAACAGCAAAAACAAAAAACAAAAGAAACTCCGGTACCCTCCGGCGACACCTCCGGCGATGTCATCACAGAATAACTGATTGATCTGAAACTTTCGCCGGAGAAACGACGTCGCCGGCGGGATGAATTTTTCTCTCCGACGACTTCTTTTTGTGGTCGGAATATTGCGCCGCCGGCGAGTCTTGTGTTGAGTTCATCGTCGTCATCATCATCTTCTTCTTCTTCTTGAGGCGTTGTTGTTGGAGGTTCACCTGAGCATAACTGAAGCCAACTGAAGACATTATTATTGTTGATTTTGTTTTTGTATTGTTGGTTGAAGAAAGACTAATTGTGGGTTTGCTGTATGTATTGTATACCCATGGGATATTGTTGAGGGGTGTTTTTATAGTGGAAGATGGGCGCCTCCTAATCATTGAAGTAAGGAAATCGATGGGCCGACAATAGTATGTTATTTTTTAAAGTAAGTGGATAAATGGGATATAAAATATATATTTTTTTTAAAATATATATTTAGTTATTTTTTAATTGTTATCTTTTTTAAACTATCGCTTATTGGTAGGTGTTGGTTTTACACTTGGGATGGGATTGAAATTTTTTTCCTGAATAAATGTTAGCCCTAAATAATAGATTTGAATCTTAAATTTTGATATAAAGTTTTCGTTAACTGCTTATCAATGAATTAAGAATCAAAAACAGATAATTTGGGTCATAATTCCAACAAGTAGGTCTTCCATGTTTCGTGTGATGTGGTTTTGGTAAAGGAATACGAAATCAAACAGTATATCTGATATAATTGAACGTTGATAATAGTAAAACAACACAGTATTATGGTAAACCAAAACTGATATATGTATTGTAACAATCGGGGAATTCAAGTCAAAATTAAACTTTTCAATATAGTTGGCTTTAATTTGATGATGATTTGATAGAGAATTACCTTAAGACTGTTAGACATAATACCTGGGTTTGGGCCGATGCTTAGTGGGTTGCAACTCATAAGATATTGGGATCGACCCACTTATAAGTATTCATAGTTGGTACATGTTAGCAGTTAGCCTATTGATTAATGTAAACCAAATACAAAATTCAACAAATATAATTCAATTATAACTCGAGGACTCAACAAACATGACACAACAATGTTTAAAGTATATAATAATACATGAAGGTATTATTACCAAACGTACGTACAAATAAAAATGTATAGAACTAGCCTAATTAATACACACTTTAACTTACCAAACTAAGTTATATAAAAAATAACACACATACATCAATTAAATTAAGTGTGTAAGTATACTACTTATCAAATAACCAATAAAATTTATTAATTGCTAAGACCACAAAATTTACCCATTTATAAAAGAGCACTTCCTACCTATCGTTGCATAGAATTTCAATGACCATGTATGGGACCTTTAATGCCCCATTACGTTTAGTCTAATGTTTCTACAACAAGGGTGATAGCAAAGGTAAAGTTCGTTTTCGCTACTTTGGTTTTTTCCAAATTTTTTTATTGTTTGAGATGGAATTAAACTGTTTTAGCCGGTTTTGGTTGGTACCAAATATAGATTTGTGACTATTGAAGGTTTGTTATTTTTTTATTTAGTTCTTGTTTTGCAGGTTTTTTGTAGGATTTTAATTATTTAATGTTTTGTTTTATTATGTAAAGACATTTTATTTTATTTTTTTTTCATTTTTATGTTTCAAATTAATACATTCCATTTGTATCGATACTTTAAAACATACAACCACAATTACGACTATAACTACGAAAAAATTACATGGCCCATGGCATAGTGCGAGTACATAGTTCCTAACATTTTGTTTATGTCTTCGTGTTTTCTTGATGTGAGTTCTTCTACGCGAACCTCTCCTTTTTGGTACGACTTGTTGGGATCGAACTACAAAACAAGAAACTAACACAAATATTGGCAATAAACATGTGAAGAAAACACCAAACAAGTGACACACATCATATAAGGATTCGTATGGTTCGGTTCTCAAGCCTCCTCCACAACAATACCTCACTAACAAAATCAGAAAAACAACATGAAGATGTTCAAGTCTCCATACTCAAGACTTAATGTAATCTTCAAAAAACAACTAAAATATATAAGATAATAAGAAGAGAAAACTTATAGAAAGAAACAAATAATAATATATTTTCTCTTTGTAACATGTGGGACTTAGTTACCTATTTTTCTCTATATATTATTAGCCTTGGATATGATATATATTGACCCGGACCCATCTCTAGCTAGGTCCCATCCCCCTACAAAACAGTTTTCTAAATGCTGTTAATGGCAGATTTATGATAGTTTTGTAATTGTCATAAGAAGTTTTAAAGGACTATTTGACTATATGTCTTGTCTGGTTAAAAAAATTAACTCAAAGAGCTGTGAAAGAGCAAAAACAGCAATGACATTTAGGCTATGATGTGCAAGGATTGTATGATACAGTGATATAAAGGATTAATCTATCCATTTCGCATCGTTGGTATGTTCATGCTGTTCGTTGATTTGATATCAAGATATATATGGATATTAAGACGCTTTGTTCGATAACAAGCTACTCATATTCTATACTTCGACCGATGATTGGTAGTATATATTGTAGTAATTATATTCTATTTTTACTTTTCATGTAGTTGTTTCTATGGCCAAAGGCCACTTGATGTTAGGAATTATGTTTTTCATTCATCATGTGTAGTGTCTCAAAGGTTTGCATGCAAGTTTATCTACAATAGTGCAATAAGCCTTCAACAACACAAGTAAAAGCAATATTTATATATAATTGAACAAGAGTGACATTTAAGAAGGAAAGACGAATACACCGTAAACAAAATAAAAACAGAAAGACCACCCTCAAACCCTAGTTTTGTTGAAAGCACAAAACTAGAAATTAATACAAATATTTATAAAGGATGGTATTAATTTACACATTAAAGTTCATATTTAGACAATGCATGGGGTTCAATTATTTTTCGAGTTACCAGCAATATCCATTGACGGCGAATCCCTAGGATGAACTTTCTTGTTCCCACCATATTTGACGCCAATGTTCATTTTTTCATTACTGTGTATGTTTTTCTCTTCCCTTTGTTTATTTTTCTCCCTAATACGCTCTTGTTGAGCGTTAATTTGGGCAAAGTTGAAACCAACGGATGACATTTTTGGTGTAGTATTAAATATGATAAACGTGTGTATGTAATGTGGTTTAGATGATGATGAGATGAAGTTTACTATATTTGTTGCCTTGGTATTTATAGCCAAAATGCTGCCACCTTTTGGACCCATTAAACTTATAAATATTGTGTATTTTCTCTTAGAAACCACTGTCTAGCACTTAAAAACACTCTATGGTTAATTTGGTGGTTTAAGCGCTTTTGAGCACTTGGTGGTGCTTATAAAATTAAAATGACTTGCTTTTAAGTTAGGACGAAGCATTAGAGCCATGAATGTGTGTAGATAGGTGTATATTCTATACCTCATCACATTTATAATATTTAGTAAAGATGGTTATGCATAGTTGGCCATTTGCTTAATGGTGATCACTTAATTATACTATTTTAAGGCTAACCGGTTGGTAGCTTTTCTGCTTCGAGTTTTTTGAGTTTGTTAAGTTATCACTTCTTTCTCTGTGTTCCTCATCTTCTGTAAACACTTGAAATCACAAAGAGGTGGAATTAAAATGGGCAGGATAATATTGGATTGAATCAAATAACTTACAAATTTTGTATATTTTTTACTATGATTTAATGTACAAATCAAAGTTGATATGATCATGATGCATATTCTTTATTAATATGATTTGTAATTAGACTTGTTTATATTTAAAGGTTTAATCAGTTAACTCATCAGTCATCACATATAAAATGTAGCCTAATTTAAGTTCGAATGGAAATTATAATACTCAGTAAAACATGCTCACAAGACTTGTAACAGTATTATTAAAACCAAAGTGGATCATACAAGAACTGCTCATCTCACCAAATTCATTGATGCACACATCGGATTGGTTGAAATAGATTTAAGATAACATCATTAATAACTTTATGAGTCACATGTCAAAAGGTGAATGTGTTAGGTACTATTCATCATTTATAGATTGTAATATATATATATATATAGGAGATCAAAACTAAAGAAAACCACTAAACTAATAACATAATTCAATTTTTTTTATTCATTTAAATGTTAAAAAGGTTATTTATGCATTTGGTACATATATGTTAAACATAAATATAGAATAAAGAAAGTTACGTATAAATACTATATTTGATGGTTATTAATTTTTTCTGTAACTTAATTTGATCTAATTTTCATAGATTTGATGATTTTAAAGCGGTCTCCATGACAACAACTAACATATTTAATCTTTTGCATTATGCGTGCATATTTAGTTTTATATCATTAACGATGAATAATAAAGTGTATATACTTATACGAATATATTTGTTGGGATCCTAGCCAAAATAAAGATATCTACAAACAACAGGAAGTTGTAAATGCTCCTCGCTTCAACAAATTGTTAAATTAAGGAAGAGCTAAGACATGTGACGAAACGAGCTAAACCGATATATATTAAAACTGTATTTAAATTGTTATTACCAAATTAAATGTACGAATGAAAGTCATTATAGAAATACAAAAATAATGAAAAAATGAAAGAAAATACGAAATTATTAGAAAATAAAACAAAACATAAATTACATATATCATGTATAGTATGATGCTTTCGCAGTTGGTGATAGACATTCTTTTTGTAGTGTAATTCCTTTCTGGTGATTTTGTTACCTAACTATGTCCGGTTTGGTTCATCAATCTCACCCTTCTATATTTTCTAAACTCGACGAGTAATTAGTATCGGTTGCATAATCTTTTTATGAATCATAAGATGCATTTTGTTTTTTTAGCAACATGAAACCGTAACATGGGCTAAACTAATGGACTAAATTATCCTTTTGTTTAGTTAATTCGGTTAAAATACTACTGACCAAAAAGATATCCACTTAGTTAGTCCCAAACGATTACAATAAAAAAAAACAAAGAATAAATATATATCATGTGGAAAATTCAAGTTTGAATTTGATGTTATCATGCATGACATAACAATTCATAGCCACTAATTATATGAGAATGCTTAATCGAGTTTGAATGTATGGAATAGAGGAGTCGACCCCATAAACTTTGCCGCCCAAACACCCAATACCTGCTATATATATAATATAGTAACAATAATATAATTATAATAACTTTTACTTTTCAACTTCATGCAATGTTGTGTCATCGTATTCTACTGATTATAGTTTTTCACCAATCAAAATCTCGTAGTCTAAAAAGATATATAATACGTAAGTTGTGTTTGTAGTGGATGCTAAAAATGACAACCACTCGGTGACAAAAATATTATTTCATGTAGGAAAGATAATGTATTTAAAGATTAATGTTAAGATAAAGCTGTTAAGAAACAAAAAGACGAATACAAAAAGCAGACAACATGACTCCGGAATACAACATCAATCGCTATAATTAGAATCTGATCATGTAAATGATGAAAAATGAAATAAGAAAAATAAAAAATTGATGTTGGCTTTGAGTAATTTTAAAATCGTCTATCCTCTCCTTGTTTCTCTTTGCTTGATAATTTCTCTTTGAAGCTTGTTAAACTCCATCAACTGCCCACCAAGATTGTTATACTTTCATCTAGGTCAAGTGTCGTTGAAGCTGACGTTGTTGGTGGTCTTTAAGCGGTGGAGAGTCAGTTGTGTCGTTTAGATTAATATGACAATGAGCATCGAGACAACCTAGACTATCATTTATGTCATTTACGACGTTGTTTTTAACCTCTTTGAAGACTTACTTATCCCTAGGTATTGGCGCCCATTTTGGAGAACACCTTACCAAACTAACATTGGCGTCGTCTCATATTTCTCGCCACATACCGAGTAGTAGATGCAACCTTATAATATCGCTTACACATAGGAACCATTTCTAGGGTTGTTGACAAGGTTAAGTTATAAATCACATTATGCTTAGGCATCTTTTATCTTATGTCCCTTCATTTCAAGGTTACATGCATGTCAACAGTATGATTAACTTATATTTTAGTTGTTATTTTCTTTCCAACAGACCAATTTTACTACAACTACCACCAAGTAATCATGGGCATGAGTGTACTCACATGTGAAAACCACATGCACAACTCACGGTTGAGGGGCGGTGCTCCCCTCTGACCGAGAGTTGAGGTGGCACTCACATTCCCCTCTCACACCAGTATACCTCAAGTTTTAAATGATTCTTTGCCTGTGAAAAGAAGGAAATAAAAAGAGAACTAACCCTTTAGCAAAGAACCATTTAGTTCACTTTACCTAGATGGGATGAAAGCAACAGCTATGTGGCAAATACAAGTAGTAATCCACTTGAAATGTAAATTATATGGAAGAAATAAGTATTGAGTTCTCTCAAATTGATGTGGAAGCAACTACTAAGGAGTTCATAAGAAAGGATGATGGATGCATGATAAACTCTATTTCATGACGTTCTCTCTTCGGTAAATCAATCAAATATTTTAAATCGTTTTGTTTCTAAAATTATAAAGGTGAAAATTTTAAAAATAGTCTTATTAAAACAACTAAAATAATTAAAAATCATAGTTTAAAAAAACAAGATTTTGAAAAAAAAGTTAACTTTTAATAAAAAGATCTTAAAATGAATGTCAAAAATAAAACTATTTAGATAAGAGAGTTATAAATAGTGTAATTTTTAATAAAAAAATCTTAAAACGAATGTCAAAAAATTAATGTTTGTTTATTGAATTTTTTTATTTTTTGAACTATTATGTATATATAATTTTTAATTATATTTAATATTAAAATATTATAATCTAACTCTTCGTGTTTTTACTAACTATAATCCGTTTTATTAATGGGTTTTTAGCCTATATATCTATTTATGGAAAAACTAAAATAAACATAAAACAATTGTAAGTTTTATCATACTAATTTTTTCATTTCTCTATATTATTTATAAAAATAATGAATACTAATAATTTTACTTTTTACCATTTTCAAATTATATATATATAATTTAATAAATAAAAGAACCTATTTTTTATTAAAACACACTCTTTAAAAATAAAATTGTTATAAAATACATAATACAACAAAATTTTACAATGAAAATCATTTTTCTTAAAATAAAATATTTAAAAATCACAATTTTTTTATAAAACAAATTTTACAAAAATACATTATTGCTTATTTACTTAAAGTAACTATGTATATGTAATTATAATTATATTTTATCTTCAATCATGATTTTATAATGCATAAATTTTGATTTTTAATTATTTAATTATTTATTTATTCATTCCGTGTAATACACGGGGACTAACCTAGTATTTAATTTTACACGATCTATATAGGTTCCTATTATATAATTGATGTTTCATAGTTGTTTTAAGTAGCTAATTTAACATTTTAATCCTACTCCTAAATCGATGTTTCCTTTTTATTTTTTCGCATTAAAGTAGATAGGTTACAGGTCATTTGATAATTAACATTATTGAATATTGATTAATTTATTGTGGCCGATTTATAATCTATACTATTATATAATACATATTATAAGGATAAGATTGTAATTTCATTAAAAATGTAAGACATCTATACAAAATGTTAAGCATAAAGCATAAGTGTTTTAT
Organism: Flaveria trinervia; assembly: GCA_025506515.1. Classification (NCBI taxonomy): domain Eukaryota; kingdom Viridiplantae; phylum Streptophyta; class Magnoliopsida; order Asterales; family Asteraceae; genus Flaveria; species Flaveria trinervia. The sequence continues at coordinate 86,685,792 of CM046452.1, read as the reverse complement.
GCAATATTTTGACTTTTGATCCCATTAATTAATTTCTTCTAATTATTTTATTACTTAACACACATTATTAATATATGCGATATTATTTAATTCACTTCTTTAAATTTTATTTTATTTTTAGTAATATAAATTGATATTTAAATTTATAGTTACTAATCATATTTTTATAACTAAATACTATTCATATTAAATATAATTTTATTTAAATACTTATATCTACGCTACTGTATAACACATAATTTTACCAAGCATACAAGTTTTGAAAATGAGTGCAAGACATTTAAGAGGGATAGAATAAATAACTGATTAAGATTTTAATACACTTTAGGGGTAATATAATAAATTTATCCATTAAATTTTATATATCTTGATATTTTTGTCATTGTCTCTTTCATGTGTTTAATAAACATTACTAAAATATTATTTAATAATATGATATTATTTAATTCACTTGGTTAAATTTAATTTATTTATGATACTATAAATTGACATTTAACTTATATTACTAATTATATTCTTATAACTAAATGCTATTTAAATTAAATACTATTTTATTTAAATATTTCAATATATTATATATATATATATATATATATATATATTCATATTTATAATAACTATAATACTAATATTTTTCTAAGAGCATATTATGAATTTAATAATATTAATTTTATCTGTATCTTTTATAATAAAAATAAAATGAGGATTAAATGATAATTTTACATATGGATTAAAACGCTCATAAGAAAAGTGGTAATTAAATTTTAAAAGACTAAACCATTTGATTCAGTTATGTCCTTACAATAAAGTATAATATATGATACTTATAATACAAATGCTAAAGCATGTACACGTGGCCAAAATCGTCATTTACTTTCAATGCGTTCATTTATTGCGATTAAGCATTAATCCCATTTTTCTTTTCCTTTGTCGGTTGCAAATAACTCAATAACAATTAAGATGATAATTTGTGGTTATAATTTCTTTATTAATTTTTCTTGGTCTATACAAATCACTACCAAATGATACATCCGATGATTGTAAAACTCAAACATACATTCATAAAATGAAAGCCCAAAAAATTTTGTAATATACATAATTATTTTTTTTATTTAATTTTTTCAATAGTTATATTTTGCATGTGCTCTATTCAATATGTATACACAAAATGTTATGAGAGCTGATGCACTTTTTGTTCTACTCATTTTTTTCTAATATTTTAATATATGTGCATTATTATTTCTTGTGCATATTTTACGACTGCAATATATATACTACTATGAGGAGAATGAAATTCAAGTAAACTAGTGTTTCTTTTCGTTCAAAACTCCCAATACATGCATTTATAAAATTATAATGTAAATTCACTACTCTTTCGAGCATAACTAATATAAATATATTTTATGTGTGGTCACCTACACATTTAGTGAGCAATATGGATTATTATTGAATTGAAAAACAAAGAGTTCTGTCACCATTATCTATGGTTTTATTTTAGCTTATCTATTTTAGGTTTAAAACAAAGGCTTCCAACATCACTTTTCAGTGTTTGCTAGGAATATTAATAAGATGGATTTGGCATATTAAATCGTCAAAACCCTGTTAGTGGATAATGAATATCAAACCCATTATGTTTAACAGCTAATGACTTATGCATCAAGTAATAAGTTGTAGTGCTATCTTGCAATATTTATAAATAAGGGTGTTTAAATTTGAATACTTGAATGAAAATTTGAAATTTCAAACTCGAGTTATCTGAAATTCAAATTATTTGAATGAAAATTTGAAATTACTCGAGTTATCTGAAATTCAAATTATTCGAATAGACTGTGATGCAGGACTGGTAAAGGGGGTCAATTACAATACAACAATACAAAGAGGAGATTAACTAGAACTTAATCAAACAGTAAGACTAGATTAACCACAATAAGATACTAAAAACACAAGTAATGTAAGAGACGGAACACAAGTATATGGTTTTCAAGAATGCAGTATATTGTTTTCTCTATGTTCTATTACAAGAGTTACAAAGCATAATAGAAAGATACAAGAACATGAGATACTTATACTACATCCTACAGCCGGCTATACTTTGAAAGCCAGCTGGATACAATTGACTAGACACAAAACAAAATCAATTGTAGAGTCAAAAGGCAGATTGCCTTTTGACTAGTGACTATGACATGTCATAGCTCACATCCTTATTTACTACAAAAAGGATAAAGTACATGAAGTAGAAAGTTACAGACTCAAGACCTCAATGTACAGTTACCAAAAGCATGGACCTTTTCACCAACTCATGTAAGTTGGTAACCTTACAGAGGTGCAGCGGAAAGGTGTCCAGCTTTATGGAAAAGTATATCGGATAAAGCATGTGTTAAAAGTCTTCAGAAGAAATCTGTCTTCATGAGTTGAAGCTTCGGAAGACTTTGTCTCTGAGGCTTCGGAAGACTTCATATTTGTCTTCGGAAGATATTGGTCTTGGCTTCGGAAGATTTCACACTTAGAATAATTTTGTTGCATGTGTAAAACTTTCTAAGCATTCTTCTTCATAGCACTTGTGTAGCATGCAGGATAGACATTGGATGTTTAGGTTGCATCAGCCTCTTCATTAATCTCTACACTTGATTTTGGAAAATTCTAATACACATACTATCTAAAATTTATATGATTGATTTATATAATTTAAAATTAAGAAATCAAAAACGGTACCGAATGTTATATTGTGCATATATATATATATATATATATATATATATATATATATATATATATTATATATATATATATATAATATATATATATATAGGATTGAGCTCATATGAGAACCCTTTAAAAGTGTGAGAACCCATTAACCCTACACTAGCCATTGATTATTATTTAATATTACATACTTCAATCAATGGTTTATATGAATTGAGGGGTAAATGGGTAATTTTTGATTTTGTACTTTTTACTTCAAATGTCAGACAACATGTTTAAAAAGTATCATCTTTTATTTTTCTTGCATATTTGAAATCTCTAGATCTACAATTTCATCTCTTCATTTCCCATTTTCTTCTTTCTCTTCTTGTTCTACCTTGGTTTCTTAGATCTTTAAATTTTGCTCACCCAAACTATGGAATGTATGTTCTTTTGATTGTTATTGGTTAAAAAACTAATTTGCTCTGTAATTTTTTTTCTGACCGCCACGAGAAAACCATCGCCATCACCACCATCGTAACTCTTTTCCACCATCACCAGTCAACCTCCATACTATCACCACTAGTCGACCTCCACCAGCAGACTTCCCATTGATAGTACGTGCTCACCACCATTGCAGCCACTAGCACCTCTCTTCCACCACCACACCTGACACCACAAGCACACCACTACAGCCGCCACCAAAACCTCTCTTCGACCACCACATCTAACACCACGAGCACACCACTATTACTGCCACCACACCACCTTTTAGATCTGGGTTTAGATGTGGGTTCACACTATGGTCCAGATCTGGGTTTATCAACTAGAAGTGGGTTTTCCTCAAAAGAAGATGGCTTTTGTTAAAAATAAAGGAAACAAGAAAACCTAGAAGTGGGTTTTCCATCAAAATTAAGTCTCTCTTAAAACACAAACCCAAATGAGTTTTCAATCTCTTGTTCAAGCTTTCAATCATGTTTATAAAGTAGTAGAAGACACACAAAAGAAAATATATTTTTTCTTTAGTTATAGTGGTTTACATTGAAAAAATGTTAGTAGTGCAATTACAATAGTTTATAGATTGGTTTACATTATTTTATAGTCTGTTTTACATTAGGTTAATTTTGTTACAGTGGTGTAGTTTTGTTTATTTGATTTATTTATAGTTTTGAAATTTGGTTATAGTGGCGTAGTTACATGATTTAATGTCATTTGATTGATAGGTTGTTGAATGATGGTATTATTGTAAGTTTGAATGGTGTAATATCAGGTGTAATGGTGATTAGTTTGTTTTATGTTTATTTTACAGATTGTTTTACATTTATTAATATTGGTTTACATTAGTTTACATTGGTTTGCATTGATATAATGTCGTTTGGTTGTTGTAACGATTATGTTACTTTTAGTTGGAGTGTTGTAATATCATGTGTTTAACAGTGTAACTAGATGTTTTTGTTACAACTTTGCTAAATATTACATTAGTATAACATGGTGTAATGTCATTTGGTTGTTAAGTTATTTGATGGGTTATTTAATCACGTGCAATATTTTTTTGCAATACTATTAGGGATAGGTTATTTGATGGCTCAAATGTTGGTGTTCAACTGGAAGCTAATGGGTTTGGGCTGATGGTGATGTTATCCAAATTTGATGTTGATTCGTTGATTCACTAGCTTTTGTTACATTAGTGAACCTATGTTACATTAGTGTAACCATATTGTTACGTTACTATAACCACCATGTTACATTAGAGTAACTCCTATATTTACATAAGATTAACCCCATATTGCATCAGTACAACCTTCATATTTACATTAACTTCTCATCCTCTATAATTATCAAATTCTATGTTGAATTCTTACGATTTTAAGATCATGATGTTTTGATTTGTTTCTTGATAAACATACGATGGTACATTAGTATAATTTCTTTGTTACAATAATGTAGTTCCATCTATTACATTTAACATTATTAAATCGGTTTGAAATATAGTTACGTTAGTGGTTACACTAATGAAACTTGGATAAAATATAACGGTAAGTAACTACTACTTACAATGGTGTAAGATCTGAACTATGAAACTTTGATATTAGTTTAGGTTTATGCAATGTGTTTTTCGTACGAATAGGGATGGTAACAATGATACATTCAGCCAAAATTTATTTAGAGTTTTGATTTGAATTTGAAAATAGATTTGAATCCATTTTATGAGGTTCTATTTTTGTTGGATTTTATATATGTATTTTGGTGTAATGCATTGTAAGTAATTACAAAATAATGTAATTTACTGTAAGTATTTTTTTCTGTAAAAAGTTTTCAAAATTTTTTGAAATTATATTGGAATTAAAGAAGAAAATGAAACGGGTTTAATGGTGTAATTTAAATAGAAAACTAACAATGTATAAAAAGTTATATAAGTTTTAAAAATATAAGGGGTAAATTTAAAAAAAAAAGTAGATAGAATCTTTTGAAAATAGATGGTAACACTTGTCAACACCAAATTAAAAGCTGACTTTTGTCATATGAGTGAAATGTCAAAAATATCATTCTCTACTAAAAAAGAAACATGGACACTTGTCATCATCTTATAATTTGTAAATATAATCAATGGCTTACAAAGAATTAATGAGTTCTTATAATTAGTATGGGTTCTTAATAGAATCAAACCCTATATATATATATATTATATATATATATATATATATATATATATATGTTGTTTTAGTTGTTTTATTAAGTTTTCCCAAATATTATTCTTATAGTATATATATTAGGTATTTCGATATCCGTTTCACTATCCGAATAATTTTAGATACGGATTCAAATTGTGAAATCAACTATCCAAAACGAATAAATTACATTTTTCATCTTTTTATTTTACTGTAAATTTCACTTTTTATTCTTAAACTAAAAATAATAACCAAAAAATGTCATTTGTGTTTCTATTTGATCACATTTTAAGTCTTTTTCACTAAAACAAAGGACGTTTTTGTTAATTTGAGGCATACTTAATTATAATACAAAATGTGTAACAACAAAAAGTGGAAATGATATAAAGTATAAACTTAGATAAAAATACAATTTGCAGGACGTTTTTTTTTGTTATTTACTTAATGTAAGAAGAAAAGTAGTCAATTACAAGTAAACTTAAATTACGAAAAAATATCGTTTCTTTTAATAGTTGCGTTTACACATTTGTACTTATGCTACTATTGTTTTATAAACAATTTCATATGTAAGGTTAACTATTTTGTAATCTGACAGAGTCTTTTTTACTCGTAAAATTACACGGATCACAATTCTATAAAGAACCAAAACCCAAAAGAGAACTACGACAACATACGCTGTATGGGTCTCAAATTCAAGTTATTTTTAAATCCATTTTAAAAAGTTTGAGTTAATTAAGCACATTTTAATTTAAAAGCTGAGTGAACTATATTAAGAAGCAAAGCAACTTTGCTTGGCTTGAAGCCATAATTTTATATAAATTAAAACAAAACACTATTTATTCTCATTGTAAATTAATAGGTATATATATTTGCTCATTTCTCTGATTTCTCATTTTAAGAAAATGGAAAAAAACTTCAGATCATATCCAAATTATGAGTTTGAGATTGATGATCTTTTCGTTAAGTTTCTTTTTTTTGTTACATAACATTTTAGAATTTTAATGTCTTGTTAAAGAAAGTGTAAATAACACTGATATAATGATCATAAGTTTTACACTCGATTTACCAGAAGAAGATAAATTTAAACTTTTCAAAGTTCGTTTAGATATATATATATATAATATATATATATATATATTATATATATAATTAAACAAGTTTAGAAGAAGATATATGAACGATCCTATATGGTATGTTTCCTTGTGTATGTTTGTATATAAAACAATGAGTAACATATGTATAGGAGAGGGGTTGTAATCATCATTTCGATGTTATTAAAAGAACAATATGTAAGGAGGGACTAAGGGTAGGATTAACAGCAATTATTTAAAAAATAGGTCATAACACTTTAATTTTTGAATGTAAAAGAAATATATTCTATATACACGTACGTCTTAGCGGTTAATTTAGTTCGGCTCTACCCATGTAATTAAGAAAAAAAAGGCCATTGCTATGTTTAGGATACATCAACAACGCCTAAACTTGTGATTAAGAATTTAAAAACACCACCAAAGATGCAACTCTTAGATTAGCAATGGAAAAACACTACTCACTCAGGGACGAATACAGAAATTTTTACCACAAAGGGCAAGATTTTTGTCGGTTAAAACGTTTGGGGGTAAAATTCTTTACACACGTTTCTTTTGATTTTTTACATAGCTCCTGTATAAACAAACAAATTATAAAATTAAATAAACATAATCAAAGAAATAAACATAAACATACAATCTAACAAAAACAAATAATTTACAATAAACAATGTTAATTGAAAGTAATGTAAAAGTAACTATAACTTAAAAATGAAAAGAAAGAACTTATGATTTACAAATTTAATTATTTTAATTATTAAAGTTCAATGTTTATTTTTTTGTGGTGACCCCATCTAATCTTATTTATGCCCCCATATGCTCCTATTTCACTTCATTTGTGCCCCCATCTCATCCATTTTGCGCCCCTTTTCAAACTAATGTTGAAGTAAACACCAAAATTAAAACAATTTTATCCTTAGCTTCTGGGCTAGAGAATCATGAGTGCACCACCCTTCATTCAAACTGAAATCAAATATATAAAGTAAATTAAGGAAAATAACCGCTATTAGATCGATCATGTAGTAACTACCCTTTGACCACAGCTAGTTAACAGGAAATAAAGTGCAAGAAAATGAAATCAGATAGCATAAAATGAAACATGAGATTGTAGTGAGAACAATAACCTCATCGCGGGACTAGGTGACTCTATACTATTGTTGTGACCTGTTATTTTATTTTTCACTATTTTTTTGGTTTCTTTAAGTCCAAATACAATTAGAAAATTAAAGAATTTATGCAAATTTTATTAAAAGAAAAGAGTGTGTAACCTAAAGCTAAAGTTAGAATATATAATCTCTTAAAAGAAATTAAAGAATATGGAATCCACATAACTGTCACAATCTTTTGTGAAATTGAAACAAAATAAAACTGGAAATGAAGTGTGTTGTCCACACCACCCAAAACATAAACAAGTGTATAAAAGGAGAAGGCCATTCTCCTTTTAAAATGACCAACTACTACATAAACAAATTAGAAGCTACGGGATTAAGAAGAGTTCATAACATATAATAAAAGTTGAAATAATTCCCTTTAGGTCTCAAAAATAGTTGTACCAATAAATACTGGTCAAAAAGAGTTTAGGCAAACAAAGGTCTATTATTTCAACTTTGGCGATGCAAAGATTAAAACGTAAGTTTCATTTACAATTATAAATGTAACTTTGACCAAAAAAATTGTCAAAATAAACAGTTAATCTACTAAAAAGTCAAACTAATTGTTTTTCGGTCTATTTAAATTCATTTTCCAACAATAGAAACACATGTCATGTAACCCTCCCTCTCGGCTAAAGTCAGCCACATCAAAGAATTATAAATATTTAAGTCGGCTAAATTTTAAATATTTAGTTTGTAAAAAGTCAAACTAGTTGTTCAACTTTCGCCGAGAGGGGTTAAATGGTGTGGATTTAAGTCGGCTAAATTTTAAATATTTAGTTTGTATTTTTTACTTGGTCAACTATTCATTTTAATAAAATTTTGTTTATTAAATATCGACAAAGACTTCGTTTGTTCTAATTAAAATATACCAAATACTACGGTTGAGAGGTGAAATGTATGATTTGGATTCATTGGCAATTCTTTCTAACAAAATAGACGAGTTTATAAAAAAAATAAGAGTGAGCCTATACATACCCTCTTTTACCCTCTTTCTCTATTTGTCATACCTCACCACTTGAATATTAATTTTAAAATTTGTTATATTTAACTCCTACAAAAATTTTAATTATTTTTATATTGTTTTTGTCATAAGAAGACGAAACCATATTTAAAAGCATGACAATAACATCTTAACTTCTTTAAAAGAAAAAAATAGTTACAAATCATACATATTGAGTTATCTTGAGAGTTCGAATAAATTTAAATTTTTGAATTTTTAGATACCAAAATAAACAAATTAATATTACTAAAGTAGTTCATGATAAAACACATAAAAAAGACCAAAAAAAGCAAAAGAATTAAATTGCATTTATTTTAATGTTTAAAAAGAATGTATAACAAGTAAAAATGTGTCAAATGGGATATATATAACAACACCGAAAAATAATAACAAAAGGCGGGAAATTTCCACCACTTAATAGTTTAAGATATATACCTTTAAACGCTTAGTTGACAAAAAAATTTCATTATAAAGTTTACGAGTTTAATATATTAATTTTATATGATAAGACAATAAATAAATGTTGATAGATGACCACTTGTTGTATTTTAATTATGGAACTATTTTTTTAAAAAAATAGTTGACCTATGTTGGAGTGGCTTGCATGGTATCCAATATGAAATAATTTTTTAACAGCTAATTAGATTATTAATGGAATTCAATTATCTCATTACTTAATTACGAAACTTAATAACACCTTCAAACAAAAAAAAATTATTATTGTTACATGTGTGACCTGAACCTAAGACCTCCAGCTATTTTTATTACATTTAACTAGTTTAGGTAAATATCATTCGCCAATATGAAACAATTAAAAGCAAAGGGGAACAGTGAACCAAATATATTTCTAATGTGCTCACTATATCTAGGTGTTTATATTTTTGTCACGTAATAAATTTTAACTAATGGATAATCAGTATGTTTTCTTATTTTCACCGTTTTTTTGGCAATATTATTTTGACATACCATTCATGCCGGCAAACTTTGTATCATTTTTCAGTTCCCCAACTTTTTAATATTAATGGATCTAAGATCAAGAGACATTGGGGTCAAACGAAATTCCAGAGTATGCACTTTAAAATTTTTCAAAAATCATTGAGGTCACTTGACCCCAATACCCTCATAATTACCTCTGCCTTTGGCTAAGGGAGGTGGGCGTGGTTTCAGCTGATAGCAAGAGATTTGTAATTAGCAGGAGGGTATTAGTCGCATGTTCATGCCGCTCGGGAGAAGTCATAGAGAGGGGACATGAGCGAGCGGCAAGGAGGGTCATGTAGCATGGCGATAGGCGGGAACACCGTACGCCTCCATCACAAGGAGAAGTGAGATACAGCGGCAAACGAGAGAAGCATCATAACACCCTCCTCTTTAAAAAGAACAAAAATAAACACCATTCAGTGTTTGTGGTTTTAGTGTAAGTTGATTTATATCACTTTGTCAATGAGTAAAACACTCCTCCCTTGTGTTGGCTAATCCACTATGTTTGACTTGTATAAAAGTTTCCAAATACCCTTTGCATCAATTTTGTGGGGAAATAGAAGAATAAATCCATGAATTAAGAAAACTGAAATTAGCTTTTAACATAAAAAAGTTAATATCTAAAAAAAACCGATAGACTTTCTTATTTCTCATTAAAAATCTCCTAGCATAACATAGTATTTTATAGTGTCTAAAAGCTACATAAAATTAACTACTTTGTGTGTATTAAAATGGCTAAACCTATTTAAAACGTGCGCATTTTGAAATCTCTTGTACGATAATGTTTTTTGTGTTATAGTGTCATTCAGAATTTTTATACAACATTTGTCATGTTTTCGTAAAATTTAGAGCCAACGGACCAGAATTTACAAGATTCAAAATTACGTTCATTTTAGATAAATTTAAGGACTTGAGAATTAAAAAAAATTGTTCGGTATGATTTTACAAATTGAGGGTCTTTGATAGGCTAAAAATTGAGTTTTTTTAACATGGTTTTTAAAGGTGATTGAGGAGCTACATAGATATGTGGATATGTATATAAATACTTTTAAGATGATTGTGGTTGTAATCTTGTATATTCTAGATATTTTAAGGGTTTTTATAGATGTCATGAAATAATGAAAAATATGAGCATGTGAATGTAGTTTTTTTTGTTTGAACTAGTTTTACGATAACATGCATTACGACGTGTTAAATCGCCAGTCATCGAACTCTGTATGTTTTAACCATCCAACTATTCTTTCAACTTTATAAAAACTAAAATGATAAATTTTGTTTTTGTGCTCGCAAGTTGTGCTAGTGAATTTGATGTAATTAACTATATAAATATCAACGTATTAAATTTACAGTGATTTGGCTTTGAATATAAAATATAAACAGCTAAAAAGCATAAAAACAAAGACATGGGTAACTACATAAAAAACGTATAAAATTACAACAACTCTGTTTAAAATATTTAAGCATGGGTAAAAACACAACATTCATTTTATTCGGATATCACCAAAAAGTTATGTGGTGTTAAAAATAAGAGTTAAGAAACACAAAAACAAACTATCGTATAAGCAATATATAAATTTGTGGCATGCCCTAATTAATTATAAAGATTAAAAACATTTATTAACTGATAAGAAAAAAAAAATCAAATTAAAAGTAAAATGAAAAACAAAAACTAACTTATAACAAAAAAAGGAAAGTAGTAATAAAAATGAATAAAAGGGTGACGTCAGGTTCAAACCTTCATTACTCTTAGCACTAACAAACACCTTCACCAATGGGTCAATTTGGCAAAATTTTTAGGAAAATTAAATTATTAGCATGTGTTTTAGTCGGTGGCATATGCCACCAACTTAGAATATAGTAAAATGTATTGTGTGTATGTGCATGAGGTTTTACATGTAAAAAGTAAAAAATAAGAATAAAAAACAATAATAAAAAGGTTTAAAAACCGTCCAACCATCCAATCTATTTCACATGGTTCAACGGTCCGATTGACAACGAAACGTTAAAATTGAAAACCGTCTTCGGTTAAAAATGAAAACCGTCCAAGTAAGCATAACTGGAATGATCAATTAGGTCGGACCAACCATTCCGGTTCTAGAACACTAATTATATAAAGAGGAACAAAAGGTTAAAATTGTGATCAAAAAATTATTTCTCATGACACATGATACATAAAACATGTGTAGATTTAAAAGTAGAATTCACGTTACGGTCTAATTACTTTGTCCCATGACGCATAAACGCGTGGATTTAAAAGTAGGATTACCGTCGCATCTAATTACTTTGACCTGCACATGTTTTAGTCCACTTATACTAAAGAAGCCCTCAAGAGACAGCATGCAAATATCTGAATACAAAATTGTTATAGCTACCTGCCTTTTAACCCACCATTGTACTGTATAACTATCCTACTCATCCTTCTTAGTAAAACAACACATTATGACATGAACCAATTTGATTCTGGTTTTTGTTTCTTTATAAATTACTAAGCAAACCCACAAATAATATCAAACTCTCAGCCTAAACTAAACGTACCCTGTCACTGCGAATGATGAGGGTGAGAATAAAACACCATTCCAGGCGGCTGTAAAGGAGGGGGTGGGGCCGGGGTCATAGGTGGCCGTGGATGAGTCAAAGGAACCATCGCACTCATCATATAAGATGGTGGTGGAGGCATTGGTGGTATACTAACATTAACATTACCATACGGATATGAGGGTTGCAAATATTGTTGCGAGTGTGGATTCGGAACTGTATGGTATTGAGGTTGCGAGTTGGGAACGAGGGTTGGTTGGTTGGGCAATAGAACTGGTTGGTAAGAACCATTTGCTGACAGATGAGGAGCTTGTGAGGGCATAAATTCTGGTTTCGAGACGGAAAAAGAATTGGAAACCGTTGTGGTTTTTGTAAGCCCCTCTTCAGCTGCAAATGTAGAAAGAACAGATGACATGATATACTGAGAAGACGTAGAGGCCGCAAGCCTGTCTGCAACTTCGGCTGCTATATTAGCAGCAGACTTTTTGGATCCATCAACAGATGGTGGAGTAGCAGTTCGAGGTTTTACCTCTGCCACATAGTTGTCATCATCAAGCCGTTTGCGCATGTTTTCGGCCTCCTGGGTCTGTGCTTGTGCCACCTGGAAAACAGTTCACATTTACAAATTATTTTTTATCATTTCTTTTATAACAAAGAGTTCGATCCGCATCCTAAGAGCCAGTTTGGTTGACTGGAATGATAGAAACAATGCCCAAAAGTAAGCAAATGAGTATACAAACCTGCATTTGGGTGCGAACATTCTCTAATTCAGACTCCTGGAAATGTAAAAAGTAAAAACAAAATAATCACCATATGTACTTGATATAATCCAGCTTGTAAATAATAATAATAATACCTGGTCATTCAATGCGTCACGCAGCTGAGACACAAGGGCCAATCTATTTGCTTCAACAACTTTAAGTTTCTCTATACACTGCTTCAACAGATTTTCTTCTTCCTCCAGTTCTTTAGACAAAGTCTTCCTCTTGGGATCTTTGGCTGCATTTTAAAGAAACATGGCTTATGCAATGTGTAAAAAATGATTCCCATAGAGCTTCGATGGCAATAATACTCCAAACTATGTACAGAAAGAAGCCGAAGGAAGTAAGTTCCAACTTCCAAATCATTACCAGCTTACCATTTGTTAATGCCAAATCAACATCTTTCTCCATTTTTTTAACACGGTGAACAGCAGATTTGCATTTATTCATCTCTTCATCTTCACCATGGTGTTCACTGACAACTAAGTGAAAAGCTGAGACAATTCTCTCTGCTGTACTTCCTATTGTCAGTTTCTGATTCCAGCGAAAAAAAAATGATAAAGACATGTTAGAAGACCAACATCTTAAACATATCAACAAATAGAGGTAAAGCATAATGGACAGGTAATAACTCAAAACAGGTCCAAGAAAATTAATTTTTCTAAGCAGTTAGTGTGTCAAATATGAGTACAAATATTTTATTTTCAAAATAATAATCTAACTTTTTTAATAACTAATGATCCTCACCGTTCTTATGGAACGTGAATCTCTCTTAACAATTTTCACAGAACGAGAACGTTTTTTTGAGAACTCCAGCGGTTGAGGTGATTCTTCTCCAAGCAATACAGCTTTAATGTTCTTTGCATGGGATCCAAACACTCTCCTTTCTTCCCATATATTAACCTGCCATTCGCATAAACATTGGTTTATCAAAAGTACAAATGTGATGATCAGACACCAGCAAGCTAATAAGCTTAGCGTCAATATTCAACTAAGAATATCACCAGTAGGAGTCTATAGCTAAATTCAGTTTAAATTTGTCAGCGATAGATTGTGATTATACACACACATATATACAAGAAAACTGATGCATACATAAGAAAGTTTAAGGATGCATACCAGTCGGGTGACAACTTTTTTCCCATGATCATTGCCTTTTTCAATAAGATCTTTGAGAGCCCCCGGTAGAACCTTCCAAAACTCAGAGACAAATTCATTTCCTTTACGCTTGCTATTCTGAAGGATATCATTTGCAAGGTATAAAAGAGGAACTTTCTGAGCCACCTCAGAACTATGGAACTGTTTCTCCCATGTTGTAACAACCACTTCTGCTTTGCTTCGGTGAAATATACACCAATGAGACAGTGCTATATAGAGTCAAGATAACAATATGTGATAGAAACCTATTACATATGCGTAAACAAGTAAAGCAAGCACTTGGGTTTAAAATGACTGGAACGTAAAAGGGCATAACATGTGAATAGTGTGTCTATACATACACACACATCACTGTCTTTTAAACATATATATTAAATAGCGAGTAGCTATTTATAAATGCTGAAGCTATATGATTAGGATGAGAGGTTTAACAATTAAAATATCTGAAGAGACATTACCACCATATGTGCAACAAGCCAACAAGTGTAGCCAATGCTCAAATGGGAAACCAAAGAAAACAAAGGCATCAAGTAAGATAATCTTATCATGAACTTCTGCATATCATATGTCAATAGAGATGAAGAACTCTCATCACTACAAGAGCTAAATTCATTGCTCAAAGATTTAATCATCAAAACTGATATACAAATCAACGGTCCCAGGTTTCGAGTTTCAATTCCTTCCTACAAGTATAACCAAAAGTCAGAATAACATTGTGATTCTTCTAGAAACTCCTCTAACTAGCAGAACAGTGCGACTTCGATATCAATAGAATAGGTCACTTTTTCCTCTAAACACTTTTTTTCTAAACTTCTCAGAAAGGGCTTTTCAAGTAGCTACCTGTTATTGCTAGTTGTTCTGCTACCAATATTGATCTCTACAAAGATCTGGCCATACGAGCATCTTGATAAAATACCTAATAACTTTCATATACACCATGCATGTTCACATGCCACGTTCATCACATGTCTCAAGTGAATTATAAGTTCCCTTAATTGGAGACTATTTGAGCCAAACTACCACTTTTGCCCACATAGCAATCACTATTCACTGCAAAGGTAATGAGGATTTATGATTAACATTTCAATCAAAATCAGTTGGAGGGAGTATAGATTAAAATCTGTGCATTACATCAATGTATTAGCAGCAAAACATAGACTAAAGCCATCATTTCTTAAATGACCAGACACCAGAGTCTACAGACCAATCAAGAACACAACTTTACACAGCAAAATGTCCAGCATCAAACAAATACCATCTTCTTTCACAACAATTGGTTGGCTTTAATGCAGCACACATTCCACATCAGAGGCAAAATTGCAACCCAATAGAACAAATCAGCAGTGTAGAAGAATACGAAAAACAGAAAGACACATAAAAGGAGGATACTTTCAATACACTGTTGCGTGCTGTTGAGCTTCGATAGCTTGTCCGCAAGTATCTGTTCATTGAAGACGCTATTCATCCCACTTCAAATTGAGCAGATGTGAGTGTATCATCAAACAACTTAACTCCCACAGGGTTTGATTAATGGAGCCCTAGAATCCGAAAGATGCAAATGCGCAGTGAATTGGTGGATTTGATTGGGAGAATTGAAAGGGGAGAAAGAAGAAGCCCTAGGAGACCAGCGTTTCAACGAAGAAATAGGATTTGATGAATCAAGATTTTGATACGGAGGCCCATCTATCCGTTTCTCAGCCGGGACCGCACCTCCAACCCCCTCAGGAGAAAACTAAAACACATTGTTCAACTCTGAGCATATTGCTTAAAGTGATACTTGAACCCATGACTTTCCATTTATTTACATATCATGAGTACTTCATCTTAACCAGTTGGGCTAATGATCATTGGTACGAGACCGATATCTAGAAGGTCAAGAGCTCACGTGAAATTGTGAATTATAAGCTTTATCTTTAGATCATGTGTTATGTGTAATGGTTAATGTTTATTAACAGGTATTTTTTGTCACATCATCACAAAATCATCATTACCTTTTTGTTAAAAACACAAGTAATAGTTAATATGATAGAGAAAAGTTCGAGATCGGCTCGAGATCGGCGATCAAGCAAAAGTAAATTGTAGAATTATAAACAACAAAGAAACGTAGAACTCTTGCTATAATTTTTCTTCTATAAATGTGATGCCAATTCCAATGACCTTTTTATATATGAAACCAAATAAACATGCAAAGCTACGTGGGTTACATGGGAAATGCATAAACGTGGGCTAAGTTAGAAAAATATGGAAGCAAACTAAATGCAATACTTAATAATGAAAACAATGCAATAAAATGAAAGTGCAACTAAACTTAGAATCGTGGGACTTGATTGGGTATCATGGGTTCATATCATAATGTCTCTATAACTTCTCTTCATCGTTATGGATTTGATAATTTATGTGGCGTTATGTATGGGTTTAACGCCTCATTACACATGGTCTTACGATCTTAAAAATCATTAAGACCATCACTAATGTTGAAATCAAAAAACATTAAAAAAACATAGCTAATCAGTAGCCACATCAGAAAACCATCTCATTTTTCAAAAACCCAAAAAGACTCTCCAATAGTAAAATTAAAAAAATAATTAAAAACATTATCACATCATTATCATCTTTTATATTTATTTTAATTACCAATCTTATATATTAATATAAAATATGAATAATATACATGTATGTATGTATGTATGTATGTACGTACGTACGTACGTACGACGTACGTACGACGTACGTACGTACGTATGTACGTATGTACGTACGTACGTACGTACGTATGTAGGTATGTATGTATGTATGTATGTATGTATGTATGTCTTTTGTTTGATTGAAAATTAAACATAGTTGTTATGAGAAAGTTTTTAAAAAATTAAAATTTAAAAATATAGCCATTTAGAGGTAATTTAAAAATTTAAAAATTTAAAAATTTAAAAATTTAAAAACTTGAAACTAAATATAGAAGTTATGTGTACTTTATAACTTTTTGAAAATTTAAATAAATTAAAATTGAAAAACTAAATAATTTATTAATATAAATATATTATTTCTTATATATTAATATAAAATATGAATAATATATATATATATATATATGTATGTATGTATGTATGTATGTATGTATGTATGTATGTATGTCTTTTGTTTGATTGAAAATTAATCATAGTTGTTATGAGAAAGTTTTTAAAAAATTAAAATTTAAAAATATAGCCATTTAGAGGATATTTAAAATTTAAAAATTTAAAAACTTGAAACTAAATATAGACGTTATGTGTACTTTATAACTTTTTGAAAATTTAAATAAATTAAAATTGAAAAACTAAATATTTTATTAATATAAATATATTATTTTCTTTATTATTAAAATCCAACCCTAGCCCACATCCCTGAAAATATCATTTGGTTTTGATGTTCTTCTCGTTGAACATCTACACTCAAAAGCAAGCCCTATAATAGATGCTTGGGATTAAGTGTAACACCTGGTTATTCTTATAAAAGAAAGATAAGAAATAAAGAATAAAAGTAGGAATGCAATCTAACCCAAGTTGAAGGGTTAAAAATGTCAAAAGGACAAAAGTACAAAAAGTTGGTGTAAAGGTGGGCATGGCCGCCCACCCTCACTTCACATCACCTTTTTCATTTCGGTTCTAGAGAGAGAGTCAAAAGCTTACGGGTTTGAAGAAGAAGAAGAAAAAGAAGAGGCTGGATTCAAGGCAAGAATTCAAAGTTTTTAAGTGTTTGTGATGGGTTTTTGTCTCGGTTATGTGCTTATGTGTTTTTGTGTGTGTTCGTGTGTGTGTGTTTGGTGGTTTCTAGGTGTTTGAGCTCATTTGCATACGGGTTAGAAGAAAGATACACCCAAAGTTGCACCAGGTGAGTTTCTAGACCCCAGTTTTACTTGCTTTAAACTCTCGTTAGGGCTGAAAATGTATTTAAACGGTTTTTACTATGTTTATGTATGTATTTTACCAATCTTATATATTAATATAAAATATGAATAATATACATGTATGTACGTATGTACGTATGTACGTATGTACGTATGTACGTATGTACGTATGTATGTATGTACGTATGTACGTATGTACGTATGTACGTATGTACGTAGGTACGTAGGTACGTAGGTACGTAGGTACGTAGGTACGTAGGTACGTGTGTACGTAGGTACGCGTGTACGTCTGTATGCGTGTACGTATGTATGCGTGTACGTATGTGTGCGTGTACGTATGCGTGCGTGTACGTATGCGTGTATGTATGCGTGTATGCGTGTATGCGTGTATGTATGTGTGTATGTATGTGTGTATGTATGTGTGTATGTATGTGTGTATGTATGTGTGTATGTATGTGTGTATGTATGTTTGTATGTATGTGTGTATGTATGTGTGTATGTATGTGTGTATGTATGTGTGTATGTATGTGTGTATGTATGTGTGTATGTATGTGTGTATGTATGTGTGTATGTATGTGTGTATGTATGTGTGTATGTATGTGTGTATGTATGTGTGTATGTATGTGTGTATGTATGTGTATGTATGTGTGTATGTATGTGTATGTATGTATGTATGTATGTCTTTTGTTTGATTGAAAATTAAACATAGTTGTTATGAGAAAGTTTTTATAAAAATTAAAATTTAAAAATATAGCCATTTAGAGGTAATTTAAAAATTTAAAAATTTAAAAATTTAAAAATTTAAAAACTTGAAACTAAATATAGACGTTATGTGTACTTTATAACTTTTTGAAAATTTAAATAAATTAAAATTGAAAACTAAATAATTTATTAATATAAATATATTATTTCTTATATATTAATATAAAATATGAATAATATATGTATGTATGTATGTATGTATGTATGTATGTATGTATGTATGTATGTATGTATGTATGTATGTATGTATGTATGTATGTATGTATGTATGTATGTATGTCTTTTGTTTGATTGAAAATTAAACATAGTTGTTATGAGAAGTTTTTTAAAAAATTAAAATTTAAAAATATAGCCATTTAGAGGAAATTTAAAAATTTAAAAATTTAAAAACTTGAAACTAAATATAGACTTTATGTGTACTTTATAATTTTTGAAAATTTAAATAAATTAAAATTGAAAACTAAATATTTTATTAATATAAATATATTATTTTCTTTATTATTAAAATCCAACTCTAGCCCACCTCCCTGAAAATATCATTTGGTTTTGATGTTCTTCTCGTTGAACATCTACACTCAAAAGCAAGCCCTATAATAGATGCTTGGGATTAAGTGTAACACATGGTTATTCTTATAAAAGAAAGATAAGAAATGAAGAATAAAAGTAGGAAATGCAATCTGACTCAAGTTTAAGGGTTAAAAGTGTCAAAATGACAAAAGTACAAAAAGTTGGTGTAAAGGTGGGCATGGCCGCCCACCCTCACTTCACATCACCTTTTTCATTTCGGTTCTAGAGAGAGAGTCGAAAGCTTACGGGTTTGAAGAAGAAGAAGAAGAAGAGGCTGGATTCAAGGCAAGAATTCAAAGTTCTTAAGTGTTTATGATGGGTTTTTGTCTCGGTTATGTGCTTATGTGTTTTTGTGTGTGTTCGTGTGTGTGTGTTTGGTGGTTTCTAGGTGTTTGAACTCATTTGCATACGGGTTAGAAGAAAGATACACCCAAAGTTGCACCAGGTGAGTTTCTAGACCCCGGTTTTACTTGTTTTAAACTCTCGTTAGGGCTGAAAATGTATTTAAACGGTTTTTACTATGTTTATGTATGTATACCCGTATGTATTATGCATGCTTGATGATGTTCCTTAGATGCTTATAGGTTATTCATGTTTAGAATAGCCTTGGTAAGCATAGAACAAATAGGCTTGATGCTTGGGTTCGTGCTATCCTCATGCGCCTAGAAACATATTGAGCAGAAGGTTCATGCGCCTGGAAATGCCTTAGAAACATTTAAGTGTAACTCATGCGCCTGAACAGTACCCTCATGCGCCTAGAATATTAGTCGGACGACTAAGTGTAGAACCATGTGCCTAGGTGTCCATGCGTCCGAATGGACCATACGCCCCAATAATATCCATGCGCCTGAATAGTTCATGCGCTTAAGTGTTAAAATGGTTAAGGGTTGGCTGATGCGCCTGCATAGTGATGAAACGCCCAAACAGGGCTCATGTGCCCAAATAGTATCAATGCGCCTAAACACCTAGAAATTATTACAAAATTTTTGGGAGTCTGTGCTATTAAGGTTTTTGACCGAAGTTTGACTAGGGCTTATTAATGCTTAATTTCATGCATGATTATGGTTGTTTTATGATTGTTCCATATTATTATTATCGCTATTAGTGTGTGACTTTACGTGGTGTGTTTATTATCGTAACGTAAAGTATTACTAATAATAAAGCGAAAGAGCAATAAAGAAGAGAAGTGAAACTTAATTAAAATGTTAACAACTCTTGCAAGCACATAAGAGGTGCACGACCATGTTGTCGTTAGCTCAACTGTGATGCGGGTTAGCTACCCTATTATGCACACTGGTCAGTCAATTGAGATTGGTGGACCTTTGCAGCGTACCCTAGGTGACTGGGCCAGCCTTGTATATAGTATTTAGAGCCCATTGAGGGAACAGAGGACCCAACACCATTTCCCCTACGCACATAGTTTAGGGTATTGCTCATTGGTCCACATAGACAGTGAAAGATAAAGATAAAAGAGTACAAAATAAACAAGGCATACAGTAAAGAGAAAAAGCATTATCTGATTGTATAGTTAATGCGTGCTCACGGATAAAGAGATAAATTTCATAAAAAGAGTATTTTCATATATATACCTTACAGAAAGCGTTTTATTACTTTTAAAACTACAACTCACTCAGCAACGCTGATTTTTATATATTTTCAGTTGGTAGGTAAATATTGCTGAAGATGGCATGAGGGTGAAGCTACTCGGCAGGAAAAGACTGACATCTATTCATACTTATTATTGTTGTTGTTTTGTAATGCAATTAAACAATTCTTTTGTATTCGGTTAAACAATAGTGTATTGCTCAACAACAGTGTTTTTATGAAATGAATGGCTTTTGTTAAAATAATTCTGCTGCTTAAGCTTGTAAATTTATAATGTTTAATGTATTCAATGTTGTGAATGACCGTCTGTGAAGTCTTCGGGAACGAGGCCTTACATTAAATTAGAGTTTTTGTTCCAAAAACACTCAAAAAATGAGCCATTGAAGATGCTCTTCGGGTAAATCTTGTTTTTTTTTTGTTGTAATGATACCCTAGTTAATAGTGATTTCTTTTAGGAGAAGTTATCGATTCGAGTCTCTTATTTGAAACAAAAAATGATATGGGTTAAGGATATGAGATTTTATCATTTGTGAGTTTACTCCTGATATGTTGGGTGCGGTTACGACTGTGAAACGTATAGATAAGCCCAATTAAAACAACATTTATCATCCGAAACAGTATTGTGCATTTGTCATTTAGAAAAAGTAAATAAAAAGTATAATGTATATCAATTACTTTATCCTTTTAATTAAGTTATTATTTATTCTCTCCCACCCACTGCTTTCTAATTAGTTAATTAACTAGTTATCTTTCTTCTAAAAATAATGAAAATGCTAACAATTACATAAAAGTAGTAACTATTTTAGTGACATGTGTAGAATGTAGATATGACCTAACCTGGATAGATCGTGTCATTAGGTAGATGGAATGGAGGACGTGTTATAACCATTATACAAAACGGATAACACAGTTAGCCTCGATAAAGAGAAGAGTTTTCCCTTTTAACTTAGTTTGAACATAAGAAAAAGTATATGTTTCTAGCAAAAACTAGTGATGAGTAAGTAATGAGCATGTGATGATCCACATATTTATAGTGTAGAATATTTGGAAGATAGCGTAATAATTGTCGAGACATGCTTAAGATACCTAGGGAGCCTTTAGTTTGTTATATGTTTGTAGAAAACCAATTTGGGAAATGTAATAGAGGCTCTCTAATGGCTAGACGTGTGTTCGGCTCACACACGGTGTTGTAAAAACCCGTGACTAGCCTCCGATTAGTCGCTAATCGGAGGTTAGTCGCTTCGATTTCACCATTTCGGAGGTCCTAGGAGCTAATCGGTCAAATTTGGTCCACGTCAAACCAATTAGTCCAAATCGACAATTAACCGACGTTTAGAAAGGTCGGATTTGCCTATTTTTTGTGATGGATTAGTCGATTCCGAAGCTGGATTTGCTGATTCCAGCGCCGAGCTCCAACGCTAATGAGTGAAACAGGAGGAGATGGAACGACCGGGATGATGTGTTGTTTTAAATTATTTAATAACTTTTACTTATTATAACATTTAACCCCCTCCATATTTACCAATTTACAATTTATCCCCCCAACTTGTAAATTAATACATAATTAAGTATAATTGTTATAGATACATAAATTTATAATACATAAAAGTACAATCCGATTAATCTCTAGTCGGTACCACACGCCTGACTAGGGTGTATAGATTTTTACAACACTGTTCTTACAAGGTCTATAGTCTTGATAAGTGATGCTGCTTCTATGCTTTGAGAAAATAGAAGTGGTTTTATTATAGATGATATGGTTTTCGTGAAGGTTCCGTAACAAATTTTGATGCGGCCCGCATTAGCTCTGATTTCTCAAATTTAATTTTTCTTGAATTTTCTTCACTGTACTTCTTCTCCAAAATATTTTTTTTTGTAGCTCAACCCTAATTAGGAGATTTGTCTTTTGGACTCCACCAGGGGTGCCGCTCCTGAATCCCGTTGTCTAGCGGAGGGTTTATATTTTTAGGAATGTGACACTATATAGAAGAAAGACTCACTCTAATAAACTTAGTTTAGATAGTCTATCAACACATTACTTTATGTTATACAAAGCTTCGTGTACATTCATTAATGGTCCGAAGGTGATCGGAAGAAAATTTTTTTAATATGAACCAATAAAATAAGTAAAATCAACAGGGTAGCCTGGGAGACAATGATAAAACCAAAAGAATATGACAGATTGGGAATGGGTGCTCTTAAGTATTTAGATAACGCTTTTCCTACAAAATGGAAATAGAGATTCAAAAATGATGATCAATGGCTATAGAAAAAAGTAATCATGGCAATTTTATAATGACAACAAATGTTGGTCGATGCTCCCACAAAGAAAGGTTTATCTTGTGTTTGGAACAATGTTATAAAAATAAAAATAAAAAATGATATTGCATGTGTGAAGATACAAATATCAATCAAAGAAAAGCTAGTCAAGTGAAGAAACCATTCTTTTTTAGCATGTCCTTAGGTCCCAAATGAGCCATTAAAGGAGATATTTTTTTGATTTGTTCTCTTTGAAGGTTAATAAAAGATGCTATATTAAGGAATGTTTGACTTTGCATGGTCAAATTAGAAGCTGGAAATGGAGATGGAGAAGAGAACCGCTTGAAAACATCGAGCTCTTGGAAATGCCATAGTGTATATCAATGTTGGATCAGGTTCAATACTTTGGAGAAAATGACCATTCGCTATGGATGGGAGACAATTCTGTTCCATTCTCAATTAAATTAGTAAAAACACAATGACTACAAGAAACCTTAACAATTGCGGCGACACCTTTAGTGGCGACGGGACTTTTAGCGGCGACACCTTTAGCGGAGGCGCGATTAGCGGCGACATGTGGCCGCTAAGGTTGGTGATCCTCTGTTTATTGTACTGACTTATATCTGGTCGTTAATCAGCCATTAGATCTAACGGCTAAAAGTTAAAAGTACATAAGCATTAGCGGCGACGCGTCGCCGCTAATGCTCAACAATATACGCGGGTTTCAGTAGCATCCCTCTAAAACAATCTTTCATTTCCATGTAAATGCTTTTGCAAATTAATACTACATTCATTACAAAATAGCTTGTTCGCATTACAATGCAAAAACATTAATCAAAAGAATGCCATCCCAAAAGAGCTGAGTAGTCGCCCGTGCCATCCTCAGCAATCATTACCTGCCAACTGGAAACACATCAAAGTCAGCGTTGCTGAGTGAGTTCTAGTTTTATAAATAAAACATACTTTACTTTACATTCGTTCGCGATCATACATCATACGTACATACAGATAATATCAGTATTATCTTCATCATTCCGTTCATTAACTTTGCTCATTCAACGTGTTACATTATCATTCACTTCTCTATCTAGATCCGGTCAGACTTTACCTTCTTCGTGGCACTCAGCCACGATTACTGAGGTCGAATGACCAAGATCCTGTTCTGTACATTATTCCGATAATTCATTTACGTTCATTCATACTTCGTTCTTTCATACAAAATCTTTCGTTCATTTATACTTTCGTTCCTTCGAGTCTGTTGCGACAACAGGGTCGCTCACCTCATTAACAATCCCAACGACTTCGCGCTATCCGAGTCTGTTGCAACCATAGAGTTGCTCACCCCAATTGCCAATTTCAACGATAGCATGCTATCCGAGTCTCCTGCAACCATAGGATTGCTCACCTCATGGCAACTTCACAATAACGCCCTGTCCGAGTATGTTGCAACCATAGGGGTGCTCACCTCATAGCAATCTTAAGGATTGCATACCATCCGAGTCTGTTGCAACAACAGGGTTGCTCACCTCATTTATGTGCTTGCAAGCCTTTCCTTCGTTCGTTCATCATTCAATAATGCATGCATTCTTACTTTATGTTCCTCTTTCATTATCTTTTACTTTACGTTACATAATACTTCATTCATTCATTAACATGACACGTAAAGCCACCAGAAAGATAAACATACATCATAATAAGGAACATCATAATAAGGAACATATCACACGCAATCATCATCATCATACAGGGTAACATCATACATACGTAACAAGCCTAAACATGCAACACCATCATCGTCATGCCCAACATGCTCTCTAAGGCCTCAATCGTCATCTTACATGCTATTAAGAAAACCTTTACGTCAAAACTTACATCTGCCCTTTCTCCCGAAAGTCAGAAGTCAAACTACGCTTCCCACGGGTGCAACAGCCCTATTCGGGCGTATGGACACCCTTCAGTCGCGTGGCCTCCATGCGACTGAACACTATGCGAATGAACTAATGCGGATGAATACCCATGCGAATGAACGTTTGGTCGTGCGAATGGACAATGCGGATGAACCTCAAGCGAATGGGATTAATGCGGATGAGCACTTATGCGACTGGACCTTCAGTCACATGACCTCCATGCGAATGGCCTTTCAATCGTGTGAATGGACATTCAATCGTGCGAATGGACCCCAATCGTGCGAATGGACCCCAATCACACCCTAATCGGTCGTATGGCCTCCATTCGGCCCCTAGTCGGTCGCCTAGCCCTAGCTGATGCAGAATACAGTTCATCCCGACTGCAGCCGAGGGTTTTCGGCCTCCAAACTCATCTAAACCCATTTTAAGCCCAAATCGACCATCCTAAATCTTAGGGATGCATACCACGACACCATTCAAGTACACACAAGTTCACAATCAAGCCACAAACGCATCATACATACACATACACATACACAAACGGGTCAACATACACACACTCAAAAACCCGATTTTAGATGTTTTCCAGCCCCAAAATCGTTAGAAAACAAGTAAAAATGGGGTTCTAGAACTCACACAAACGACCACGACGAGTAGAGCTTCGGTTTGACTTGTTTCTCAACAACTTTGGCTACTCGAACCAATCCGAACCAACACTTTTCCTCTTTTTCTCTTCTTTCTCTCTTCTCCTCTTTCTTTGGCTGATTTGTGAGTGTGGGGGAGAGGGTAAGGGCTGCCCTTTCCCTTATATACTCCCACTCACCCGACTTTCTTTCGTTGGCGAGTTTGATCCCTCGACTTTGCACTTTATTTCTTTTCTTCTTTAGTCGGCTTCAAAATAAATGAATAAATAATCGGGTGTTACAAGTCCACCCCCCTTAAATAGGTTTCGTCCCCGAAACCTGTTATTCTTCCAACAGACGTGGATAATGCTGTCTCATTTCTTCCTCAGTCTCCCACGTTGACTCGGATCCCTTCCTGTGCTTCCACTGTACACGCACAAGAGGAACCACTTTATTCCTTAGCCTTTTCTCCTTTCGGTCGATGATTGCCACTGGTTGCTCCACATAATTAAGCCGTTCATCTACTTCGATATCTTCCAATTGGACAATCATATCTTCATCTGCTAGGCACTTCCTTAGATAAGATACGTGGAATGTTGGGTGAATTCCATTTAACTCATCCGGTAACTCCAGTCTATAGGCCACCTCTCCCACTCGAGCAATGATTCGGAAAGGGCCTATATACCTTAGGCTCAACTTGCCCCGCTTTCTGAATTGGATAATATCCTTCCAAGGTGAGACCTTCAACATAACCCGATCACCCACCTGGAACTCAATCGGCCCGCGTCGTTTATCAGCATACGACTTCTATCTATCTTTGGCTGCCTTCATAAAGGCTTTGATCTTTTCAATCTTCTCAGTTGTAGCCTCGATTACCTCAACGCTCCCCAATTCCTTCTGACCAATATCACCCCAACAAACGGGCGTTCTGCATCTCCTACCGTATAGCATCTCATATTGTGAAGTTGCCATGAGGTGAGCAACCCTATGGTTGCAGGAGACTCGGATAACATGCTATCGTTGAAATTGGCAATTGGGGTGAGCAACTCTATGGTTGCAACAGACTCGGATAGCGCGAAGTCGTTGGGATTGTTAATGAGGTGAGCGACCATGTTGTCGCAACAGACTCGAAGGAACGAAAGTATAAATGAACGAAAGATTTTGTATGAAAGAACGAAGTATGAATGAACGTAAATGAATTATCGGAATAATGTACAGAATAGGATCTTGGTCATTCGACCTCAGTAATCATGGCTGAGTGCCACGAAGAAGGTAAAGTCTGACCGGATCTAGATAGAGAAGTGAACGATAATGTAACACGTTGAATGAGCAAAGTTAATGAACGGAATGATGAAGATAATACTGATATTATCTGTATGTACGTATGATGTATGATCGCGAACGAATGTAAAGTAAAGTATGTTTTATTTATAAAACTAGAACTCACTCAGCAACGCTGACTTTGATGTGTTTCCAGTTGGCAGGTAATGATTGCTGAGGATGGCACGGGCGACTACTCAGCTCTTTTGGATGGCATTCTTTTGATTAATGTTTTTGCATTGTAATGCGAACAAGCTATTTTGTAATGAATGTAGTATTAATTTTGCAAAAGCATTTACATGGAAATGAAAGATTGTTTTAGTTTTCCGCTGCGATTTATGAAATACAAATGTAATTATACGTTTTATGTGCGATGAGAACCCAGCTGTAAGCGTCCCGGGAACGGGGCCTTACAAGTTGGTATCAGAGCCAGGTTTAAGTGAAATGGGTAAATTTTCAAAATAAACCTAATCTTAAACTGAGAATGGGACGAAGTAGGAATGGGATACCAACCTGAGTAGCTGCGTGCCATCAGGTATTTTTGCAAAGTTAACCGGTTTTATGTGTGCATGGTATGTGGTTATATGTTGTATGTAGATTTAAATACCGATATGGCCAGGACAGGTAATGCTCAGGGTGTGAAGAGTAAAGTAAGTGGCTAATCACAACTGGCCACTGTAATTAGGGACTTACTATACTTAACATAAACTGAGCTGTTCCTTTGAATGACCGTGTTGGTGTTTGAATCTTTCAGTGTGCGTGTGATGGCCGGAGGTAGATCTTCGAAAGCTTCACGGGGTGGAGGTCACGGTGCTGAACCGCAACCCAAGAGAGGGAGACCCAGAGTGGAGAATGTGGTTCATGAAGAACCAGAGACCCATCATCCAGAGGGTGGCGACGAAAGCGCCAATCTGAGAGCCTTAGTAAAGGAGGCTGTTGTAGAAGAAGTCCATCAGGTCATGCAGACAATCTTACCGTCTGTGGTGACTGAAGTTATTAAGGCTGTACGAGAAGGGGAAAGAAAAAAAGAAACAGATCCTCTGGAGAACGGGAACAAACAGAGCCGGAAACGGTTCTATTTGATGACGAAGAGGAAGAAGAAGAGCCTGCGCCGGAGACGGCACGAGGATGCAATTATTGGGCTTTTATGAGATGCAAGCCCCCTACTTTCGATGAAAATGGCACTGCTGCAGCTGCTCACCGGTGGGTGAGGGAAATGGAGGCTGTTCTCGATATCAGCGAGTGCCGAGAGGAACAGAACGTGAAGTTTGCTACCCGCTCTTTTGTGGATTCAGCTCTGTGTTGGTGGGACAACATTGTCCAAGCTGAGGGTAGTAGGGCCATTGGGAAAATGAAATGGCCTGAGCTAAGAAAGTTGGTGATTGAGGAAGTTTGTCCTCATCGGGAAATGGACAAGGTAGAAAGGGAGTTCTTGCAACTGGAGGCGGGAACTATGACGCACCAGCAGTACACCACTAAATTCAACGAGATGGCACGTCTGGTGCCGGATCAGGTGACACCCTTGTCACGAAAGATTAAAAGGTATATTCAGGGTTTGCCAGTGGATATTCGCAGGCACATGATAGCTGCCTGGCCGAGTACGTTTAGGTCGGCGGTGGATTTGGCAGGGAGATTGTACAATGAGAGAACGGTGGTGGTGACTGAGGGTGGCAAGAAGAGTGGTGGTGATCGAAATTGGCGGGGGAAGAGGTTTGGTCGGGGTGATGCCTTGACGGGTAATAAGAAGGCACGAACGGATGATCGCCGTGTGGTCACATCAAGTGCGGGGGCGAAAAGGTGTGGCAAGTGTGGAAGGGAGCACAGTGGGGAATGTAGGTTTGGGTCAAACTTGTGCTTCAAATATGGGAAGGCGGGGCACCTGGCAAAGGACTGTCGTATAGTCTGGTGCTATAATTGTGGTGAAGAGGGTCACGTAAGTAAGGATTGTAAGAAGTCAAAGGCTGAGAGTGAGCGCCAGGGCATTTACCATGACACAGGAGGAAGCTAGGACAGACCCTGATGTTGTGTCCGGTACGTTTCTGGTGAACCAAACTTTAGCTTCTGTGCTATTTGATTCTGGTGCTAGTAGGAGTTTTATTTCTGCTGCTTTCTGTGCTAAGCTGCCTATTAGTAGTAGACGTGTTGATGCGCCCTTTGAGGTAGAAACTGCCATAGGTAAGTCTACCAGGATTTCTGAGATGATAGAGAATTGTGATGTGGAACTTGAGGGTCATAAGTTTCCTGTTAGACCGTTTGTGATGACCTTGGTGGTTTCGATTTGGTTCTTGGGATGGATTGGTTGGCGGACTTCGAGGCAAACATTGTGTGTCGCAAGAAGATGATTCGGTTGACAGCGCCTGACGGAAGTTTGGTAACGGTTTATGGTGATCGAGTCATGACGATCCCGAAGGTGATCTCAATGGCGGTAGCGGGAAATTGTATGAGGCGTGGATGTAGCGCCTACTTGGCTTATGTAAAGGATGTAGATGCACCAACACCACAACTGTCTGATGTACCGGTTGTGTGTGACTTTCCAGACGTATTCCCAGAAGATTTGATTTGGAATAGTATTATAGCCTTGATAGCGTTGACTTTAATCTTTGTGGTCGAGCAATGACAATTGTGTTGATGTTACCTTATCATCACACGACATTCAAGAAAGAAATTCACACACACAACATCTTCAATCACACGACAGGTTCAGACACACAACTCAACACTCCATTCGCACGAATCAACCCTTAATCGTACCAATCAGCTTCATTCGTACGATTGAACCTTCATTCGCATGACTGGCATTCAGTCGTACCACACAGTACCTAATCGCACGACTTAACCTCCATACACACGAATCAACCTTCATTCGTACGAATTAGATACATTCGTACGACTGAACCTTCATTCATACGATTGGCCTTCAGTCGTGCGGTACACGCACAATCGCACACATTCATCCGCATTGACTCAATCACACACCTCATTCATTCACATTGACTCAATCGCATGCATCACTCATCCGCATCGACTCAATCGCACGCATCACTCATCCGCATGACTCAATCGCACACATACACACAGTCGCACGACTCAGTCACACGACTCACCCAGTCGCACGGCTCAGTCGCACGACTCACCCAGTCGCACGGCTCAGTCGCATGATCGACCCAGTCTCCTAAACAGCAGAATCACGACTGCAGAAGTGTAGAGCAGCCTCCAGCTGCTCTGTGCACGGGTGTTACACCACAAGGACTTCCAGAAGCACACAACACACACACAAACAAGAAGCACACGCAGAAAGACATCACACGCACCCATACGACCTCTTGTGTTCGGTTGAACCCGAACACCCGAAACCCTAGAATGGAAAGTAGTAAAACGAGCAAGATAGGGACAACCAAGGTCATCTACCTGCAAGTATGGAGTAGACTAGGTTGTAGATGAAGTCTAGACGACGAAAACGAGACGACGGGGCGGTTTTGGGGCAAAGAAGAAGTTGTAAAGTGAAGAAGAAGAATGAAGAAGAAGAAAGTGAAGAAGATGAAGAATGGCTGGGAAATGGGGGTTTTTATACCCATCTCAAGTTTGCAAAATGTCAATTTTAGTCCCTGCACTTAGCCCCCGTGTTCCCAAAGTTTGTTTCGGTTGAAAACGACTTTAAAGGTGTTTGTTATATTAATGACGGGAGTGTAATAAATGATAATTTGTACTTAAAAATGGTTTAATCAATAATAATATTATTATATAAAAACGATATATTTAGTGATAATAACGATGAATTTGTAAAAGTTGTAAGCATAGCACACGTTCACGAAGGAAACACAAGCACAAAGATAATAAGCAAGTAGGATATCCACACAAGGAGTTAATAAAGATGAGGAATGAATGATCAAGGAAAAGTTAACAAAAACTGCGTTAATTGACGGACCTTGTGGTGACGGATGTCACAGTATACCCCAGTTGAGAGAATTTCGTCCCGAAATTCTGCTGGAGTTAGGTCCAAGAGTGTCATCCTTGAATAGATGTGGATATCTAAGTTTCATCTATTCTTCCCATTCCCATGTAAACTCTAGCCCTCGTTTTGAATTCCATCTCACGCGAACAATTGGTATTCTACTGCGCTTCAATTGTTTGACCTTTCGATCCATGATCTCGATGGGTTCCTCAACAAAATGAAGCTTTTCGTTAATCTTGATGTCCTCAATGGGTACGTGAAGTGATTCATCAGCCAAACACTTCTTGAGGTTCGACACGTGGAAAGTATCATGTACGCCGCTGAGTTCTTGTGGTAACCTTAATTGGTAAGCCACTGGACTAATTCTTTCTGTAATCTCAAATGGTCCTACGTATCTTGGGGCTAACTTCCCTTTCTTTCCAAATCGAACGATTCCCTTCCAGGAGAGACTTTGAGTAAAACGTGATCTCCAATGTTAAATTCTAGAGGCTTCCGACGGTTGTCGGCATAGCTCTTTTGGCGATCTCTAGCAGCTTTTAGTCTGTCTTTGATTTGGAAAATCTTGTCGATTGTTTCTTGAATGATCTCTGGGCCTGTTAACTGACTTTCACCAATCTCGGCCCAACAGACGGGAGATCTGCATTTTCTTCCATACAACGCTTCGAACGGAGCACACCCAGTGCTGGTATGGTAGCTGTTGTTGTAAGAGAACTCAATCAATGGTAAATGAGTGTCCCAACTACACCACAAAGTCGATAACACACGCCCTCAACATGTCTTCCAACGTTTGTATAGTCCGTTCACTTGCCAAAATCATGAAGTAAATCGGCTGTCACGGTCGGATATGATCGACACCGGTACTCCGTGTCTTGTCACGACCTCCTTTGTGTACACTCTCGCCAATTTATCCATTTTGTAGTCTTCTCGGATCGGCAAGAAATGAGCTGACTTCATCATCCGATCCACCACGACTCATATCGAGTCATGCCTGCTGCTCGTTCTAGGGAGTTTGGAAATAAAATCCATAACTATGTTCTCCCATTTCCACTCGGGAATTTCCGGTTGCTGCAATAATCCTGATGGTTTTTGATGTTCAGATTTAACTTTCGAGCATCTCAAGCATCGGCTTACGTATATGGCAATGTCTTTCTTCATGCCTGGCCACCAGTACAGATCCTTAAGATCGTGGTACATCTTGTCTGCACCAGGATGAATAGAATATCGCGTCTTGTGTGCTTCATCCATGACCAAGGTACGTACACCTCCTCATCTGGGTACCCATATACGATCTATGAAGTACTGTATACCATCATCCTTACAAATCATTTGTTTATCCAACCTTCGGAATTATTCTCCCGCAAGGTTTTCTTCTTTCAACGCCTCACTTTGTGCAATTTGGATCTGAGCTTTCAAATTCGTTTGAATCGTCAATCCCAACGCTCGAGCACGTAGTGGTTTCGTGCGTTCTTTGCGGCTTAAAGCATCAGCCACCACGTTGGCTTTCCCCGGATGATACCGGATTTCACAATCATAGTCACTAAGAAGCTCTACCCAACGTCGTTGATGCATATTAAGCTCCTTCTGATCCAAGATATGTTGGAGGCTCTTATGATCTGTCTAGATGATGCATTTGGTTCCATACAGGTAATGCCTCCATATCTTAAGTGCAAATACTACAGCACCCAACTCCAAATCATGGGTTGTATAGTTCTTTTCGTGCACCTTAAGTTGTCACGAAGCGTAGGCAATCACCTTATCCATCTGCATTAGTACACATCCCAATCCTTGATGTGAAGCATCGCAGTATACCACAAAATCGTCAGTTTCGTCTGGGAGGGACAATATCGGTGCATTGCACAACTTCTCTTTCAACGTTTGGAACACTTGTTCTTGTGCCTGTCCCCAATCAAACTTCTTGTCTTTCTGAGTCAGGAGTGTTAACGGTTGAGCGATCTTTGAAAAATTCGCGATGAAACGATGATAGTATCCGGCCAATCCTAAGAATTGCCTTATCTCTGAAGGCGTCTGGGGTGTATCCCATTTCTTCACCGCTTTGATCTTGCCGAGATCTACATGAATCCCATCCTCGTTAACCACATGACCCAAAAACTTCACTTCCCGCAACCAGAATTCAGACTTTGAGAACTTGGCGAAAAGTTTCTCTTCCCGTAACAGTTCCAGTATTGCCCGAAGGTGTTCTTCGTGATCCTCTTTCAATCCGGAGTAGATAAGTATATCGTCTATGAATACAATCACAAACTTATCCAAGTAAGTTTACACACCCGATTCTTTAGGTCCATAAACACAGATGGTGCGTTAATCAGCCCAAATGGCTTGACCAAGAACTCATAGTGCCCATAACGAGTTCTAAATGCTATTTCCGTATGTCCTCCTCGAAAACCCTAGTTGATGATATCTTGAACGAAGGTCAGTCTTGGAGAAATATGAAGCTCCTTGCAGCTGGTCAAACAGATCATCGATCCTGTGGAGAGGATACCGATTCTTCACAGTTAACTTGTTCAACTCACGATAATCGATACACATTCGGAATGACCCATCTTTCTTTTTGACAAATAACACCGGTGCTCCCCATGGTGAGTGACTCGGCTGAATAAAACCCTTCTCAAGTAGTTCCTATAACTGACTAGATAATTCCTGCATTTCAGACGGTGCTAACCGGTATGGTGTCTTTGCTACCGGTGTAGCTCCAGGAACCAACTCTATATGGAATCCACCTGTCGTGGAGGAGGCAAACCGGGCAAGTCATCAGGAAATACATCCGGGTAGTCCCGTACTACCGGAATATCAACCAATTTCCTATCTTCTTCCTTCTTTTCTACCACATGAGGCAGAAAAGCGTAGCACTATTTTCGTAAACTTCGGCATGCTTTCATGCGGGAGACAAGCTTTAAGTTTCTTCCCGGTCGTTCTCCTTGAATTCTGAGTACCTCCCCGTTTGGCATTGGGATTCGTACTACTTTGTCCCGACAGACAATTTCAGCTCCGTGTTATGATAACCAGTCCATTCCCACAATCACGTCGAAACTTCCTAACTCGAAAGGTATCAAGTCTATATCGAAGGCATGGTCCTCCAATATCAATGAGCACTTTCTAATAATTTCATCAGCCTGAACAACCCTACCATTGGCCATTTCTATGGAGTAGCTAGTTTCTAGTCTACTAGGACTCAAATCAAGCAATTGCACAAACTCAGAGGATATAAAGCTATTGTCTGCTCCAGTATCAAACAATATGGATGTGAAGTGATTATTGAGTAAGTGCGTACCCGTAACAACATTCGGGTCCTGACGGGCATCGTTGGCTCCAATGACAAATGCACATCCCCAAGCTGTATTCCCTTGATTTGTCGGGCCTTGATTTCTAGCTATGGCCATCACCGGTTGCTGGTTGTTCCTTGTTGACCCGGCACCCGATTCAGCCCGGGGCACATGTTTTTGTAGTGATCAGGGCTTCCACACTCATAACAGCCTTTGGCATTTCCAGCGGGGTTAACCGCGTTGACTGGTACCACCAGATTCGACGTCGTTCTGCAGTCTTTTGCAAGATGCCCAGGGCATCTACAGTTCGCGCACACCCGGCACGGCATTGTTGGGGGATGATGGAAGTTGCACCTATCACATTTCGGGTGTGGCCCAACATACTCTCTCCTGCCTTGTGTCCCGGCCACAAAATTTCTAGTTGTCTTGGCGCTTTTATCAAATTTCCCGGCACTCGACCGACTCGTTTCCCCAACATCTTTTCTCTTCTCTGCTCCCCTTCCCAATACCCCTGTTCTCACTATTTCATCAGTTAGAGCGCCAGCCTTCAGAATTGCGCTCTGAATCGTAGGAGGAGGAGCTGTTGTTACCATTGCCCGGATATGAGGCGCAAGTCCCCAAATGTACCTCTCGATCCTCTTTGATTCCGGAGTGACCAGATGTGGAACCAATCTTGCCAACTCATGAAAATGGTCAGTGTAGGCGACGTGCCCAGCCCCCACCATAGCATGATTCCAGAATTCATGCTCCAGTTTCTGCATCTCATTGAGGGGGCAGTATTCCTCAGTGATCAAGGCCTTAAACTCATCCCATGACATCTGCATCGCCGATTCTCTTTCCCTAGCCTGTATTTGAGTGTTCCACCAAGTTAGTGCCTTGCCCTGTAGTGAGCACGTGGCATACTTGATTTTCTGGTTGTCGAGGCACTCGCTGATGTCAATCACTGCCTCCATTTTCTCAAGCCATCTGGTCAGGGCTATCGCTCCACATTTTCCATCAAACTCTTTCGGTTTGCAGGCCACAAACTCCTTGTACGAACACCCCCTTCTAGTATTAACAACCCCAGTCTCATTACCGGCTGTACCACCATTCCCGGTCTCCTGGTTACTCTCGTTCCCAGTCGGGTTCCCATTATCCTCATTGTCATTGCCACCATCCCCGTAGCGGTGGTGATTTGGAAGAGCATCACACACTTGGGCCACAATAGTCGGGATCAGTGCGGCCAGTTGTTGAGCGATCAGAGCTGCCACATCAGTGTTTCCTGTTTCCTGATTGTTGCTGGCAGACCATCATTTATTCTTGTGCTTTACCTCTGCCTCTGCCTCTGCCTCTACCCCTCGGGGCTTCACTTCCGCCACTGTTGTTTTGCGTAACTCTTCTAGGCGGCATTTTCTAATCATAGAAATAGTAAACACATAAGCTTTAACCATTTCAAAGCATATTAGCCATACCACTCATCAAAGTCCAGCATTCCAAGTTATCACACTTGTTGTTACCACACATCACATACGAGTCGTGTAGTCCTCACACCATGTATAGGTAATGTTACAACAGTAATCCATCACAATAATTGCAAACCTATGCATATAACACGTTAGTCTAGTGAAGGTTGCCTATCTCCTCCTCATTCGAGGTTTCAGACATAACCTCCTCAGGGTAATTCTCAATATCCAAGATCAAGCGCAATAGCAGATCTGTGGAGATCCCTTCGGGTTTAATACCCGGGTTTGATAAACCAACTCGGCGCGCAAAGGGAACAGAAGATCCAATAGAAGCATCCCAAAAAGAGTGAGCACAAGGGCTCTCTCATAGGGTGAAAAGATCACGAAACAGATAGATAAACAAATCAAGTAAAAAGGAACACATACACGAGATATAAAATGCACACACCCCTAGCATGCAAATATACATGAAGGTTCCTAGGTTATAGTCTAGGTCAAGTGATATGCCTAATTCTCTATAACTAATGGCTCTGATACCAGTCTGTCACGCCCCCGCTAAAAGCAGAAACACGGGGATGTAACGAGACGGGATCGTCATAACACATGGTAAGAGATAAAGATGCAATATAATAAATGATGACAAGCGTGTCATGATGACACCCGACAACAAAGGGACTTGTGTCGTGTTTAGTCAATATTCATGACAACATAGCCATAAGCATAAACATGTTACAAGATTCACATAAACAAAGATGATAACATTGTAATGTATTTCCCACAACCCGAGAACAAGTTACAAAAGTATGATGTTGAATAAAGCAACTACAACAAAGTTCCAAAGGACAATGTTCAGTCTTAAAATGCATCCTAGGGTCTTCACTAAGGCAGCACACCTAGATCTTCAATTAGCATGATCACCTGAAAAGATATGCTCAAAATGGTCAACAAAATTGTTGGTGAGCTCGCAGGTTTAAATGTAAATAAGTAATTGATGCTGTATAATAATTGTGGCGGAATACCGTGAATACAGTTATAAGTAAGCAAAATCACATGACATGAGCTTTACAACCAAACCTAACGATGTACACAAAGAATCTTGTCGGAATATATTCACCCAAGGCCCGTTCCTGGCTACCGTTGGTACTAACTAGTAGGCCAACGACAAGGGTGGGGTGTCAACAAGTACTACCAATACCTATCTGTCGGTTCCCACACTAAAATTAATGGTTGTAAAGAAGAACCACATAGCAGACCCAAGCATGTATTAGACAAGTACTCACAAAACAGTATCACGTTGACTCCAAGTATGTAAATTGTATGTAAGTTGTACAGCATAGAAAATGGGTGAGCATACTTTTCCCCCATGTTTGTAAATGATTGAAAAGTTGTATAAGCATAAAAAGGGGCCACGAAACTCACATGTTAAGTGGTAAGTATGAATGACCAAAGTTTCCCAAGTGTTGTATGCAAAGAACGATCAAACACCTATTGACAGTTATCGTTAAGCATTAATGATACGCATAACGTACATAGTAATGTTCAGTCAGTTCGGGTTGTTTCAGTTCGGTCACATGTAACACACACAAGCTGACCATGTATTAGATCTTATTGATCCAAGTACTAGAAACTGTCGCCATTGTCGGTGATATTGTATAAAAATTCATTGTTAAAGAGAAGTATTTGTTAAATATTAGTAGTCACAAATCGGTTGTTGATAATTTGTAAAATGTTAGGTGGATTTGATTTGGAATAGTATATAGCCTTGATAGCGTTGACTTTAATCTTTATGGTCGAGCAATGACAATTGTGTTATGTTACCTTATCATCACACGACATTCAAGAAGGAAATTCACACACATAGCATCTTCAATCACATGACAGGACCAGACGCACAACTCAACACTCCATTCGCACGAATCAACCCTCAATCGTACGAATTAGCTTCATTCGTACGATTGAACCTTCATTCGCACGACTGCATTCAGTCGTACCACACAGCACCCATCGCACGACTTAACCTCCATACGCACGAATCAACCTTCATTCGGACGAATCAGCTACATTCATACGACTGAACCTTCATTCGTACGATTGGCCTTCAGTCGTGCGATACACGCACAATCGCACACATTCATCCGCATTGACTCAATCGCTCACCTCATTCATTCGCATTGACTCAATCGCACGCATCACTCATCCGCATTGACTCAATCGCACGCATCACTCATCCGCATTGAATCAATCGCACGCATCACTTATCCGCATGACTCAATCGCACACATACACAGTCGCACGACTCACCCAGTCACACGGCTCAGTCGCATGATCGACCCAGTCTCCTAAACAGAAAAATCACGACTGGAAGTGTAGAGCAGCCTCCGGCTTCTCCGTGCACGGGTTTTACACTACAAGGACTTCCAGAAGCACACAACAAACACACACAAACAAGAAGCACACGCAGAAAGACACACACGCACCCATACGACCTCTTGTGTTCGGTTGAACCCGAACACCCGAAACCCTAGAAATGGAAAGTAGTAAAACGAGCAAGATAGGGACAACCAAGGTCATCTACCTGCAAGTATGGAGTAGACTAGGTTGTAGATGAAGTCTAGACGACGAAAACGAGACGAAACGGGGCGGTTTTGGTGCAAAGAAGAAGTTGTAAGTGAAGAAGAAGAATGAAGAGAAGAAAGTGAAGAAGATGAAGAATGGCTGGGAAATGGGGGTTTTTATACCCATCTCAAGTTTGCAAAATGTCAATTTTAGTCCCTGCACTTAGCCCCTGTTCCCAAAGTTTGTTTCGGTTGAAAACGACTTTAAGGTGTTTGTTATATTAATGACGGGAGTGTAATAAATGATAATTTGTACTTAAAAATGGTTTTATCAATAATAATATTATTATATAAAAACGATATATTTAGTGATAATAACGATGAATTTGTAAAAGTTGTAAGCATAGCACACGTTCACGAAGGAACACAAGCACAAAGATAATAAAGCAAGTAGATATCCACACAAGGAGTTAATAAAGATGAGGAATGATGATCAAGGAAAAGTTAACAAAAACTGCGTTAATTGACGGACCTTGTGGTGACGGATGTCACAGTATCCCCAGTTGAGAGAATTTCGTCCCGAAATTCTGCTGGAGTTAGGTCCAAGAGTGTCATCCTTGAATAGATGTGGATATCTAAGTTTCATCTATTCTTCCCATTCCCATGTAAACTCTAGCCCTCGTTTTGAATTCCATCTCACGCGAACAATTGGTATTCTACTGCGCTTCAATTGTTTGACCTTTCGATCCATGATCTCGATGGGTTCCTCAACAAAATGAAGCTTTTCGTTAATCTTGATGTCCTCAATTGGTACGTGAAGTGATTCATCAGCCAAACACTTCTTGAGGTTCGACACGTGGAAAGTATCATGTACGCCGCTGAGTTCTTGTGGTAACCTTAATTGGTAAGCCACTGGACTAATTCTTTCTGTAATCTCAAATGGTCCTACGTATCTTGGGGCTAACTTCCCTTTTTCTTTCCAAATCGAACGATTCCCTTCCAAGGAGAGACTTTGAGTAAAACGTGATCTCCAATGTTAAATTCTAGAGGCTTCCGACGGTTGTCGGCATAGCTCTTTTGGCGATCTCTAGCAGCTTTTAGTCTGTCTTTGATTTGGAAAATCTTGTCGATTGTTTCTTGAATGATCTCTGGGCCTGTTAACTGACTTTCACCAATCTCGGCCCAACACGGGAGATCTGCATTTTCTTCCATACAACGCTTCGAACGGAGCACACCCAGTGCTGGTATGGTAGCTGTTGTTGTAAGAGAACTCAATCAATGGTAAATGAGTGTCCCAACTACCAACAAAGTCGATAACACACGCCCTCAACATGTCTTCCAACGTTTGTATAGTCCGTTCACTTGCCAAAATCATGAAGTAAATCGGCTGTCACGGTCGGATATGATCGACACCGGTACTCCGTGTCTTGTCACGACCTCCTTTGTGTACACTCTCGCCAATTTATCCATTTTGTAGTCTTCTCGGATCGGCAAGAAATGAGCTGACTTCATCATCCGATCCACCACGACTCATATCGAGTCATGCCTGCTGCTCGTTCTAGGGAGTTTGGAAATAAAATCCATAACTATGTTCTCCTTTCCACTCGGAATTTCCGGTTGCTGCAATAATCCTGATGGTTTTTGATGTTCAGATTTAACTTTCGAGCATCTCAAGCATCGGCTTACGTATATGGCAATGTCTTTCTTCATGCCTGGCCACCAGTACAGATCCTTAAGATCGTGGTACATCTTGTCTGCACCAGGATGAATAGAATATCGCGTCTTGTGTGCTTCATCCATCCATGACCAAGGTACGTACACCTCCTCATCTGGGTACCCATATACGATCTATGAAGTACTGTATACCATCATCCTTACAATCATTTGTTTATCCAACCTTCGGAATTATTCTCCCGCAAGGTTTTCTTCTTTCAACGCCTCACTTTGTGCAATTTGGATCTGAGCTTTCAAATTCGTTTGAATCGTCAATCCCAACGCTCGAGCACGTAGTGGTTTCGTGCGTTCTTTGCGGCTTAAAGCATCAGCCACCACGTTGGCTTTCCCCGGATGATACCGGATTTCACAATCATAGTCACTAAGAAGCTCTACCCAACGTCGTTGATGCATATTAAGCTCCTTCTGATCCAAGATATGTTGGAGGCTCTTATGATCTGTCTAGATGATGCATTTGGTTCCATACAGGTAATGCCTCCATATCTTAAGTGCAAATACTACAGCACCCAACTCCAAATCATGGGTTGTATAGTTCTTTTCGTGCACCTTAAGTTGTCACGAAGCGTAGGCAATCACCTTATCCATCTGCATTAGTACACATCCCAACCTTGATGTGAAGCATCGCAGTATACCACAAAATCGTCAGTTTCGTCTGGGAGGGACAATATCGGTGCATTGCACAACTTCTCTTTCAACGTTTGGAACACTTGTTCTTGTGCCTGTCCCCAATCAAACTTCTTGTCTTTCTGAGTCAGGAGTGTTAACGGTTGAGCGATCTTTGAAAAATTCGCGATGAAACGATGATAGTATCCGGCCAATCCTAAGAATTGCCTTATCTCTGAAGGCGTCTGGGGTGTATCCCATTTCTTCACCGCTTGATCTTGCCGAGATCTACATGAATCCCATCCTCGTTAACCACATGACCCAAAAACTTCACTTCCCGCAACCAGAATTCAGACTTTGAGAACTTGGCGAAAAGTTTCTCTTCCCGTAACAGTTCCAGTATTGCCCGAAGGTGTTCTTCGTGATCCTCTTTCAATCCGGAGTAGATAAGTATATCGTCTATGAATACAATCACAAACTTATCCAAGTAAGGTTTACACACCCGATTCTTTAGGTCCATAAACAAGATGGTGCGTTAATCAGCCCAAATGGCTTGACCAAGAACTCATAGTGCCCATAACGAGTTCTAAATGCTATTTCCGGTATGTCCTCCTCGAAAACCTTAGTTGATGATATCTTGAACGAAGGTCAGTCTTGGAGAAATATGAAGCTCCTTGCAGCTGGTCAAACAGATCATCGATCCTGTGGAGAGGATACCGATTCTTCACAGTTAACTTGTTCAACTCACGATAATCGATACACATTCGGATGACCCATCTTTCTTTTTGACAAATAACACCGGTGCTCCCCATGGTGAGTGACTCGGCTGAATAAAACCCTTCTCAAGTAGTTCCTATAACTGACTAGATAATTCCTGCATTTCAGACGGTGCTAACCGGTATGGTGTCTTTGCTACCGGTGTAGCTCCAGGAACCAACTCTATATGGAATTCCACCTGTCGTGGAGGAGGCAAACCGGGCAAGTCATCAGGAAATACATCCGGGTAGTCCCGTACTACCGGAATATCAACCAATTTCCTATCTTCTTCCTTCTTTTCTACCACATGAGGCAGAAAAGCGTAGCACTATTTTCGTAAACTTCGGCATGCTTTCATGCGGGAGACAAGCTTTAAGTTTCTTCCCGGTCGTTCTCCTTGAATTCTGAGTACCTCCCCGTTTGGCATTGGGATTCGTACTACTTGTCCCGACAGACAATTTCAGCTCCGTGTTATGATAACCAGTCCATTCCCACACATCACGTCGAAACTTCCTAACTCGAAAGGTATCAGTCTATATCGAAGGCATGGTCCTCCAATATCAATGAGCACTTTCTAATATTTCATCAGCCTGAACAACCCTACCATTGGCCATTTCTATGGAGTAGCTAGTTTCTAGTCTACTAGGACTCAAATCAAGCAATTGCACAAACTCAGAGGATATAAAGCTATTGTCTGCTCCAGTATCAAACAATATGGATGTGAAGTGATTATTGAGTAAGTGCGTACCCGTAACAACATTCGGGTCCTGACGGGCATCGTTGGCTCCAATGACAAATGCACATCCCCAAGCTGTATTCCCTTGATTTGTCGGGCCTTGATTTCTAGCTATGGCCATCACCGGTTGCTGGTTGTTCCCTTGTTGACCCGGCACCCGATTCAGCCCGGGGCACATGTTTTTGTAGTGATCAGGGCTTCCACACTCATAACAGCCTTTGGCATTTCCAGCGGGGTTAACCGCGTTGACTGGTACCACCAGATTCGACGTCGTTCTGCAGTCTTTTGCAAGATGCCCAGGGCTCTACAGTTCGCGCACACCCGCACGGCATTGTTGGGGGATGATGGAAGTTGCACCTATCACATTTCGGGTGTGGCCCAACATACTCTCTCCTGCCTTGTGTCCCGGCCACAAAATTTCTAGTTGTCTTGGCGCTTTTATCAAATTTCCCGGCACTCGACCGACTCGTTTCCCCAACATCTTTTCTCTTCTCTGCTCCCCTTCCCAATACCCCTGTTCTCACTATTTCATCAGTTAGAGCGCCAGCCTTCAGAATTGCGCTCTGAATCGTAGGAGGAGGAGCTGTTGTTACCATTGCCCGGATATGAGGCGCAAGTCCCCAAATGTACCTCTCGATCCTCTTTGATTCCGGAGTGACCAGATGTGGAACCCATCTTGCCAACTCATGAAAATGGTCAGTGTAGGCGACGTGCCCAGCCCCCACCATAGCATGATTCCAGAATTCATGCTCCAGTTTCTGCATCTCATTGAGGGGGCAGTATTCCTCAGTGATCAAGGCCTTAAACTCATCCCATGACATCTGCATCGCCGATTCTCTTCCCCTAGCCTGTATTTGAGTGTTCCACCAAGTTAGTGCCTTGCCCTGTAGTGAGCACGTGGCATACTTGATTTTCTGGTTGTCGAGGCACTCGCTGATGTCAATCACTGCCTCCATTTTCTCAAGCCATCTGGTCAGGGCTATCGCTCCACATTTTCCATCAAACTCTTTCGGTTTGCAGGCCACAAACTCCTTGTACGAACACCCCCTTCTAGTATTAACAACCCCAGTCTCATTACCGGCTGTACCACCATTCCCGGTCTCCTGGTTACTCTCGTTCCCAGTCGGGTTCCCATTATCCTCATTGTCATTGCCACCATCCCCGTAGCGGTGGTGATTTGGAAGAGCATCACACACTTGGGCCACAATAGTCGGGATCAGTGCGGCCAGTTGTTGAGCGATCAGAGCTGCCACATCAGTGTTTCCTGTTTCCTGATTGTTGCTGGCAGGACCATCATTTATTCTTGGTGCTTTACCTCTGCCTCTGCCTCTGCCTCTACCCCTCGGGGCTTCACTTCCGCCACTGTTGTTGCGGGTAACTCTTCTAGGCGGCATTTTCTAATCATAGAAATAGTAAACACATAAGCTTTAACCATTTCAAAGCATATTAGCCATACCACTCATCAAAGTCCAGCATTCCAAGTTAATATCACACTTGTTGTTACCACACATCACATACGAGTCGTGTAGTCCTCACACCATGTATAGGTAATGTTACAACAGTAATCCATCACAATAATTGCAAACCTATGCATATAAACACGTTAGTCTAGTGAAGGTTGCCTATCTCCTCCTCATTCGAGGTTTC
This sequence comes from Flaveria trinervia, assembly GCA_025506515.1. Lineage (NCBI taxonomy): Eukaryota > Viridiplantae > Streptophyta > Magnoliopsida > Asterales > Asteraceae > Flaveria > Flaveria trinervia. The sequence continues at coordinate 86,642,138 of CM046452.1, read as the reverse complement.
AGACATAACCTCCTCAGGGTAATTCTCAATATCCAAGATCAAGCGCAATAGCAGATCTGTGGAGATCCCTTCGGGTTTAATACCCGGGTTTGATAAACCAACTCGGCGCGCAAAGGGACAGAAGATCCAATAGAAGCATCCCAAAAAGAGTGAGCACAAGGGCTCTCTCATAGGGTGAAAAGATCACGAAACAGATAGATAAACAAATCAAGTAAAAAGGAACACATACACGAGATATAAAATGCACACACCCCTAGCATGCAAATATACATGAAGGTTCCTAGGTTATAGTCTAGGTCAAGTGATATGCCTAATTCTCTATAACTAATGGCTCTGATACCAGTCTGTCACGCCCCCGCTAAAAGCAGAAACACGGGGATGTAACGAGACGGGATCGTCATAACACATGGTAAGAGATAAAGATGCAATATAATAAATGATGACAAGCGTGTCATGATGACACCCGACAACAAAGGGACTTGTGTCGTGTTTAGTCAATATTCATGACAACATAGCCATAAGCATAAACATGTTACAAGATTCACATAAACAAAGATGATAACATTGTAATGTATTTCCCACACCCGAGAACAAGTTACAAAAGTATGATGTTGAATAAAGCAACTACAACAAAGTTCCAAAGGACAATGTTCAGTCTTAAAATGCATCCTAGGGTCTTCACTAAGGCAGCACACCTAGATCTTCAATTAGCATGATCACCTGAAAAGATATGCTCAAAAGGTCAACAAAATTGTTGGTGAGCTCGCAGGTTTAAATGTAAATAAGTATTGATGCTGTATAATAATTGTGGCGGAATACCGTGAATACAGTTATAAGTAAGCAAAATCACATGACATGAGCTTTACAACCAAACCTAACGATGTACACAAAGAATCTTGTCGGAATATATTCACCCAAGGCCCGTTCCTGGCTACCGTTGGTACTAACTAGTAGGCCAACGACAAGGGTGGGGTGTCAACAAGTACTACCAATACCTATCTGTCGGTTCCCACACTAAAATTAAATGGTTGTAAAGAAAGAACCACATAGCAGACCCAAGCATGTATTAGACAAGTACTCACAAAACAGTATCACGTTGACTCCAAGTATGTAAATTGTATGTAAGTTGTACAGCATAGAAAATGGGTGAGCATACTTTTCCCCCATGTTTGTAAATGATTGAAAAGTTGTATAAGCATAAAAAGGGGCCACGAAACTCACATGTTAAGTGGTAAGTATGAATGACCAAAGTTTCCCAAGTGTTGTATGCAAAGAACGATCAAACACCTATTGACAGTTATCGTTAAGCATTAATGATACGCATAACGTACATAGTAATGTTCAGTCAGTTCGGGTTGTTTCAGTTCGGTCACATGTAACACACACAAGCTGACACATGTATTAGATCTTATTTGATCCAAGTACTAGAAACTGTCGCCATTGTCGGTGATATTGTATAAAAGATTCATTGTTATAAGAGAAGTATTTGTTAAATATTAGTAGTCACAAATCGGTTGTTGATAATTTGTAAAATGTTAGGTGGATTTGATTTGGAATAGTATTATAGCCTTGATAGCGTTGACTTTAATCTTTATGGTCGAGCAATGACAATTGTGTTAATGTTACCTTATCATCACACGACATTCAAGAAGGAAATTCACACACATAGCATCTTCAATCACATGACAGGACCAGACGCACAACTCAACACTCCATTCGCACGAATCAACCCTCAATCGTACGAATTAGCTTCATTCGTACGATTGAACCTTCATTCGCACGACTGCATTCAGTCGTACCACACAGCACCCAATCGCACGACTTAACCTCCATACGCACGAATCAACCTTCATTCGGACGAATCAGCTACATTCATACGACTGAACCTTCATTCGTACGATTGGCCTTCAGTCGTGCGATACACGCACAATCGCACACATTCATCCGCATTGACTCAATCGCTCACCTCATTCATTCGCATTGACTCAATCGCACGCATCACTCATCCGCATTGACTCAATCGCACGCATCACTCATCCGCATTGAATCAATCGCACGCATCACTTATCCGCATGACTCAATCGCACACATACACAGTCGCACGACTCACCCAGTCACACGGCTCAGTCGCATGATCGACCCAGTCTCCTAAACAGAAAAATCACGACTGCAGAAGTGTAGAGCAGCCTCCGGCTTCTCCGTGCACGGGTTTTACACTACAAGGACTTCCAGAAGCACACAACAAACACACACAAACAAGAAGCACACGCAGAAAGACATCCCACGCACCCACACGACCTTTTGTGTTCGGGTTGAACCCGAACACCCGAAACCCTAGAAATGGACAGTAGTAAAACGAGCAAGATAGGGACAACCAAGGTCGTCTACCTGCAAGTATGGAGTAGACTAGGTTGTAGATGAAGTCTAGACGACGAAAACGAGACGAAACGGGGCGGTTTTGGTGCAAAGAAGAAGTTGTAAAGTGAAGAAGAAGAATGAAGAAGAAGAAAGTGAAGAAGATGAAGAATGGCTGGGAAATGGGGGTTTTTATACCCATCTCAAGTTTGCAAAATGTCAATTTTAGTCCCTGCACTTAGCCCCCGTGTTCCCAAAGTTTGTTTCGGTTGAAAACGACTTTAAAGGTGTTTGTTATATTAATGACGGGAGTGTAATAAATGATAATTTGTACTTAAAAATGGTTTTATCAATAATAATATTATTATATAAAAACGATATATTTAGTGATAATAACGATGAAATTTGTAAAAGTTTTAAGCATAGCACACGTTCACGAAGGAAACACAAGCACAAAGATAATAAAGCAAGTAGGATATCCACACAAGGAGTTAATAAAGATGAGGAATGAATGATCAAGGAAAAGTTAACGAAAACTTCGTTAATTGACGGACCTTGTGGTGACGGATGTCACAGATAAGCTAAGTCAATCCCAAAAGAAAAAAATTGTTCATCAACGCCGAATGAGGTCGAAGTTTTTGAGTCGGTTTTGGGAGAACATCGTGGACATATGAGAGGGATTGGGCGTAAACCGTCTTCATCTGCAGGGTCGAGTTTGTTTGTCCATGAGCAGGAACAAATACCTCAGACACTTTTAGAGGTATTAAAGCTATATAACTTGAACGGGTCAAAATGGGTCAAAATGGGTAAAAATAAACTTTAATTGCTAAATTGGAAGGTGTTAAGTGTATCATTGTTGGTTTATCTTAAACGGGTCAAAATGGGTAATTTAAGTTGAATTATGCACATTTTGATTGAAATGGGTCAAAATGATACAAACACACTTAATATAGTTAAAACCACGTTAATTTGACTTAAAACGGGTCAAAATTAACTTTAATTGCTTAAACTTGAAGGTGTTAAGTGTATCATTGTTGGTTTATTTTAAACGGGTCAAAATGGTAATTTAAGTTGAATTATGTACATTTTGGTTGAAATGGGTTAAAATGATGCGGACACACTTGATATAGTTAAAACCACGTAATTTGACTTAAAATGGGTCAAAATGGATAAAAATAAACTTTAGTTGCTTAAACTTGAAGGTGTTAAGTGTATCATTGTTGGTTTATCTTAAACGGGTCAAAATGGGTAATTTAAGTTGAATTATGTACATTTTAGTTGAAATGAGTCAAAATGATACAAACACACTTGATATAGTTAAAACCATGTTAATTTGACTTAAAATGGGTCAAAATGGGTAATAAACTTTAATTGCTTAAACTTGAAGGTGTTAAGTGTATGATTTTTGGTTTATCTTAAACGGGTCAAAATGAGTAATTTAAGTTGAATTATGTACATTTTGGTTTAAATGGGTCAAAATGATACAAACGCACTTGATATAGTTAAAACCACGTTAATTTGACTTAAAACGGTCAAAATGGGTAAAAATAAACTTTAGTTGCTTAAACTTGAAGGTGTTAAGTGTATCATTGTTGGTTTATCTTAAACGGGTCAAAATGGGTAATGTAAGTTGAACTATGTACATTTTGGTTGAAATGAGTTAAAATGATACAAACACACTTGATATAGTTAAAACCAATTAATTGACTTAAAACGGGTCAAAATGGGTAAAAATAACTTTAATTGATTAAACTTGAAGGTGTTAGTGTATTATTGTTGGTTTATCTTAAACGGGTCAAAAGGGTAATTTAAGTTGAACTACGTACATTTTGGTTGAAATGGGTCAAAATTATACAAACACACTTGATATAGTTTAAACCACATTAATTTGACTTAAAACAAAAAAATGGGTCAAAATAAACTTTAATTGCTTAAACTTGAAAGTGTTAAATGTATCATTGTTGGTTTATCTTAAAGGGGTCAAAATGGGTACTTTAAGTTGAATTATGTACATTTTGGTTGAAATGGATTAAAATGATACAAACACACTTGATATGGTTAAAACCACGATAATTTGACTTAAAACGAGTAAAAATGGGTAAAAATAAACTTAAAGTGCTTAAACTTGAAGGTGTTATATGTATAATTGTTGATTTATCTTAAACGAGTCAAAATAGGTAAATTTAAGTTGAAGGTGTTAAGTGTTAAGTGTACATTATACAACAACTTATAATATATGTTTTGTTTTGTAGGCTCAAATCGCAAGTCTGTTTCAAAATGTGAACTTTATGTCTCAAATAACTCAACTTATTGCCTCTCAAAAAGCTACACAACAAGCTGATGAATATGATTCGAACAAGGAAAATAAATAGGGTAGCGGTTTAAGTAGTTTAAGTTTGTGTTAATGACTGTTAATATTGAAGTTAAACAATGTATTAGTATACTTAATTAGTTAACAATTGTAGTGGACTTTTTAATATTATTTGTATGTGTATGTTGTTATTTGTGTTATTGGGAAATCTGGGTTTATGTTTATATACAGGTTTATTCGATTATTAAAAATGGAAATTAAAAAATAAAAAAAATAAAATAGTTGATTATTAGCGGTGACAAATATCGCCACTAATAGTCTTTTTCCATTGTAGCTACAAATTTATTATGCATTTGAACAATAAGATCCCCTAAATATGTAACATTTTTTTGACACAGGGCGAACATGAACCGTATTCCAACTTTGGATGCCTTGTCAAAGAGAAACATTCAGGTTACCTCCGTGCCTTTTATGTGGGGATGCAGCCTCTGGATGCCTGAACATTTGGTTTACATCTTACTATGTATTTTCTTGATGTTTGACGACACATAAGTAGTTGCTGTAAAATTTCACTACCTATGTTTTGTTTTTTTTGTTAGAGATCTGTTAGAGTTGCACAAAGTTAAATCAATGGGGAATCTTAAAAAGAAAATGATTTATGGGATCATATCAATAGCTTGTTGGTGTTTATTGAGGACAATAAATGAGACTCATTTCTCAAATAAACTGATGAAAGCAGAAAATTATTAGAGGATATTAGGTCGGTTGGAGTATCTTTGGATAGAGAACATATCCAATCTCAAGGCTTTTCATTAAAAAAGATTTGGTTAAATTATCTCTTTTGTAACATGTAAAGCAATGTTGTATGTTTTTTTCTTGTATATTTCCCTTCTAGTATATTGCTAGGAGGTCATTTGTGAATAAAAGTTGCCTTTCAAACAAACTAAATAGATAACTTTTGTAACAACAAAAATATCATTTGTAGTAATGATAATTGTCAAAATAAGTATATTACTTTTAATATAGAGAAATTTTAGGCGCACCGTAAGAAATTTGAAAGAAACCGGACTAAACCGTCACGTTTTGATCAAAATGTCACGGTTTGAAAACCTAGAAGTGACGGTTAGGTCAAAGTGTCACGTATACTGTTGACAAAAGTACATTGATAAAAATGTACGGTTCTGAAACAAAAGGTCACAGTTTGCCCTAACCATGACGGTTAAGGTACGGGGTAAGTACCACTTTGAACCGTCACGATTAGGCCAAACCGTGACGGTTTCTCGCCCATTTCATGGTATATACGCAACACATTCATGTTTTTAATGTTGATTTTTAATAAAAAAAAAGTATAGAATACTATCCTTAAAAGTTTACATAGTTATAACACAAAAGTAAAACGATATTATGGATATTAATATTACAAAAAAGTATAGGATATTATACTCAAAATCATACAACTTTTTGAATAAAATTGATTACTATAAATGTTAACTTTTGGTTTTGTGTTTGTATTTTATACTTTTTTATAATATTAATAACACTTTTATGTTTGTATATTAATAAAACATGAATGTGGTGCAATACCATGAAATGGACGAGAAACCATCACGGTTAGGCCAAACCGTAACAGTTTAAAGTGGTGCTTATCTCGTACGTTAACCGTCACGGTTAGGGCAAACCGTGACATTTTGTTTCAGAACCGTACATTTTTATCAATGTACTTTGTCAAGAGTCAATCTATGCAAGACAATTTGATCTAGCCGTCACCTCTAGATTTTCAAACCGTGACATTTTGATCAAAACGTGAACGTTTGATCCGGTTTTTTCTCAGAAAACACATGCGATGTCCCCTAATATATTTTAAGTTTAGTTAAAGTAAATGTGTGGTGAGTAATTGGTGAATTATTGCGATTTACCGTATATATTACGGTCTCGTTTTTCTGGTGCCTGTCATATCGTTAAAGCGACATTATTAGAGTTAAGTTCTAATGTGAACATAAATATTTTGTATTTTTAGTGTTTGATGCAATTATATTGTTGGCCGACATAAAGAAGAAAATTCATTACGCATATGGTGTTTTAGATTCATAATGAAATTAAGACTTGATGCTAGTGGATTGCTTCAGATTTATTTTATTTCTTTTTTTTAATTAGTTCAGATTCATTTATTTTTACTTTTTAACTATACAAACTTCTAATTTAACTCATGTTAGAATCTAAACTTTAATGTATTTAAAAAATATTTAACTTTTGTTACTAAACTACCAACCTAAATAACCATCTATTTTATTTCTATAAAAGATTTAAAAGCCATAAACTAAAGTAAATAAGTAATTTTCTTTGTGGAAATGTCTATGCATGTCTAGATTGTTATATTACACGAAACTATTCAAGAGTTTGTATTTGTTGCATAAATAAATTATATCAAGTATTTGTTAATATGTAAGCGTTCAATTTTGTTAAGATCGTTAAGATTACTCAGAGCAGCTTTTTTATCTATACCCTTATTATTTTTAAAAAATATTCCATCCTTATTTTTAACATTTTTAAAATGTGTCTACATCTCATTTCTTATCTTATATTCCTTCAATTAAATAACTTTTAAATTTTTAGTATTCTTTCTCTCTTTCATTTATAAAAAAAATTATAAAAAATGTATAGTGAGCTAGTAAATATAAGAAACCACTATTCAAGTCATATATAGTGTTCTCGAATTTTAAAGATGTGGAGTGATTCAAGGAATGAATTATAGGAGTAAGTTTGGATTTGATTTTTTTTATCTTTCTCTTATAAAAATAAAAAATATTTTACCCACTCTATTGTCTGTCCCTACATAATAAGTTAGCATATAAGCTCACAAGATAATGTATTACTAAAATTGCGTTCCAATACTTTCAATACAATTAATTATACAAATATGTTATTTAAAAAGTGTTACATAAGCCGACAAAAGTTATGTATTTTAGTGGCCCAACAAACATATACCATGAACACAAACTCAAATCAAACAAATCCAATCTAAATATAAAAATAACATAATTCAACTCCCTAAAAAAACTCAAAGACAAATTTCTAAACAAACCAAAAAATTCGCTTAACCCGTTTATCGGTTTAAATAAAACTCTATTCACATTAAATTTAATGATAGGTTCAGCTTACCTTTTGAAATATTATGGCCTACATAGTTACATGTGACCAAGTATTCAACATGTGTTGTGGTACCCATTTTATTTCATAGTTTATGACGCAAACAATGATGAAAATATGGAGTAAAACACCACAACTTGCAGTTATATGGTGGACTTCCATTAATAGTACAGCACGATCAATTAATATCAACCCACCGTCACATAAAACGATATTTTATTCCTTTTGAAATTAAATCATATCTTTTGTCAATCCTTTGACCATTGAATATAGTTTGACTTCATATGATAAAGTCAGCCCCTTCGTAATTTTGACCTTCCCATTGTTCAACCTATATAAACCATTTTAACACATATTCCATGCATCATCTGCTTTTTAACACATAACATGAGTACCAGCTCAGATGAAGGTAGCACCAGCATCAACTGTTCAAGCACACCGGGTGGCGGTACAAATCAAGAAAAGACGTACAAAGGCGTTAGGTGCAGACGATGGGGCAAATGGGTGTCGGAGATTAGAGTTCCAGGAAGCCGAGAGCGGCTCTGGCTAGGCACGTACTCTACACCCGAGGGTGCAGCCGTGGCTCATGATGTAGCCTCTTATTGTTTAAGAGGGACCACATCTTTGCATAAACTTAATTTTCCGTCTATGTTACCTCCTACAGCACGTACAGACCTGTCTCCTAGGTCCATCCAAAAGGTTGCATCAGATGCTGGCATGGCCATAGACGCACGCTTTATCGCGTCTAGAGAAACCACACCGAGTAATGAGACATTGAACATTTCTGTAGATGATTATCTATGAAATTTAAACAACTATTCGTCATGTATTTGAAGTATACATTGACAAACACAATGTACTTCTTCACTAGCGGTTCTAAAATATATATTTTTACCACTATGTTCCAGTGTATGATATAATGAATGAATGTGTAATAGTTAGCTCATCAAAAAAATGTCTAATACCATACATATACATGTTTAATATTTTATGTATGTACTCTTGACGAATGACTGTTTCATCATCACTTTTGACCCTTGTTTCCACTTTTTTGGTTGAAAATGGTGGCTGTGGGTGTTGGTCGTTGATAATGACTAGTTACTTTCTTGAAATATTTCTTTGGGGTCTTCTACAAAAAGAACAAATATTAAGCTTTTTTACCAACTAATGGTATACCACCGTCATTGATCACCAACACCGAAAAAATAAAAAAAAGTAAAATAAATCGAATGAAAAATAGACGACATTGAACCACACAGTGAAGCAAACGGAACATAAAACATATAAAACATTAAGTAAATCGATATAGGATCAATGCGTTTTGATGGGGTTGTTAAACTGAAAAAGATAAGCAAAAATACATTAAATCACACAAGCACAATAAACACAAGACCAAAGTTGAAAATAAAAAATATTGAGACTAATTTGTAAAATATATATGTAAAGTATCGTGTTAAAATAAAATAGTTGAAGATTAAAAAAGAAAAAAATTAGTACAAACCATAAAACACAATATTGATAATTAGTATAATATAAATTATACGGATCGATCAAATTACAATTTCAATCTCAAATTTAAGAATTACGGATTTGTTTCAACTGTTTGACAAAATATTCACATTTGACCCCTAACGTAGATGTATGTTAAGTTCCATATAGGGATTTAATTAGATTTTGAATATTCTATGACTTCATTATTTTATCTACATTTCAATGTAAATTTTATATAATTTTTACTTTTTTATATGTATAAACTAGGTTATGTTCCTTAACGTTTATTTACATAATAATATTAGTTTTCTTAATTGTGAATAAACCGTTGCAATATGTGCTACTTTTGATCTATGTTTTAATATTTAATTTATTTTTTTTTGAACGGCAAATTTACGACACTGCTTCGGAGGATAGGTGTTATTTTAATCGGGCCCATCTATCAATTTCCCAGCCGGGACCGCACCCCCAACCCACTCGAAGAAAACTCATTGCTGAGAAAACCCCCTGGCTCAACTCTGAGCATTTTACTCAGAGTGAGACTTGAATCCATGACCACAATTTTATTACATTTCATAAGTACCTCATATTAACCAGTTAGGATAAGGATCATTAGTATTTAACCAAGGCACCGCATCATGCCGGAATAACCATTTTATTTTTTCTTTTAAAATCGTGTAGAGTATTGGTTTCTTAAATGAGCATATACTGTTGTAATATGGTTTTTTATTTATATCTTAATATAATTTGTTAAAAATGATCTGAGTTATATATATAATATTTTTATTTTTTATTTATAAACTCATTATATTTTATACTAAAAACACTTATTTTTAGAACAAAGTAACTTTTATGAATTTCAAATGCACCATGACAACATGTTTACTTTTATTTACATTTCAAATATAAATATTATTCAAACTGAGCCGACGCACACCGTGAGCATATTTATTATTAACATAGAATATAGGCTTTAAAATTATATTCTACTTGCTTATCTTTTTTATCTTATAGTTTGATGATAGAATACTCAACCACGGTTGTCATAGACCATAGTTCTTATAAATTCCGTTGTTTTAGTTTGGTGGTTGAGCATTTTTTTCACAATATAAAAGAGAGCAATAGTTTTATAGTTTAATATTTATATGTATCCTTTCTGTAAGCACGTAATTTTAGAATATTAATATGAAATAAAGAAATAACATAAAACGAAAATGAAGTTCCAGGTTAAGCAAGTTGAATGCATGTAACCTGTATATCCTGTGGCTTGTTAAATTTAGGAGCTGTTTGATAAAATTGACTCAGTAAGATATGATTGAGTCGGAAGCTTACTCAGTAAGAAGTTTTGACTGGGTTTGCATCTGACTGAAATTTGGTTGTTTGATTTAGTATCTGACTGACTCTACTGAATGAGAAAAATAAACCAACTAAACCAACTAATCTTCTCTAACTTTCCAAACATTCTTTGAAACACACAAAATCACCGCGGCTCCTCCTGAAGCTCCCCACCGCGATCCTCCCCTCCGCCATGACCGTCTTCTCCCTCGTCCTTACCTACTTCATGGTCGTCTCCGGCTCAGGTGTTGTTCGGCCAAGGGATGCGAACGAGGAGGGGGTCGTGCTTGTCTTCATGCCCGCGAACGTGGGATGCGACCGAGGAGGGGGTCGCGCAGGTGGAGTTCGGCCGAGGGGCAGCGCCTCTTTTCCGGGTCAGCAAGTTTTAATTTAGGGTCTAGGTCAGCATCCACAAACCCGGTCAGAACACAACACAACCAAATCAAACAAGCTGACCGGCCCCTTAATGTGTCTGACGTGATTGTCAGGTCATCGAATATTATTGTATATGTTGTCTAGAACAAGTATGTCACATGAAACATAAATCTGAACTTGATTAAAAATGTTATATAATCAAACCTGGATCAATCTTTGAATATTGAAAAACCATCAAATAAAATTATTTCGTTGGTTCGTCGCAATTGATCCATCGAATAAGACGGAGACTTTTTGATGGAGTCGAATTTGGTTGAATGTATGAAGTTTTCTTATGATTCTCAAGTGAGTGTATGTGTATGTCTTGTTTTTTAGGAAGAATTATATATATCTTCATATAAACTTAATCAATTACATATATATCTAATTTAATTTTTTAATTACATATATCTCCTTGTAAAACTTTATTAACTCTATATATACTCAAATTAAAACTTAATTACATATATCTCCTTTTAAAACTTAGTTAATTACATATATGCTCAAATTAAAGGTTTAATTACATATATTCGATTTATTAAACATAATACTACATATTATTACTATTATTAAAAATAACTAATATCACTAGTATTTTACTCTTATTTTTTTAAACTATAAAATTATTTCCTATACTAAGGTTTATATTATTTTTTTTCCTTTTTATGTAATTTTTTTCCGATACCTATGCGACACACTTCTAATCACATTATGCAATATCAAATTATGTGTTCGGATCATGTTATATAATAATCTGAAAAATTTAGCATCAAAGGTAAAAAAACAAAAAGAACATAAAACCGTTAGTATAAAAATATTAGTAAATAATCAAAACTCGAAAATGTAGTAAAATGGGAAAAACATAATTATATAGTTTATTAAATAAAAGAGTAAAATACTAATTATATAAGTTATTTTTTAATAAAAATAATCAAATAGATAAATATATAATATTTATGTTTAATAAAACGGATATATGTAATTAAACTTTTAGTTTTGGTATAAATGTAATTAACTAAGTTTAGAAGGAGATATATGTAATTAAACTTCTAATTTGGGTATATATGTAATTAGATAAGTTTTACAAATAGATATATGTAATTAAAATCTTAAGTTAAGTATTTATGTAATTGATGATGTTATAGGAGAAATATGTAAAAAAAATTATTACTTAATCAAGACAGGGTCTGCCTAAAAGGAAGATGCAAAGCTTTTGACTGGAACTTTATGACCAAAGCCCAACAACCAATTTAATATATTGACTATTCGATTTTCAAGTAACCATTGTCATTTGTGGCCCATGACAAATTATTATTCTATATTTAAAACCCAAGTTGATAAACATTTAAACAGTAATTTACCATCAACTAAAGTAGCAGGGTACAACTTTAGTTTGTATATGTTAAGGTTAGTGGGTGGAGGTGCCCGCACTAGAAGTCCGCGGTGGGGGCCGGCGCCACTAGGCAACACCGCCGCCAGTCTCACACATCACATGTTTTCATTATTTCACGACTGGTATTCGCCGAGCCACACCACCAAAATCCCCATTTAGTGACCGTTCCAACGGTCTATTTTTTGGACCTTTACCCAACCCTAACTTAACCCAACCCCCACCCCCACCCTTGATCGAAAACACGAAATCACCCAAACTTCCAGAGAAAACCACAGCCACTTGATGGTGGTACATTCTCCGGCGAGAATCAAAACAACCAAATTAATATCAATCAACGGCGAATGCATACAACTCACAATTAATGCAACGGAATGGGGAGTATTCCGATGGGTGTGCCAGAATATGTTGCTATTTGTCGAGAGAGAAAAGTTATTTATATTAATGAAGTAATTAAAAAAAACTATTGTGGTTGCTGTGGTGTGAGTACACACCACAGTTACGATGATGTTACTATCTGAGTTTAATTTTATTTGTGAGTTGAACGGTATGTTTTCGGTTACTGATCAAATATGTATTTACTGATTTCAGTTAATGTTGTGTAAAGGTAATTAGATTACTGACTGTTGTAATCGTAATTATGCTTGTTGATAAATGTTGTATATATTTTAGCACAGCTAATCGTTTGGGTTAATTGATTTATTTTGTAAGCCTATAACATTGTTTACTTTAAATTGGGATATTATTTTTGTTTTCTTAATATGCTTTTCATGAAACTGATAATATGGCAAGTGATGACAGAGCAAAACTAATCCTTAAGCTTACATGATATTATATTTTTCTTCTAAATTTGAATTTTATCTATGATTGTCGATGTAAGTGCGTTACATGTAGGACTGCAAACAAACTGAACGTTCAGCGAACAGTTCGTGAACCATTCAGCGGGAAGTTCGTTTATGTTCGTTCGTTTAGTAGATGAACGAACACGAACATGAAAATTTCGTTCGTTTAGTTAAACGAACGAACATGAACACAACCCGCGTTCGTTCATTTATGTTCGCGAACGTTCGATAATGTGTTCGTTTATGTTTGTTAGTGTTCGTTCGTGAACGTTTGATAAAGTGTTCGTTTATGTTCGTTTATATTTTAATTATTGTGTTAGTTATTTGTATAACTATTATATCAAGTATTTTTTGATATATATGTTAACTACTTATTATTTTTTATTAGTTTTGTGTAATTTTTATAATTAAAAAATATAACTTTTATTCTAAAATAAATATATAATAATTTGTGTTCGTTTGTGTTTATGATTTTTTTTGTTCATCATGTTCATGAACGGTTGTTTGTGTTCGTTTGCGTTTGTTAAGTGTTCGTGAACAGTTCATGAGCATGTTCATTTTCTTAATGAACGAACACGAACAAGAAATCTCGTTCGATAAGTGTTCGTGAACAGTTCATGAATAAGTTTATTTCTTAACGAACGAACACGAACAAGACCTTGTTCGTTTTCGTTCGGTTCGTTTGCAGCCCTATTTACATGGGTTTTTAAAGTTTCTGAACTCGTATATCAACAATCACTGTCTGCACCAAAATAATAATAATAATAATAAATAAATAAATAAAAATAAAAAATAACTCGTTTCATACACCTTTGGTAAGATTTAGTTACTGGATTTTAATATTTATGTTTCGTGTTACTTTAATCCAATACAAGTTTATTGTTTTCGTAACAGTAAAATTTGCCACTTTTCAAAAAAAAACTGTAGCTTATTAATTAGAAGTTAACATTATCAACCAATTGCTCTTCCAAACATAGACACGGTGGGATCAGCCAAAAACAATAATTGTTAAAACGTTTGGAAGTGATAATCATAAATATTATTTAATAGGTTAGTATCATGTGTATTACACGATTTAAATAAATAAAATACTAAATAATTAGTAATAAAAATAAAGGCCTCCTCAAAATCATCGGCTTTTTGCCTCACGCCACGACCATGACCCTATTATTTAAATATCTTTAATTTATGAATTATAAAATCATGCTTTAAGATAAATTATAATTATAATTACGTATAAGTAGTTACTTTAAATAAATAAATAAATAAATAATAATTTATTTTTATTAAACCTTTGTTTATAAAAAAGCATGGTTTTTAAATATTTTGTTTTTTAAGAAAAAATATTTTTTATAAAAAAACTTCGTTGTATTCTTTACTTTAAAACTTTAATTATAAAAAGTATGTTTTAAATAAAAAATAAGTTATTTATTTATTAATTGTATATTATTTAAGTTAAAAATGGTATAAGTAATCTTATTAGTATTTAAAATTACTATCAATAATACAGAGAAATGAGTAATCTTATGTATAATTTTTTTGTTTATTAAAAAACTTTAGTTTGTAATTATTATGATTATTTTAATATTACTGTTTTTTAAAAATCACCTTTTATAAATTTTTTTAAAAATAACCGTTTTAAAATATTTTGTTTCAAAAGATTTAGTGTTTTTGAAAATTTCATACTATATAAAAGTTTTATTTTTTTATTATTTCTATTTTAGTAAAAAAGATGTAATTTTTTATTTCCTTAATAAAATCTATTTTTAAAAAGATAGCTTGATTTTAAAAAATTTAAATAAAAAAGAGAATTTTAGTAATTAATAAAAATGATTTTTAATAAGAGAAAGAAATTAGTTTGACTATTTAAATTATAATAATACCTTTTTGGGGGAAAACTAATATGAAGATGTGTATAAGAAGGATATGTATCAAAAAGATGAGTTAAGAGAAGGACATGTGACAAAAAAATATTCTTTTATATAGATTTATAGATTTATAATGTGACAATATAATATGCGCTCCAGCCACAACATGCGAGGTGTAACATTGAATGGCACGAAGATTGTAAGTGTTTTGGATTTGGGATCGTAGTGGAAATCCCGTGCAACGCACATGAACAACTCGAGCTTGGTTGTTAAAAACTCAAATCGAGCCAAGCTTAAGCAACCCATTAAATATGAGACCAATATTATAATCAAAGTAAATTACGATTTTAGTCCCTGTGGTTTGGTTGTTATAACTCTTTTCATCCAATAATTTAAAAACGTCCGGTTTAACCACCGTGGTTTGAATTTTGTTACAATTAAATCCAAACCATTAACTCCATCCAATCTCTTTGTTAACTTTTTAAGGAAAAGACAAGAATACCTTTGGAATAAAAATGTTATTATCTAAAAATATATAAAAGAGTAAATTACAATTTTAACCCTATCTCTTTTGTCCCGTTTAACCCATTAGAACCACCTCCACCGCCACCACCCACCACTCGCCGGCAACCACACCACCACTCGCCGGCAACCACACTGCCACTCGCCAACACTTTCAACAACCACCATCGACACTTGCTCAATCTGAACCATAGATGTATTGACGATTATGTTTGAAGATCTGAAACCTCTTATCAGGGGTTGACTCCGTCGTCCGTATGCTAGTTGAAGGAGGATGCTCCGGCGGTGGTCATATGGGCGGCGTCGTAGTTGATGAGTTGATGATGGACATATCGATGGCGGATGCGAAAGCGATGAGAGTGAAGAAGAAGAGTGTATCCATGGGAATGAACTTCATGATGTTGCAGGTGGATGAGATAAGGATTATGGGGTGGGAGATGGTATGATGGAGATGGTGATGGTATGGTGGTTTTGGTTTTAAAGGGAAAGATGGGTAAGGGGTGAGGGTGGTGTAGGGATTATTAAAATACATTAGAGTAAATTAGTCCATGTGGTTTAGTGGTTATAACGTGTCACACCCCCGCTGAGAGTGGAAACACGGGGATGTAATGAGACGGGATCGTCATAACACATGGTAAGCGATAGAGATGCAATATAATACATGATGATAAGCGTGTCATGACGACACCCGACAACAATGGGATTTGTGTCGTGTTTAGTCAATATTCACGACAACATAGCCATAAGCATAACATGATAAATGATTCACATAAGAAAGATGATAACATTGCATGCAATTCCCACAACCCGGGAACAAGTTACAAATGTATAATGTTGTTCGAAACAGTTTACAACAAATGTTTTCAAAATGTATGTTTAGTCCCAAAATGCATCCTAGAGTCTCCACTAAGGCAGCACACCTAGATCTTCAATTAGCATGATCACCTGAAAAAATATGCTCAAAATGGTCAACAAAATTGTTGGTGAGCTCGCAGGTTTAAAAGTAAATAAGTAATTGATGTTGTATAAATGTTGTTGCGGAATACCATGAATACAGTTATACGTAAGCAAAATCACATGACATGAGCTTTACAACCAAACCTAACGACGTACACAAAGAATCTTGTCAGAATATATTCACCCAAGGCCCATTCCTGGCGAGTGTTGGTACTAACTAGTATACCAACAACGAGGGTGGGGGTGTCAACCCAAGTAGTACTACCAATACCTATCTGTCGGTTCCACACTGGAATTAAATGGTTGTAAGAAAGAACCACACAACAGACTCAAGCATGTATCAGATAAGTACTCACAAAATAGTAGCACGTTGATTCCAAGTATGTAAATTGTATGTATGTTGTACAACATAGAAAACGGGTGAGCATACTTTTCCCCCATGTTTGTAAATGTCTCAAAGGTAGTATAAGCATAAATAGGGGCCACGAAACTCATTTGTTAGGTCGTAAGTATGTATGATCAAAGTTCCCAAGTGAAGTATGCAAAGAACGGTCAAACACCTATTGACAGTTATTGTTAAGCATTAATGATATGTATAAAGCATATAGTAATATTCGGTCGGTTCGGGTTGTATCGGGTCGGTCATGGGTAACACA
The DNA here is from genome assembly GCA_025506515.1 of Flaveria trinervia. Taxonomy (NCBI): domain Eukaryota; kingdom Viridiplantae; phylum Streptophyta; class Magnoliopsida; order Asterales; family Asteraceae; genus Flaveria; species Flaveria trinervia. The sequence continues at coordinate 86,624,850 of CM046452.1, read as the reverse complement.
CACAAGCGGACACACATATCAGATCTTATGTAGATCCAAGTACCAAAATGAGTCGTCATTGCCAATGACATTGGTGTAAAGATCCCATTGTTATAAGAGAAAGTACTTGTTAAATATTTGTAGTCCCAAATGGGTTGTTGATAATTGTAAAATGCTAGGTTGATTTAAATTGGAATAGTATCTGCATGTTGATAGCGTTGACTTTAATCTTTGTGGTCAAGCAATGACACTTGTATTGATGTTACCTTATCATCACATGACATTCAAGAAGGGAATTCACACACACAGCATCATCAGTCACACAACAGGACCAGACGCTCGACTCAACACTCCATTCGTACGAATCAACCTTCAATCGTACGAATCAGCTTCATTCGTACGATTGGACCTTCATTCGCACGGCTGGTGTTCAGTCGTACCACACAACACCCAATCGCACGACTTAACCTCCATACGCACGAATCAACCTTCATTCGTACGAATCAGCTTCATTCGTACGACTGAACCTTCATTCGTATGACTGAACCTTCATTCGTACGACTGAACCTTCATTCGTACGACTGAACCTTCATTCGTACGATTGGCCTTCAGTCGTGCAACGCACGCACAATCGCATACATCCATTCGGTCGCATGACTCAATCGCACACAACATTCATCCGCATTGACTCAATCGAACGCATCATTCATCCGCATTGACTCAATCGCACACATTCATTCGATCACACGACTCAGTCGCATGACATCCCCAGTCGCACGACTCAGTCGCCTGAATGACTCAGTCGCATGACTCAGTCGCACGACTCACCCAGTCGCACAGCTCAGTCGCATGACAGACCCAGTCGCCTTAACTGTAGGTTCGCGACTGCTGAAGTGCAGAGCAGCCTTGGCTGCCCCGAGAACGATTTTTACACAACAAGGACTCCCAGAAACACACTACAAACACACACAAACTATAAGCACACGCAGAAAGGCATCACACGCACCCACACGACCTCTTGTGTTCGGGTTGACCCGAACACCCGAAACCCTAGAAATGGACAGCAGTAAAACGAGCAAGAAAGGGACAACCAAGGTCGTCTACCTGCAAGGATGGAGTAGACTAGGTTGTAGATAAGGTCTAGACGATGAAAACGAGACGAAACGGGGCGGTTTTGGTGCAAAGATGAAGAAAATGTGAAGTGGAGAGAATGAAGAAGAAGAAGAATGGCTGGGAAATGGGGGTTTTTATACCCATCCCAAGTTTACAAAATGTCAATTTTAGTCCCTGCACTTAGCCCCGAGTTCCAAAGTTTGTTTCGGTTGAAACCGACTTTAAAGGTGTTTGTTATATTGATGTTAAAAATGTATTTAATGATAATTGGCACTTAAAAAATGGTTTTATTAATGACAATAATTTTATATAAAAATGATATTTTTAGTGATAATGATGATGAAGTTTGTAAAAGTTTTAAGCATAGCACACGTTCACGAAAAAAACACAAGCACAAAGATATTAAAGCAAGTAGGATATCCACACAAGAAGTAAATAAGGATGATGAATGAACGATCAAGGAAAAGTTAACGGATAATCACGTTAATTGACGGACCTTGTGATGACGGATGTCACATAACGTTTTTCATCCAATAATTTAAAAACGTCCTCTTTAGCCACTGTGGTTTGAAATCTTTCACAATCACCACCACCTCTGTAACGCCGTCCAATGTTATTGTTAGTCAACCCACATGTGTCCCTCACGTGAGGGGTATTTTAGTCTTTTTCTCTTCATATTCTTACATATTTTGTATAAATTAAACTCTAAACAAGATGAGTTTGAGTAGAGGTGTTCAAAAATATTCGAATCCGAAACCGAATCCCTAAATATTTTAGATATTTTCAGATATTTCGGATATTTTAATAAATACTTGAAATATATGAAATAAATTTCAATAAAATTTATTATATTTGTATAAAATTTATCAATAATACAACTTTTTTTGAAATTCGGATATCCGAACGGATATCCGAAAATCAGATATTTGAAATTTCGGATTCGGATTCGGATAGTGAAATACACTATACGAAATTTTTGGATATCCGAAAATAAACACCCGTAAATTTGAGTTTAGATGAGCACATACTAAACTTGACCTGTTTTTTTTTGTTACACTTTAATTAAATAGGATATTATACATCTTTTTTACAAGGAAGTGAACTTAAACTCTCATCCACACATGAGTAACATGTGGCCCTTTTTTTATCCTTTTTAATATCGAGTCCCGAGCTCTAGGCCATGCAAAATATTATGTATTTTACAATTTAATTGAATAGGATATTATTCAATTTTAGAAATCCAGAATATGCTAAAAATAATAGATGGCTACACAAGTCAATAAATTGAGTGTCATGAAATAACACCCCCACATCGTTACAAACCGATGGATTACATTACATTATCCTTATTATTTTCTTTCATTTTAACATTTGCATATGCTCTTATCATATCCGGCCACCGTGGTTCACGGCTTCCGCCGGGGCCTTTTGTTTTTCCTATCATCGGAAACCTTTTACACCTCAGCGCAAAACCCCACCGCTCTCTCATGGCGCTTTCTAATCGTTACGGTCCTTTAATGTCACTTAAGCTCGGAACTAGAACAACTATAGTAGTTTCATCACCGGATGTTGCCAAAGAGTTCTTTCAAACACATGACCATTCGTTCGCTAGCCGATCGATACCTGATGTCGGTAGAGTGATGGACCATGATAGGTACTCCATAGTTTGGTTGCCTGTCGGAGATCAGTGGCGGAGGCTACGAAGAATAACCAAAGAATATGTCTTGTCAATGCAACGTTTAGATGCTAGTGAACTCTTACGCAAAGAGAAGGTAGATGTTACTATCAATTATCTGAAAAACCGAAGGGCTTTTGTCAAATAATATTAAGATGTGTTAGTATCTTATTTCTCTTCTAAGAGTTTGATTTAAAGCATTTGTAAGTTTATCATTAAAAAAAGACGAATATTTAAAAACTCTAGAGGAGGGTGGTTTATTTAAGTATATATCTTGAAACTTATGTGTATATTATATAACTTACAAACCAAAACTACATTAACAAGGTACTTTATGTTTTTATATATTAACCACCAATGTGGTTTCTTTTTACAACATCTCCTATTTTTTAAGAATCTTTTGTTCTTTATTTCATTTTTTTTTGTTTTATATTCTTTTTTTATAATCAATTTAAATTCACATGACGAATTACATAACCACGATTTACAACTACAGGTAAAAAAAAAGTGTTAGCCCCACCGCGTAACATAAATATTTTTAATGATCTTTTTTGTTTTTTTTGTTTTTTATTTTAATTAAGCTTACACTTTATGTTAATCGGTACACTCACCGGTTATATTAGTTTTTATAAATTGTAATACCCACATCATATTAGTGTTACCGTTTCAAGATATACCACTGCAGATGATGACAATGTCGTGAAGCATGGGTGTCATACTAGTTCATATAAACTAGAATTTTGGTTAACTGGGTATTTAAATAACTGGAAATAGAAAAGAATTAATATTAAGGGTATGGTTATAGTAATAAGAGTATTTAATCTAAGAAATTTAAGAAAGATTATGTTGTTGCACGTGTACTTCTACTGTTTTCAAAATTAACATTTTAGTCATTGTGTCAAATATGTTAGTCCATTATATCTTATACATTCATTGTATTCAACATTATGTTTTGCATTTTAAATAATATAATGTTATTTTTGTCATTGATTCTATAACTTAAACTTGTTGCCTATCATTATGTTTAACACATAGAAGTACACAATGTTATATTTTTTTCACCAATGTATTTTTCAAAACTCATAGTGTTAATACATAATGTATTATTTTTGTCATTGTTTTTATATATATAACTTGTTGTTATCTATCATTACGTTTAATAACTAAAAGTACACAATTATATTATTTCACCAGTCAATTTATCCAAACTTATAGTGGTCAAAATAACATAATTACGATCAAAAAATACAATAATAAGATATTGCGTTATTTTGTAATTGTTTTTTATGTATTAGATTAATTAGTTTTTCATTTATTATTGTGTTTTACATATTTTAGATATACAACAATGTTATTTCACCATTATATTTTTTTAAATTTTATAATTTTATTAAAAAACATAATGGTATACAAAAATACACAATAATTAACAAAAATACACAATAAACTGCACCGAAGACACAATGACGAAATATGAGCTTAAAACGTAAAACATTACTATCTTTTTATATAACAATATTGTACATGTTATCAAGATAAAAATGCCCGTTTTATGTGTAGTTTTTATCTAAAAAAAGACAATGTCGTACATAAAAGTTACGAACATTTAAAAATACGGGGGAACTTACAAAAAGCCAACAAAAATAACTACTACTAAAATGCCCCTTTAACAAACTTTGCCTTACAATTTAATCTTAACCATTGTTAAGAAGATTGATGGTTAAGATTACTTATTACACTATTAGTTTTAAAAATCTTTTTATTTGAATATTTTCCTAATATCAATATGTTACTTGTCCAATTAAATTTTGTTACAATTTGATTATTATAATTGGCAAAAATAGATAACTATATAATATACCTAATTCAAGGTTTGATCATACTTTCAGATAAAAGAACTTCTTGATCATGTTGATCGTTGTAGTGTAAATGAAAAGGCTGTGAATATAGGTGGAAGCGCATTTACAACATTACTTAATATCCTTTCAAACATCATGTTTTCTGTGGATTTAGCTCAATATGATTCAATATGTTCACAAGAATTCAAGGATGCAGTATGGGGTTATTAGAAATAGCAGGGAAGCCTAATATAGCTGACTTTTTTCCAATTCTTAAATCATTTGATCCTCAAGGATTAGTACGACGTGCAAATGTTTATGGCAATAAGATATTGACCGTCTTTGATGGGATCATCAATCAAAGGTTGAACGCAAGATCAAGTTCATTTGTTACATTAACAAACAATGATGTGTTAGACTCACTGCTCAACCTCAGCCAAAAGGATGAATCGAAGTTCAATCGAAATGACATCAAACATTTGTTTTTTGTAAGTAAATATTCTACACTTAGCATGGCATGGATCAAGAATTTAGTATTTTTATATCGTGATAACAACCTTAATAATTTATCACTATTGAAATTATCACAGGCTTTATTTGTTGCGGGAATTGATACGACATCAAGCACACTCGAATGGGCGATGACTGAGCTTATTCATAATCGAGAGAAATTAGAAATGGCTCGATCAGAGGTCAACATACTCATGAAAAACAAGAAGAATATATTAGAAGACTCAGATATCTCTCAACTCCCTTACCTACGAGCGATTGTAAAAGAAACTCTTCGGTTACATCCTCCGGCCCCTTTTCTTGTCCCTCACCAAGCAATACGTGATGTAGAAATCCAAGGCTTCATAGTGCCTAAAAATTCACAAATCCTTTGTAATGTGTGGGCGATGGGGCGAGACCCAAAAGTTTGGTCGCATCCGGAAACATTCATGCCAGAGAGGTTTTTGGAAGTCAAGATAGACTATAAAGGTCAAGATTTTGAGCTTATTCCATTTGGTGCCGGAAGGAGAATATGTCCAGGATTGAATATAGCGCATAGAATGTTACATATAATGTTAGGTTCTTTGATTCATAAATTTGATTGGAAGCTTGAAGGAAACATGAAGGCACAAGATATGGATATGAGCGAGAAGTTTGGGCTCACTTTGCAAAAAAATACACCACTCAAGGCCATTCCAGTAAGGTTTTAATAGGTATTAGTTGTTTTGTTGTATAAATATAAATTAAAAAATCAGTAATTTGTTATTAACATGCCTTATATCCATGCAAAGCCTTGGTTTTTTTTGTTTCGTTGTTTACCTTTGCATGAACATTTAGAAACTCGTTGTCATTGTGCTTTATATTATGACCTTTCAGGATGGATGTAACACCCTAGACAAATATTACATTTAAAGCTCATATGAGAGTTAGTTTAACCGTACTATCTATCATTTATAACCCCCAAAATTCCTAACACATTTTAAGCATTTTAGTTATGAATGAAAATAAAACTTCAAAATGAGTCGTTCTTGTATTATAGCAATCTACAACGGAAGACCACCAACCTGGACATCTCCACATGCGTAACAAAATCGAAAGCGCAAGCTAGTTCTCAAGTAACTATATAATCCATAATAATATTTAGTTAGCCTAATATTTAAAATGTAATATTAATTAAGCCCAAGTAGCTATTTACTTAAGTCCATTGCTAATTACAAAGCCCAAATACAATTTAGATTAAAATCGAGTTTGCACTCTCGTAACACCTAACTGTTTAATCTTTAATGTTATTTCCTCAATCAATAAGTTAATCCAATAAGATGGAGTTATTATAAAGATGGGGGATAAGAAGGAAGAAAATTATTATCAACCATCTGATTTTAAATCCAAAAGCTAAGAAAATTCAATGACATAATAATGAATAATTGAAACTTTAAATAATAGACCAATGGTATATTAGTCTTAGTCGTATTTTCAAGTTCCACACTTTCCTTTAAATGCTTATAAATTTTGTATACAATACTACTTTTAACAAATTATACCATAAAAACAAACGTATTAATCAATAAAACATGCATAACGTTGATATATAAAAAAACGAATCTTTTTACGTTATCTCAACTCATGTGTAATGTTCATCAGATTGGGAAATATTGGTTATTGTATAATATTGATCAGATCATTGTATCTAATGTTAATAATTGTGTTTTCATATGTGTTTTTCAAAAATAATACTTTTTAACAACACAATGTGGAAAATATAATTTTTTTACATTTCCCAAATTTATTATGTAATCCTAATCAAGTTATTGTGTAATACTCACCAAGCAAATTCGTTGTGTCTAGTGATGATCATCGAGTCTATTGTTGATAGTTGTGTTATCCATTGTGTCTAATACTACTCGTTGTGACAAATGCTGAATATTGTGTTATGCATTGTGTTTTTTTAATATAATGATTTTCGATAACACAATTCCAAAAAATATAATTTTGTCACATTTTTAATTCGTTGTGTAATCTTAATCATGTAATGATCCTCGTCAATTCAGTGGATTAAACAATAAGCTGATGAAATTACACAATAAGCTAAAGATATAAAAAAATTGTTTTTATATTAATACTATGTGCATTTTAAAGATAAAAAATATTCGTTTTTATGATATATCTTTTAAGAAATTAATGTCGTATGTAAACTTTATGGCGTTTGAAAAAAGGTGGAACTTGAGAATGATGAATATTACCAATTTTACCCCAATCTAATTGTCACACCCGTAGACCGGTCCGGTTATGGCCGACTGATAACAACACAATGTAACGGAAAATAAACATAACTTAATTAATTAATGTCCAATCATTCATAACAATACCAATGCTAGTGAATTGTTTTCTAAATCCAAAATTACATAAATTTTAGTCAATTACCATAAATAAACAATGTTTATGAGGTGGGAGGTAGCTAATCTCCAAAGTCTGACTAGGTCACTCCTATCCATAATCACTTGGTAATTCCATTCTTCTCCTGAAATACACACTCAAAACACGTCAACAATATGTTCGTGGGCTCATAAGTTTATGACATAAGACTTATCACAAAACATAAAAGAAAGATAGTAGTAGTAATGGTGCACAAAAGAAAGTATCTGATACAATTCTAATGGGTCAGGGCTCACATCAACCTAATTAGGTCTGTCCAATAGGTACCTAGGTCCGGTTTTGACACATTCAATCCCAGTCAAGGCAGTTAGATGCTGGGAGAGTTAGTGGGTAAATGAGCTGCTAATGTTTAGGGGGTGACTGCAGCAGTTACTTCTACTATTTAGGTTTATTTAAGTGTTGTGTTCTATCTATTGGTTTTTGTTCTTAGTTATTTGAATTATTTGTGACTTGTAATCAGAGAATTTCCCTTCTCGAATCGGGCCAACTATCTATCTATTTATCTTTTTATTCCATCAGAATTCTTGAGTTCTATCATTTGGTTCCATTGCCGGAAACGATGGCACCTTTTACCCGAAGTAGTTCACCCGAGGGCAACGATTCTAACCTTGGTTCTACTGCTGCCCAATTGGCAGCCATTGTTGCTCGATTAGACTCTCTTTTATCTTTGAAGAGTGATGTTGCAGAACTTAAGATTTTGATGTATAGAACCCACTTCAAATGCAACGGTCCGAGTGGTGATTATGAATGTCACCCATGTCTTGATGATGATAACCAAGATGACAAGGAACCTAAAGGTGAACCTTAAAGTCCAGAGACAGATCTGGTTAAGGAGGACTATCCAGTGACAGATCTGATCTAGGAGAACTGTCCAGTGACAGATCTGATGAAGGAGGACTGTATATATATGGCATTCCCACATCCGAAGTCATAAGAGTTATGGAAAGTAGTGATCTTGAAGTATCGAATGAGAAGCATGTAGGAGATAATCAAAGATTTAAAGACGAATATGAAGCCTTATACAAGGACAAGCCGGAGTGGTTTAAATATAATGATCAGAATGTCAATTCTAGTCGTATGTGTGTGCCAATAAAGTTCACACACCTACCTATAAAGGTGAAGGAACAAGCCACCACTTATGAAGTTATTATGGTGTTGCTGCCCCGAAAGAAATTGTACTTGCAAATTTGAAGCATAGGGAAATCAACCTTCAATCACAATTCATTTTGGTTCATCAATGGTTCTATGAAGCGGGTCAGCCTACAATTGAATGGCTTATTGCTTGGCACAACAATTCCCTACTTTTCAACTTGAGGACAAGTCGTTTCTTAGGGTGGACAGTATTGATATGATTCTAATGGGACAAGGCTCAAATCAACCTAATTAGGTCTGTCCAATAGGTATTCAAGTCGAGTTTTGACACATCCAACCTCAGTCAAAGCAATTAGTTGCTGGAAGAGTTAGTGGGTAAATGAGCAGCTAATGTTTAGGGGGTGACTGCGGCAGTTACTTCAGCTATTTAGGTTTGATTTAAGTGTTGTGTTCTAGCTATTGTTTTTTGGTCTTAGTTATTTGAATTATTTGTGACTTGTAATCGGAGAATTGTCATTCTCGAATCGGGCTGACTATCTATATATTTATCTTTTTATTCCATCAGAATTCTTGAGTTCTATCAGTATCACAATCAAACCTCGACCCGAGTGACCCTCCCGAGTGCTAGATTATCCTCTAACCTATTCCCCTTATTGTTATGGGGTTAAGTGTGCCCTACTAAGCACATGTAACCTACACTAATTTGTGACAATGATTTTTAAATATCAATGGGGGTTTCCTTATCCTAAGGGCCTATTGTGTGAGGGGAATTTCCCAAATAGTACTATCCACAAACCACACAGCTCCCAATAGAGTTAATGATTGTTCTCACATTCGGGGATAAGAGAAGTAACCATAGCATCATAATAATGTTTTACAAGAGTGTGCATTCCACCCCAAAACAGTTTAAGAAAAAAAGGGTTATGAAACTCACCTTAGCTAGTTCTTGGAGTAGGTGTTTGCGATTTAGAGAGCTACTGACCGGAAAAATTCCTAAGTTCATTTTGCAAATATTATTTTTCATTTTAAATCAGTTACTTAAGCCCAACACTTGTAGTTTAAGTTTACCCTACGCGATTTGGTGAGTTATGTTACACATGTGTAATTTGTTTTAAACCTTGAAGTACGAAGTCTTGATTTGGTCAGCAATGCTATTTGGGTTATTAAATCGTGATTTCAGATTATACTAATGGATTTAGGTAAGTTTTGTTCCCAAAACAGTAAGGTTTAACTTATTGGCAAGATTTTTCTCTCAACTTTACTAAATTGTCGTTTTAACCCTTATGTTTGGAACTTTTGTAATTTAGTTATTTATAATTGGCTTTATTGTTCAAGTAGATTTAGCTACTGTATAAAGTTAATATTTATGTCCTTTAGGCCTTTCTTAACGGCTTCAAGAGTTTGTTTCGGTTTAGGCGTTTTATGGTGTTACGCTGAAAGATTTCTTTCTTAGAATAGTCGGGTGGTTCGTATGGTAGTTTATATCTATATTTTAGTATCATTTAGTTCCTAGAATGTAAGCATTCTAGCCCAAGGCTTGATACATACGTTATTTTATGCTTTAACGCGGTTCGGTTCACGGTTCGGGTGCGTTTTGTAATGTATTTGTATGTTTGCTTACTTTATTAACTTTTTGTGTTGTATTTAGGTTTGTGGGTCATAATATACTGGAAGACATTGGTTTTACTAATTTTTAAGAGTTTTCATAAATTCTTTTATTATTTTTCTTTCTAAAGATACGTTTGTTTACTTATATTAAGGTTATATTTCGTATAAAATAATAAAAAGTTCTATAAATAATAATATTTTATTTGTAGATAATTTTTATCATTATTAGGCCACTAGTTACTGTATTTAAAGTCTTGGGTTGTTTTATGTCGGTTTTGGTTAATTAACGCTCGGGCTTAGGTTTTTAACGGGTTCTTAGGTTCGGGTCAAATTTCGGTACACTTAAGTCCTATAATACTTCAATATACTTATTTCAACATTTTGGTTCCGAATATTTTTATGTTTTTAGCTTAAGGGAACGTTTTTGTGAATTTTTACTATTTTAACATGAATATCCTTTCTATTTTTGTTTACCTAGCAAAAAAGAACCCATAAATTATGAACTTTAATTTTTGGGCATTTCATATACTTATAAGTCCACTGAAATTTTGTACCTTCGGATTATATGTATATTTGATATTTATGTTAAGTCTATCAGTTAGTTTCGTTAAGTGTCTGTTAAGTCTCGCTTTTGGGTTTCTAAGCGTTTTAATCTGATTTTTCCATTCCCAAATATTTTAACATCATAAGTAGCTTCTAAATAATCCCCTAATTCCAGTAACTCAAGTCCCCAACTTCTTTCTTTTACTTTTCTCTAAATCATATATTATTGTATATTTTATAAAATGTGAATTACATAGACTTAGATTATGAAATATTATTTTTGACTTAAGATGTTCTCAAATAATTCCGTAAATAATTATTTTAAATTTTTAGTCTTAGATATCATACTTTTATATTTTTGTAAAAATCAGGTTTTCGGCTGAACCATATTTGCTAAAATCATGTTTGTGAGCAAAAGGGTTTAAAATAAATATTGTGTATTTTTAAATTACAGAAATATTTAGTGTTTTAAAGTTTCACAATTTGTTGGGGGTGTCGTGGGGTTGGTTGAGTCACCAACGTGATGAAACGCGATATTTCACACGTTTTCGGGTAGCATAGTTTACCTTGTCGTGTGAGGTGGGTGTGATGGATGCGTGGGCTGCCAAAGGAGCTTGAGATGATAAGAAAAGACTGTTCATAATGATGGTTAGTTCAGGTTGTAAGATCAATGGAATGAAGACGTGATCTTGAAGATATATATATATATATATATATATATATATATTATATATATATATATATATATATATATATATATATATGTAATGTATATGTATATGTATATGTATATGTATATGTATATGTATATGTATATGTATATGTATATGTATATGTATATGTATATGTATATGTATATGTATAGTATATGTATATGTATATTATATGTATATGTATATGATATGTATATGTATATGTATATGTATATGTATATGTAATGTATATGTATATGTATATGTATATGTTATGTATATGTATATGTATATGTATATGTATATGTATATGTATATGTATATGTATATGTATTGTATATGTATATGTATATGTATATGTATATGTATATGTATATGTAATGTATATGTATATATATGTATATGTATATGATATGTATATGTATATGTATATGTATATGTATAGTATATGTATATGTATATGTATATGTATATGTATATGTATATGTATATGTATATGTGTGTGTGTGTGTTTGTGTGTGCGTTCATGTGATGGTTACTTTAGCTTTTTGGGTTGATGGTGCACGAGTTTTGACTCGTTCTTGGCTTCAAGATGGTTGGAGTTTGATACTTGATGAATGCAAGAGAATAAAAGGAAGTTGAGAGTGTTTTAAAGGAAGTTGTAGTTTGAATTGAAGGTGAGGGTGGTGTTGTTGAAGGGGGTCGGCCGAGAGGTATAGGGTGGTGGGGGTTGGGATTCCAAATTCTTGGTTCAAGAAAGATATGGTTGGATTTGATGAAGATTTTAGATGCACGAGTAAGTTTCTAGGATCCTAAAGGATCTAGAGACTATAGGATTAGGTGTTTTGGGTGGTAATGGGACAAATCATTTTATATTTGTTTTTTTTTTAATAAATGGTATGCATGTCGTCGTCGTCGTCGTCGTCGTCGTCGTCGTCGTCGTCGTCGTCGTCGTCGTCGTCGTCGTCGTCGTCGTCGTCGTCGTCGTCGTCGTCGTCGTCGTCGTCGTCGTCGTCGGTCGTCGTCGTCGTCGTCGTCGTCGTCGTCGTCGTCGTCGTCGTCGCGTCGTCGTCGTCGTCGTCGTCGTCGTCGTCGTCGTCGTCGTCGTCGTCGTCGTCGTCGTCGTCGTCGTCGTCGTCGTCGTCGTCGTCGTCGTCGTCGTCGTCGTCGTCGTCGTCGTCGTCGTCGTCGTCGTCGTCGTCGTCGTCGTCGTCGTCGTCGTCGTCGTCGTCGTCGTCGTCGTCGTCGTCGTCGTCGTCGTCGTCGTCGTCGTCGTCGTCGTCGTCGTCGTCGTCGTCGTCGTCGTCGTCGTCGTCGTCGTCGTCGTCGTCGTCGTCGTCGTCGTCGTCGTCGTCGTCGTCGTCGTCGTCGTCGTCGTCGTCGTCGTCGTCGTCGTCGTCGTCGTCGTCGTCGTCGTCGTCGTCGCGTCGTCGTCGTCGTCGTCGTCGTCGTCGTCGTCGTCGTCGTCGTCGTCGTCGTCGTCGTCGTCGTCGTCGTCGTCGTCGTCGTCGTCGTCGTCGTCGTCGTCGTCGTCGTCGTCGTCGTCGTCGTCGTCGTCGTCGTCGTCGTCGTCGTCGTCGTCGTCGTCGTCGTCGTCGTCGCGTCGTCGTCGTCGTCGTCGTCGTCGTCGTCGTCGTCGT